>SEMN01000026.1:1817535-2240082 GCA_005408345.1 Macquaria australasica
AGTCCGAAAGTAGCGTTGCTGGCCAGGCTACTCTGAGGAGTCCCCTCGTTAGTCCACGGGTGAAATAAACGCGAAGGGGAGCCCAGAGTTGGGTCGTAAGGGACCTGGAGGAAATCTGTGGGGTTTGATCCGTGATGATGCCCGATCCGGTTACAAGTGGCAGCCAGGAGAGCCAGCGGAGAGTGCTTACAGTTCTCTGGAGAAGAGTTTGGAGTGCGATCCTGGATAACCGAGACACACATTTTCTATATTACAATCATTATCTAACACACTTTATGAGGTAAAAAAAAACAAACAACAACCCACAAATAATGAGCTATGAGAACATTTTAATATTCAACCAAAAGATGAAATGGTTTGTCAAAATAGCTTGAATTTCGTCTGCTCTAAATCGATCCTGTAGCCTGAATCGTGATGATGTGACATAAAAGTTGGTGTTATGTTGCAGCAGGAGTCGTTAACGCGCAAAAACAATTAGCGTTAGTAATTAAATTATATTACATTGGACTATCAAAGTAGCACGACTTCTATCTTCAGTATATATAATAGGCTCGAAACCCAAACGCAAATCAACTCGGATGGGTAAGTTTACAAGTTATTAAAGTCGTATAAAGTAAAGAGAAACTTGCGCACAAACCTGAAGAAAAGCCTGGAGTGTTTCATTCCGCAGTACAGCCACTGCTGCCATGGTAAACGTCCTCCTCCCTCTCGATGAAAACAAATAAAAAATAACAGCTCTAATTTAGATAAATATGTGCATTCGCAGTAAAATATTGTGTCGAGCAGGTCTTCACTCTCCGGTGCTTCCTCTCTCCGAGATATCCTCGGTCTATCTGAAGAGTGAGGGATCACTTCTTAGAATTTGATAAGGACTTTGGTGGGCCGCCAGCCAGTCAGAAATAAGATTTATTACTTTGAAGTTTGCCGCTGCCCAATCATCAAAGAATAGCGGCTCTTTGAGAGGGGAAAGCAAATCCTTTGAATCCACAAAGCTCCTATGGTGTGTTTGTTGGTCTGGATAAAGGAGCTGATTATTAGGGGGGATGGGAAGGGAGGAGATAAAGGCGGGACAATTAATGAAGTAATCACTATGTGGGAAATGTATATACACAAATAATTGGATTTTCTTGATCAAAGACCCCCATGCCGCCTGGAGACCCCGGTATTGGATGCTGTAGTCATCTGATCCTCTTTTTGTAATTAAGGATTTGTAGCAGAACCCTATGTGACAATGTGACATTGTTATCTCTGGAGATCTCCAAGAGCGTTGCCTTGACTGTTTGATGGAGGAAAGAGACCAAATCAAGTGACTCAACACAAAGTTCTCATCTCTGAAGAATCTGCGTCTCTTTTACATTTCTAATTTGAATTAAATTTTCTTTGTTGTTCCTTTGAACTACAACACAGGCATTAAACACTTAATTATGCCCTCTCTGAATTATTTAAATACTTCTTTCTCCTTCGCTCATTTCAATCATTTGTTTTATCAGAACCTTACTCCTGATTTAGATTTTTTCACCCCTCTTTGTTGAGCATCAAAATGTAAGCTTTTGGAGCCTTAGGGTAAATTCCCAGCAGCTAATTCAAATTATAACATGTTACTGAACATGGCACAAAAGGGTAAACTCTGGTTTAAATCAGGTGACAAAAGCAGCACTTGAAATAGTGATGTCTCAATTATGTTTCCTTATAAACGTGTCATGTCAATATGTCTGGGGAGGACGTTCACATTCAGAAAAAGCACAGGATCTCATGCACCTAAGCAACCAATTTAACCAGAGGTATTAAGGGAACTTTAACACAAAACTGGCATATAATATCATATTTTGTCCCTTTTTGTTTCAGAACATTTAATAAAGGCAAAAGTATGCAGTTTTCATAAGATAATATCCAAACTTTTGTGGCAGAGCAGTCGAAATGAAAGTTGTAGTTTTCTATATCAACTCTCTGATCTTTATCTGGCTTCCCTGCAGAAACAATCACTGTCCTCTCAACTAGTTTGGAGCGGCAGATTTTGAATTAGATCTGTTCCTTTGAAGGGATTAATGTTCCCAGTCCTCTCCCACGGCTTTACACACAGTCATGAGGGAAAGGGGGAGTCCTGCTGGGCTGCGCTGGAGCCATGTTAAACTACAAAACTGGCTACAGGAGTGGTGTAGTCACACTCTTGACTGATAAAAAACTAGTGGAGATTAACCTTGTTTACATCAAGTTATGGCAGCAGTGGGTGACAAAGTTTATTGTATAGAGTTCATAAAAATATGCAGAAAACAGGAAGGTCACTGCTTTGCATCCTGAGCCACATCGTATGAAATCTGTCATTTACACAAGAGTGTGTGTGTGTGTGTGTGTGTACTTTTGTACACAAGTTACACCTTTTGGAAATCATCTTCCAGAAGTCACATTATAAATCTCTTCTTTATAAATCAATTATAAGCAACTAAGAATAACTGTCGGGTTGACAAGTTGTGAAAAATCCTTTTTGCTGTTGTTTATCCTCCTCCAGGATAACAAGACAATCTGCATTGTCTTTTTATGTTTTTAATTCATCAGTAAGATGGATTTGTGTAAAAACACTTTATTAAGGACTCATTGACATACTGCAGACTTGATGGTTTATTAGAAAGTAAGAAACCGATGAGTATTTATTAATGTTGTATCAACTAAGTTATTACCAAACAGAAAGGATAAACACCAGCCAAAGGGATTTTTTCACACCCTGGCAACCCAAAACATGTTCTCATTTGTAAATAATTTATTAACCATTTATAAAGGCATTAGTTACTACTTGTGAATTGTACTTTATTAGTGTACATGTATTCACTTTGTGCATTTTGGTATTAAAGGGTTTTGACACAAAGGAGCTCAAAACAGGTGAAAAGAGAATCATAAAATGGCTGAATGGTTTATAGATCAGTAAGAACAACTTTTAGGTTGCCAAGTTGTGAAAGATTTCTTCGGCTGGTGTTTATCCTTTCTATTTGAGTAATAATTCAGTTATAAATGTTGGTAAAATATTAATAAATACTCCCGGGATTGTGATTTCTACCAAGTATTCAAGTCTGTAGTATGTTAATAAGTCATTAATAAAGTTTTTTTTACACAAATCCATCTTACTGATGAATTAAAACAATAAAAAGCTTCATGCTGGAAGAGGATAAACAACAGCAACCGCTTAGCAACCCCAAAGTTGCTCTTAGTGATGGCTTATAACTGTTTTATAAAGCATTAGCAAATGATTATTAACCATTTATAAAGCTGTTAGTCACTACTTCTACACAATTTATAAAGAATGCCTTATTAGAAAGTGGTACCAAAATATTTGACCAAGAATATGAGTCCAAAACAGTTGAAAAGAGAATTATAAAATGGCCAAATGCTGTAAACTCAGTTAACCAGCTGTTACCATCTGAATTACTGACCAGCTCAGACATCACAGCAGAAAACGTTTTTACAGTCTACTCCAAAAGTTTGCATTTGTGCAGAAAAGTGCTGTCAGTTAGTGTTTGCTTCCAGGTTTAAATGTCAGATAAATGTCAAATGTTGTAATCTGCTCTCGTGTCATACCAGACGTAAAGGGAGAATCCACCCCAAAACAGAATTAACATTTTTTTCTACGATCCTGAACAGCAGCAATGATTTGTGGACATCAAAATAGCAGACATTAATTCTGATTTTGGGTGGATTTTCACATAAATCAGCTTTACATGTGAGCTGTCATGCTATGCAAAGGCAAATTTCAGCCATATGTGACAACTGCATGAATTTTGCGAACCATCAGCATTACAAAATTATTGATATCTTCCTTTGAGATACTTGGTTCAGCCCTAAATGCGAGTTCTTACATTTTAATGCATCTCAATAGGACTCCAGCTGAGGGATGGATTTGGCTGAGCAGGACTTTGATATAGTTTGTAAGAAATTCATGACTGTGTGCTTGACACAATGTCCAGTCCCTGAGGTAATTTACTTGCTCCAAACCTTTACCATCTTATGGCCATGCCTCAAGTTTTACAGGGCCATCTCAGCATTGGTTTGACTAAAAGAAAATGTTCCTGCGGCATTTGGAGGGAAAATTAACTTGGAGGAACCCCCACTGCAATAGTTTTCTGGTTGTATACTCAAAGGTTTGAACATGGAATCAGTCTGTACCATCCGTGTATTTCATACCGTATTTTAAAGCATAAAGCAGAGAGTCGATCGACAGGAATACTGTTAAGAGGTGGAGACGTGTATGAAGCTGCATTTAGGCATTAGCAGAATATTTAAAAGAAGATACAGTCTTGCAGTTAAAGGAAACAAAACTCACACAGTTGAGTATCTAAAAGGCAGGAAACTGAAGCAGGCATTTTCTATATATATAAAACTCAGCTTCTGGCGTTTTGCATTTTTGGCTCATAACCCTATTTTGATTCGAAATCTGAATTTCCTGTGTTTAAAACAAAATGAAACATTTTCTAAAAGTTCAACAGGTGACTGTAAGGGTGACCCGAGGCAAAACGGCCTCATTAATCATCTACTGGCATTACTTTTTAACTTATAACATGAAAATGATTAAGGAATGCTGTGTTATAAACCAACTGTGCATTGTCCCAATAGATGTTGTTGTTTAGGTCATTGCAATAACAGACAGTATGAGCCCATGGCTCATATTTTATCTATTTACCATAACTTTTGCATAATATGTGAAAAGGACCATCAATTACCAGTGAACACCAGAAGAAATACACCAACAGTCAATAGTCAGAAGTTTAAACACATTTATTTGACTCATATAAAACGGCAGTTTAATAGAAATAAATAAAAATTTACAATAAATATCAAGTGTGATGCTGAGTTTGTTTTGGTTCACGTCCAGTTCAAAGTTGAAGAAGGCAATCTGCAGAAGAGAGAGAAAAACAGCATTTACTATCCCCATCATGCAAACTAAAAGTACTTTTCACTATCGTTGTTCAATTTTCATTTCATATCATTTTATTTGAATGATTTACTACTTATTGTACTACTATTGCAAATGGATCAGAGAAAGTGGAGCTGCATATGATCTTGACATTTTGAGCATTTTGAGATAACTGACAGTGAGGACTGTGGATTTGACAGGGTCAGGGGGCAATGCCACAACACGAACCCTTTTTAACTTTCCATATTCTCTGGACAGTTGGAGAGAAAACAGGTTCCACATCTGTCTAAAACGAGAGATATCAGAGACTTGGGCATGAGGGTGGGGTACGGGGTGAGGCAGGGGTGTGGGGCGGGGTGCATGTGTGAGAGTGAGTTTGAGTGCGTGGGAGAGAGAGAGAGAGAGAGGGAGGGAGAGGGAGAGAGATGCTTGAGGCTACTGGGTACTTGAGCCGCTATAATGGTGTCTCGTATGAGAAAACATCTGTGAATTTCCTCAGTGATCTACAACAAAGTATAACTCAGAGCAGTCACTCAGAAGACCTTTGAAGTTGCTGTCTGACAGAAAGCTGCCATTGTTCGCAGCCCCCAACACACAGAAACTCCAACTTTGGTCTCACTAATTTTCCCTGCAATGCGATACAACTCTTTTTTTTCTCTTTCTCTCTCTTTCTGTTCCGAGCCTATGAAGCTGGGGATATCTGCATATTCAAGAGCAAAGAGCAAAGCCGTGGCAATGTGCAGGGTTGGCCTGGGGTCATGTAAGGCGGGACAGGTCATTTTACCTTCTCTCAGCCCACCCTGGATGCGTTAATCCAGCCCTAAAGAGGGAAACTCTCCCCCCACTATGACGATGTACAAGGTTACAACCTGCAATGCTCTCCAAGGAAATATTATAATGAAAAGATCTCATCATCAATCATCATATATAGTGTGATGCATGAAGAAAATTATTCTCAGATATTCAGATGTTGTCAGATTTTAAGAGCAGGTGGTTTAGGTTTTTATTATACTGACATTTCTAAATATTCTTTCACTCTAGTGACCACTTGGTGTTAGTGCTCCAGAGCACTTGAGCAAGGCTACGAGCTGCTACATGCTTCTACACAATGATGTAACTCTGGGAAATTTGAAATATTGTCACGTATGAATGCTTAAACTGTACACAACAACTTGTTGGTTCTTAGCTCCTTCAAAACATGGAAGCAGGAGGAAATAACCCCAAGATAAGCAGGACTGCAAATATTTGCAAAATGCTATTTTTGATACTTTTAACATCAATTTGTTCAGGTTTGTAACCTTCTTTTAACATTACAACAAGCCTCCATGCTGTCCTATGCTAAAACATCTATATAAATGTGTTAATTTTAGTAAATATCTAAAGAAAACTGTTTAGAAGGGAAAAGTTACCTTTGAAGCAATGAAAACATAAGAGAGTGAAATAAACTGTTGGCAGAAATTGACCTTTATCTTAACACTATATGTAAAATACAGGAAAGAAGTGACTATATATATATATATATACTGTATGTGCCTATAAGATGTAACCCGTGTTTTTGTACAAGTATTGTGTTGCACATGTCAACCCACTCATTTAGCTTCAAAATATCAATAAAAATAAAGCAGGTGATCTTAAGGAACATGTAAAGAAAATACTGTAATTACACTCTGTAATGCGACAGTGGGGGGTCTCTGCGGACAACTACACAAATAAGAGAAATCTACGAGCTGTTGGACAGATTTTAAAACACTTATACCGGACACTACTACTCTGACCTCAATCAAAAGGTCATTTGGTTGAACACCAGGTGATACGTCCCTGCTCCTCCTGGCAGTGGCAAAATGACAAGCTTTCTGTTATGCATCCCAAACTGAAACAAGGCCGTGGTAATTCTCACACTGTTACTCGTCCAGCGTTTATTCAATGGCAGCTGGTCCCACCATCTGGGAAAGCAGCACCGGGGCAAAACAAAACAGGTTATACCTTTGGCCATGCCAAGTCTGCTAGTGCCCCACTCCGTCTACAAACTGAGAGAGGCTAATCACAATTTCACGCTCTGATTTGTCAAATCCCACTCCAGCACCGGAGGCACCAAGAAAACTTTTAAGTCAATAAATTTCATGGCGTACAGGATAACAGCTTTTCCATACTGTTTCTATTGTTCTGTGTAAGGCTTTTGTAGCTTTATCCCTCTTTACATGGGGAAGCAACTGAATGGTTATACCTTTCTTTTGCAAATGAAAAGGAAGCAGTAATTTTGATCAAAACATTTGGTCACCACCAAGATTAGCAGCCGGGAACAAACTCTTATCTCCTCATGCATGCATTTTATCTTCATGCAAATGTTAACAACAAAACAGTGCATAGAGCGCCCTCAACAAACTGCAGGTGTGAGGAAGCTGAAACAAAAGCCACTGTAACCCTAATGGCATCTCTTGTCATTAAGAGACCTTTGATGTATGTACTCAACAGACTCTTTTATCTCCTCCTTCCTCTATGCCTCTTACTCTCTCTCTCTGTCTCTACCGGCTCAACCAGTTTCTTTATTAATGCCGTCTTTGGGGAATGTTCTTTTGCTCAGAGCCCTCAACTCACATCTGGCTGATGCTCATGTATGTCGCTTTCTTTGGCACCAATCATTAGCCTCACAATGCTAAGTTTTGTAGCTATTTCAGGTGTCTGCTCGCCCCCTGTCCTTGAAGTTGGTGGGAACAAGACCAGGCATTACTTCTTTACTTATAAAACTGTGGTATGCAATCAAAATATAGTGTGATATATTCTACTGTGGTGGAAAACTCACATCTGGATACCAAAAGCACGTATACTGCATTAAAACAGTATTTGAAAAGACTGCACATGAAATACTGGTATTCAAACTCTCACTTTGAACTCAAAGGATATAGAAACAGGACAATGTTGGCCTAATCGTGTTCTCTCTTTGAAGTGAGACATCACTATTAGGTGAAAAGGTAAGTATGCCTCTTTAGAAAATAAAAGCTTTTCATCATTTGTTAAGGCTGCAGCTCGAGCGATTTTCATAAAGGTGGTTTGAAACTTTGGATAACAGTGTTTGGGGCTGCGTTGGACGGAGCTTTAATGAAAGTGCTGCGCATGAAGCAAATAGCTAAAATGGCAAGAATAACACCAGCAGTAACGTTAGCCACATTAAAGGAGTACTCTCTTGCGCGCCAGATGTTGTCAGATTTAATGAGGAAAAACAAGAGGGAGCTGGATTTATGAAGACGTATTAAAGAAAACACAGGTGTCAGGCCTCAAACACTGACTTGACACTGCGTCTGTCCCGCAGCGTCCTGCCTGCAGACCCGTAAGACGACCGGGAGTCCAAGCAAACACAGGAGCTTCAGATCATTAGGTCAGAACATCTCTCATGAGAGTGACGACAGTATTTCATAACATTTGCCTTTTGCAACACATAATCAGCTAACCAAGGCAATTACGTACACACCTCCGCTCACCTCCTCTCATATGCTAAAGCAGGCAATCAGCCAGGGAGTTAATTTGGCAGAGAAAAAACAGGGGAAGAAACACCCACTCTGGAACCATTTGTCACCACAGTCCAACCTTGTTATTCAAACTAGCGAGCCTATTTGAAATTCCTCTCCGTGGTAAAAACAGGGCCAAAATAATCAAGGGAGCATGATCACACTTAATTGATTCAGTGTACTTTTAAGATGCACTACAGGGTGCTGGGGTGACCTATTTCAGACTGCTCTTCAGAGAAGCCAACTATCCCAGCAAGGGAGTAATGCACAACGAGGATTTTAATTATTGCAGGATCTGTGGCTACGACCGGAGGTGAAATGCCTCTGAACTAACTGTGACACCACATTATAACACTGCCAGTGGTCTGGGGTATTGCTCTTTGAGTTAAATATGACAATAAATCGAAAATAGTAGGACTTTATTAATGATGCAGCTTATTTATGTGAGCTAATTGTGAGCTGATTTCTACTTTGTCTTTTTGTAGAAATAGTTGTCCACAGATAATTGGAACCAAATCTTAAACAACAACAGGATTTCTTGATGTGACAAAATGACATAAACACACTTTTTAGATATCTATTGCTTTCAAATCTCATTAAATAAGGGCTTCTTTTGTGTGTTACATCTTTTCATAGTCTTGTAGATGCAGTGTTGAAATGTAACTAAGTACATTTACTGTGCTTAAGTGCACATTTTGGGCACTTTACTTGAGTATTTCCATTTTACGCTACAAAATAGTTCTACTTCACTACAGTTCAGAGGGAAAAATTGTACTTTTTACTTCACTACATTTATTTAACAGCTGTAGTTACTTGTTCCTTTGCAGACACCTAAACCTATGATGAGTTTATAAAATACAATGGATTGTTATAGATAAAACAATCCAACAGTATATAAATTAAAATTAGCTCCACCTCTCCTAAGTGCTACATAAAATGCTGTTTACACATTAATACATCAGTAATAATAATCCAGTAATGAGTAGATAATAATGTCACAATGACAGGAGCCATTTTGTGTATGAAAATCTGAACTTTAAGTACATTTTACTGCTAGTACTTACTGCTAACACTTTTACTTAAGTATCATTGTAACCTGAATGCGAGACTTTTCCTTTAAAACATTTTGTATTAACCATACTACCACTACAAACATTGTGGTTGTTCATACAACAAACAGCATAGTTCTGGTTGGAAAATGACAGGGGTAAAACCACAGTGTTGTAAAGTGACACAACCGGAAGACTTGAAACCATGTATCATGTTAAATTTCACTTGTATTGTGTTTTAACTACATAAAATCTTAGGAGGAGGCATCTGAAGAAATGCCTTACCACATATAACCAGTGATGTTTAGATAATGAGTCAGTCCTCAGTGTTTCAACCTAAGTCTGACCCTCACAGTACTCAGCAGTGGGGTTTAATGAACACTTTGGGCCTCTTTAAACCCACCAGGGTTCCAGTGAACCTGAACCTAAGTGAAGCCGGTCTCGCTATCTAGGCAGAGCTCTAATGTTTTCCCCGCTGAGTATAAGGAGGATGAGATCCTCAGTCATACCACCCTACTCTTCCTATTAAGATCAAAATCTCCTCTCAGGCCCTCGGGTGTCAACAAAGGGAGATGCAGTAAATGATATGCAAATTGAAAAGAAAAAAAAAAGCTCTACAAATCAACTCGCCAGCCCTGCATTTCCGACACTTCACATCTTAAAAGAAAATTCCTGTATTTAGGGTGAAACTCAAAGTGAGATCTAGCTCTGCCTGTGTGAGGCTATGTGTGGTGATTCCAGCACTCAGACAGCACAAAGCCCCTCTAACTACAGGCAGCTCGCTGTGGGAGAACTCGTAGAGAGAGGTTTGGGTTTCAGAGGGATTTGTTTCTGGATCCGTCTTAGACAATAGACATAATGCTCAGAAATAGGTAGATGTTTCCAAGTCAGGTTAACACCACTGAGTTTAGGAACACGCTGCCTGCGAGATGAGGGGCTCCTTAGAGTAAATGTGGAGCAATGCTGAAACGATCATAGATCAGTCAATTGACAGAAAATAATCAATGATCATTGTAATTTTAAGAAACTAACCGTTATTGTTGACATTTATTGAGATAAAACACCAAACATCAGCTGGGTAAAACTTTAAAAATCCAAGGATTTGTTCGCTTTTCTTCAGTTTATATCATTATAAAATGAATATTATGGAATTTTGATTGTCAAATGCGCGGTCAAAAGAAACTTTTTCTTTTGTCTCAGGCATTTCTCGTTATTTTTAATAGTTCAAAGACTTCAATCTATAAAATAATTAGCAGATACATGGATAAAAAGAATAAACGTTTATTGCAGCCCTGATATAGAGCTTAAACATCTGACACAACAACATTAAAACTACGAATAGATGCTCAGCATTTTAGTGCTTCATTGTGACTTTGCAAAATGTTTCTTATTAATGAAGCCTTCCCGCCCAGAGCACCACATGATGATGTGTTCTTTGTGTTACGTGTACTGTCATTAATTTATTTATTGATGCGACATCTGTACCATTTCACAGCAGTTTAAAAGCTGAAAAATAATTTCTTATTTTGTGCAGAATTGAAGACCCTGAAGCAGCAAATCAAGTACAGGACTAGAAAAAAGTTAGATAACATACACCAGGAAGATGTCTGGAGCCCCTCGTCTTGCAAAATTTAACACAACCCTAACTATAATCAACCATTATGGCTATAAAATGTGGTGGCTTACTACACAGAAAATAGAACAATGCTTATAGAAAACACTTTCCGACCACTTTGGATCAACAGCTGAGGGCATCGCCTGTACAGGTCGCTTATTCTGCACTGCTGCTACTTGCTCCACATGCCACAGCACATCCAACACTGAGGATGTTCTTTGGAGTGTCTGTCTACATGTCTGGTGCGTCTGTCTTACCGGTTGACATGGTTGTAAGGCTCAGCGCTGACTGACGAGAGAGAGAGAGAGGCCCGCTAGAAAGGGTGGGAGGGGGGAGCGGTCGCGTACTCTTCCTCAGGGATCGACTCCACAGTTGACAGTAATTTGTAGTACTCATCTTCTCCATCCAGCACTTTGATTTGACTGTGATGGGAAAGAAGACGAGAAAGTGGTGAGAAGTAACTGGGATACAGAGCAGCCTTTATGAGACATTTAGAATAAAAACAATATTTGCAGATACAGCGATGAGGCGCATGCGTTTTCTTAAGCATACTGATCTGAACCAGGATGTAATTTATAGTACAAATACAAGTCAGACCTTCAACAATTAAAATTAGCATGCTGACAAAGCCTTAATATGTAACCCCCTCTCTAATGACACAGAGCAACTGCTAATAAAAAACCTGTTATTTTCGGCTCTCCATTTACATTAAAAGAAAACAACTCCATTTCTGGATTCTCCTATCCCACAAAGGGCCTGCTCTGTTTAGAGTTGCTGTAAGTAGGAAAGCAGTTATTTACCCAAGTTTTCTCGGCTTCCTCTTGCTCCCCTGGTAATCCAGAGTTCTCTGAGGAAAGGGCCAAGAGCACACAGTCAAAAGATGAGCAGAGAGTCATTAATTTTTAATTCAAAGTGATTTTGTGTTGAATGCGAGCAGATGCTGATAATATCAGAAGTCACAGCATAATTTTTTCTGATCAAAGGGCTCAAGTGAGTCTGATGAAGCATGCATCTTGCTCAGCTTTGATAAACCACATCAATTATTCACCGTGAAGGCAGACATCCTGACATGAAAGCAACAGATAAAGAGCATAAGCACATGTTCAAGACAAGAGGCAGAGAAGCGTGGGGGTGGGGCTCCAGGGTCTGGCACAGGTAGGTTTAATTGTATTATCATGTGGAACCAAAGTCAGACAAAGGCCTTTATCGGCACTTTGAACTCACATTTAGTTGGTTGTAGTACAGGCTGTCTTCAGGGCTGTTGAGCAGCTTGGGCTGCTGGCCCCGCCGGCGAGGAGTTCTCTGCTGCAGCTTCATCACTGGACCTGCAACAGAGGAAAAATGAGGGCAGTGATCCAACCAAGCAAAACAACAACAAGCAACCAACATGATCCTGATGGCGATGACAGCAGCAGTAAACAGATTTTGCCCTCGACTTTTTTTTAAATCTGCACCCTCGTGTGACAAAGTGGCAGAAACATTTTAAATGTATTTTGGTTTAGGTTCAAGATTACGTAATTTCATCGATGAGCTGACTCAATAACAGCTTAACATTACACAAATCCACACATATTAACCACATCTAGTCATATCTCTCCTCACAGGTGCACAGCAGACTTCAGCTCAATTAGCTAAGTAGCTACAATGGAAGAGGCAGAGGTGAGACTGTGGCGTGTGGTACTGGATACACTTCTGACTATTTGAGCATTTTCACTTTCCTGTGACCAAAACCCACAAAAAGAGATGAAAGTAATTCTTGACTGTGTTTACGCTGAGGCTCAGGTCAGATCTTGCCATTCTGTCACACTAGAAACAAATGAAAACTAACGTAGTGTCTGTTACAATGTACGCATGACAGCTGCGACCATCTCGACAAATGATGTACCACCCACTGAGATGAGTAAGTGGAAAGTTGCTACAATCATTTGCAAACAGTTATGCTAAGCTAAGCTAAGCGGCTGCTGGGTGTCGGTTCATATTTAGCGTACAGATAAGCGAGTGCCATCAATCTCCTCATCTAACTCTCAGAAAGAAAGCAAACAAGCGTATTTCTCAAAATGTCGTACTAGTCCTTTAAAAAGGAGTTCACCTAAATCAAAAATGATATTTTAAAACATTAAAAAAATGATGCCCCTGGTGGTGATTAGCCACGCAGATAGTTTTGGTTTTAATTGAGGTGTATAAGATGTCTGTGTCTGAGATTTTTGCTGCCACGCCAGTACAATGGAAGTGTGCAGTATAGGATTTGTGGTGATTTGGATGAATTGACTCTTTAAAGTGAAGTGCCAACCACTAGTTGGCTTATAAAAAGTACATTTCCACCATGCACACTTGGACAAGGACCTGGTAAAAACACTGACTCAGCTGAACTACAGGACTCTAGATGTAGACGTTCACCCTCCAACTGAAACCAATGAAACAAATGTGAGCCGTGGCTAATCTGTTAAACAGAGGAAGAAGTCATTTACACATTCAGATTCCCGCCCATTGAATGACTTCTTCTCAACTCTCTGCTGCTGCCTGTCTTCCAGCAGATGACCGAATCTTTGGCAGCGTAAAGTTGTTTTCCCTGATTGTTCAAAACAGTGTACTGACGAATGAATTATTCATTGCACCACAGAAAGTGAAATGTTATTGACGACTATACTGAAGATGACGAGCTATGTGATAACCTGATTATTCAAACACAAGACAATTATGGAGGCTTATTACATTCTTCAAGAGCACACTCAGGGTTTCAAAATTTGTAGGTTACAAAAGTGTGTTTTAAAGCCGGCACACCTTTACAAGGAAGCATCTATATTTAATGTCAGATAATGTTTCATCTTCTTTGCCTACGTTTCGTGTGAGACAGGACATTTCTTCATCATCTCTTGCTACCTCGGCTTCTGTACCTTGACTAAAGCTGCATTTGCTTTTTCCATCTTAACACTACTTTGTACTCACTTTGAACAGACCTCATCACATCTCAATCCTATACATCAAAGAGCAAGCCCCCCCTCTTCATCCCCCCATCTTTCCTCGGCTTTCTTGATGTTATTCAAACCAGCACAGGTTTACTAAAGTCACACTTTGTAAATGCCCAGAAAGTTCCTGTCAGTTCTGAGATATTAGCTAACTTTTACCGTGAATCTTATCTGTCCGTGTCCGAGAGGTGCTAACCGTCCACCGTGTGAATCCTTGTCACCCCTGAGTATTTGAGGATATTTGGATGGATCTCATGTACTGAGGAAAATAGCTGTGAAAATAAAACCCAGCTGTGTGTATTTCTTCCAAACAAGTATCTTGGTTTGGTTGCATCAAAAGTGCTTAGGTTTATATATTACATTCAGATAAATTGTACAATGTTGCTGCTTAGCTTTGTGAAACCTGAAACAGCTACTGTATCTACATGACGTGTTGTGGTGAAAATAAAACAAACCAGCACAAATAAAATGTTTACACCTTGCATTTTAGTTGAACAATGTCTGTATGTAGGACATTGTTCTGCTAATGATGCAGAAATGGATTTCATAAGCAAATGTTTTATTCCCCTGAAATTGCATCAAAGCACTCAATCACAAATAATGAATCCTAACGTCCTTGAATGAAGTTTCAAAATTGAATCACATTGTACTGTGCATAGTCTGTTTGTGTTTTCAACAAACATATGCTTTGTTTATCTTAAAAAAAATATAAAAAGTGAAGCACTGACTCTTTACTGCATTTAGTGCAGGCATGACAGTATCCGAGTCCCTGTTTGCTTCAGACCTTCCACTGTAGCTAAAAGACAAGATCTGTTGTCTTGCTTGCTGTCTTAATCCTAACTAATAGTGTCTTAAAAACTGTAGCAAGTGAAAGTTAAACCTGACGACTGTCACCGGTAAATTTACTCTGCTGCAGCTAATTCATGTGAGTTGGCCAAACAGCAAAAAATAAGTCTTGGCTGTTGCCAGATTAATACACTCTCTGCAAGTTGGTGTCTGCACACTTTAGTTAAAAATGGTTTTGTGAAAGAAGAAACACCACCCGTGTCATTTCTGGCCAAGCTAGCAGCATCACTGTAGGGATAGTGATGTCTGTCGATCGGTCCACCATTATGGTCCAGACTGAAATATCTCAACAACTATTGGATGGATTCCCATGAAATTTCGTACACACGTTCATGTTACCCTCAGGATGAATCCTAATGACTTTGGTGATCCTCTGACTTTTCATCTACCGCCATCATCAGGTCAAACTTTTAATTTGTTCAATACTTTGGTTTATGATCAAATATCTGCAAAACGAGAAACACTCCCATCAGCTGTGCTTTGTGTTTAGCAAATATTAACATGCTAACACTAAACTAAGATGGTGAACATGGCAAACATTATACCTGCTACACATCAGCATGTTAGCATCGTCATTGTGAGCATGTTAGCATGCTGATGATAGCTTTTAGCTCAAAGCAAAGATGTGCCCAAGTACAGCCTCACAGAGCTGCTAGAATGACTGTAGACTCTTAAGACTTGTTTTTAAGGAAAGTTTACTTAGAAATTAACTTTTCTCTGACTGACTGGAGGCAAAAGAAAAACAAAACCCAAAAGAACTCCATTTCTATTAATGTAGACGCAAGATTGTGGTTGGTACAATCATATTTTGTTTAATACTATGTAGACGACAAATACAAGCCTGTAGTTAAGGTTATAAAAATAACTGCATTTTAAATCACAATTGCAATATTGGTTGAGAAAATCTCAATTAAATGTTTTCTTCAAATCGCTCAGCTGCTGGATATCTACCGCTGCAGATCTGGAGCCCAAAACACGACACACGGGGGTTCAGCATCACTATCCATCCTGACCTGCAGCGATTAGAGCGTGTAGCAGATCAGAGGATGGGTCAGGCCTCCCATCTCTGTGCCTCTGTTTGGGAAATCACTGCCATTTGATCCAGGCCAGCCCCAGAGGAATGCTGCTCCTGCAGATATATTACAGGCAAGTACGCTGCCAAACTGGCTTCTGGCATGGAAACGCAACTTGGACATGGGCAGGCAGAGCTGGGAAGGGGTCAGGCAGTGGCTCACACTGGGGGTTTGCTAAATGATCGTGGGTAATGTCTGCTGTTTGGGGTGGGGAGGAATAATGGTCGACTGGGAATACAGAGGCAGCGCGGTTCATACAATATTGATTTCTCCGTATCAAAAGAAAGCCAAGCAGAGTTTGCTCTTCATGGTGAGAGACTTACATATTGTACATGTTTGCTTCTTGAGATAAAAAGGGCTGGAATTCTTTTTGAGATAGGTATTTCTTTCATTTTCAAAGAGCAGCAGATGACTCGTATTACATCTCTAAATACCACTTTGAAATCCCCTGAAAATCAGAATGCTTCTCAGAAACAACATAAAAGAGCTGCTAAAAGGGATTTTTAGTGGAATAAATTAGAGATGTATCGATTTACTCGCCAAATCACGTGCTGCAATCACCTGACTTCTCCCAGACCACAGAGAACCACTTGGGCTTTGTTTATTCAGATGGAGGGAGCAGAGGCACCAAAAGGCATGGATTATAAGGAAAAATCATCAGCAGGGGCCTTTGATGTCTAAATGAGGCATGTGCAACCCAGACCCCTCTCTTTACCTCACAACCGCCTCTTCACACACACACGCACAAGTACATAAATCCAGACACATGCATACAAACCTGTGCACACACACACACACACACACACACACACACACACACACACATACATGCATGTGTGCACACTAACACACACATTATTCCTCAGCTGCAAACAAAGACCCCAAACAGATATCTGAAGTTGAAGAGGATTTCCAGAACTTTTCAGGGCTCCTGAGATTTATTACCGCTCTCGTCATTTGGACATAATACTTAAATAGCAACTCATGTGCTTTAAATTATAAGACAAACTGGTCAAGTCCTGCAGATAATACAGAAAAGGAGTAGTTCCTGCATCTGTTTTCACTAATGCAAGCAGAGGATGTTGTTACTTGCAACCAATTTTTCACACTGAAATCAATCATTTCCCCTGACAGCAGATTTGGAACTTTGACTCCTAAAGAAATGTTTGCGTGGAGGAAAAATCTCTGAACTTTGTGGAAGTCAATCATTTGTCAGAGACATAATATATGTAATTTATAACTGTGACCTGGCAGGATGAGTAAAAAGTAAGCAGTGAGGAGGGAGACATGAATGACAAGGAAACCAGGCCAAAAATAGATTAAATATGCAAATGAATGACATTAAGCTTTTTCTCTCCTGATCGGTGGGGTGCCTAGAAATTTTATTAGATAAAATATGGTTTATTTAACTACATAAAACTGTATTTTTTCAACAACAATAAACTAATAAGGTTTTGTGTTTGGAAAAACTTTGTTAAACTACACCAAATGAGTCAATCCACATGTGCAATATTACAGAGAACTTGGAGTATCATTTTCCACCTTGATTTTACGTCTGAGGAGATTATTCTGTTGGAATTGTGATGATGAGTAGTTTGGAAGTACATCCTGTTAACTACTCCCACTGACATTAAGAGGATTACGTAGGTAGCGTCAGACAGAGGCAACTCCTTCCGTTAAGTTGAGTCTTTCCTATCCCTTCCAAATCTCTGCTGCCGCTATGTCGAGCCTGTAATTTGCCTAAAACTGAAGGCATCCGGTTGAGACGCTGCGATATGTGGAGACAGACAGATCTATCAAAAGGTCGAGAGACAGCGAGAGGGTGGGAGCGTATTTGTCTAGGGAACATGGAGAGGGTGGATCATTTGTCTGGCAGATGCATGTTGATATGGTGATGCCGCTGCTGCTGCTTTGAAGGTGGTGGTGGTGGTGGGTTGTGGAGCAGCACCTGGTGGCTGCAAACCTTGTGGGAGGACATGTGGGAAGACGTTTAAGAGCTGAGGGAGGGAGTGAAATGAGAGGAAAGTGAGATGTACTGGTGAATGTGGGTTTGACCTCAGTGTGGGTAAAACAGCATCCATATTTCCAAAGAGCTCTCCCAGCTGCAGCAATAAACCGCAGAGAGAGCTCTGGGCGACAAACAAAATCAATTCTTATTGACTATACCATGTTATACACTGAGGGGACATAACTATAACCAATAAGTCAACATGAACTTCGAGTATTCTTCGGCACCCTTTTCATTTTTCTCCTTTCTCATCCCTTCAAACGACCAGGTTAACTATCTTGCAAGGCGCAGAGGTAATTGGTCTCTCTGTTGTGCCTCCACTTTATCACTGTCTCTCTCTCTTGACATGTATGTTTACCACAACTATAATCTTCAAAAAGCCTGTTAACATAAGTAGCTCAGCTTTCATAAACCATAAAGTCAGCTCTGACTGATCCTCAGCACCATCCTGTTTACCACGCCGAGGAGCATAAGCAGCACTCTGATCATATCTACTGCTTGCTAGCAAAAGGCTTTCTTTCTGCACACGCCTCTGTGACTCATTTTCAAACATGTTGTATTAATATTCAGGCTCGGGAGACAGGTGACGAAGAGGTGGCATCGTCTTGAGTATGCAGCTTACATGACTACACTGTGTATGTGTAACTTTTTCACTGACAAAACACGGGAAATCAAAGGTTGGTGCTGCTGAAGACATCTGAGAGTGCCTGGAGTACTAAGTGCTTTAATGCTCTCTTCCAACCATAAAATGCGACACTGCGGGTATATGGCTAAAGAGTGAGAATAGCTGCCTAGCCTGGTGTAGGATATACAGTTAAACAGACATCTATCCAAATCATCTCGCTCCCTGGTCGGCTGTGTTTCGCACATGAAAGAAAAACTGGGCTGAGCATGTCAACTTGCAACACTAGCCTTTGTTAAATCACTTAGAAAAGACCCAACGTCCGTCAAACATATTGAGAGGATCCAGGTCATGCCCCGGTGTTTTGGCATTAATGGGAGCAGGGTGTAAGAGTGTGCGCGAGTGTCTGGAGGGGTGGGGTAATTCGATTTCCATGGCTAATTTTCTGTTTTTCTCCACTGGTGTCCTGAAACACTCCAGGTTGAGCTCCAGGTCGAGAGAACCGCTGCGATCACCAGAGGCGACAGCAGGATGAGACACAGGAAGGAGCCTGGTCTCCAAACATCTGGCAGGGCAAGGCTTCCATGACTCGCTCAACCTCGGGATGAAAAAAAAAAACAAGACCCTCAGATCTGCAGGGATCAAAGTGTGCCCTGGGTGCCTGAGCCACCGTGGCCTCCCCTCATCATATTCAAATGGGGTTTCCTGAAAGAAGTCGGAGCCACAAGCAGACCTTGGAACACAAACGAGGCAGGAAAAGGGGCGACGCTGAATACCTGAAAATCTGTGTGCTCTCCTCACAAAATAAGTAAAGCGTTAGTAAAGCCCATGGCGGAAGAGGCATTTAAATAGAATATTACTGAACTGTCAGATATGAAATGTTATTCATGTGCCGGAGGCTAATTTAGTCAGTATTGAGGCCCTTCAATTTACCTAATAACAAATATAAGTCTGAGAGTGTTTGACTTGCTGCAATAAATGATGCCAATGGGATTAACTAGAAACGTTGCAGGTTGCACTAGATTAGTGGTTGCCAACCTGGGGGTCCCCAAGATAACTGATCACTGCAAAAATCTCCTTCTTACCAAGTAATTGTTGCTTGTAACTTGAGTTCTTAAAGTCTTATGTTCTTAAAACATGTGAAACAATTTGCTATTGTATTGAGAATACTTTTCAATGTAAATCATTTTGTTTAAGTTCAAGTTTCATTTTTCTTCATTCTAGGGCAGCAACCTGCTTTCTTCTTTCAAGACACCGACACTCATTTCTAGGCAGTTCTTGTAATAACAGGTCGATTTCTACTGGAAACTGGTTGAAATTCTCTTTTATTCTAGACAGAAATTACTTTAGGGAGGAGATTTTTACTAGTTGTGATCAAAGGGATACAAAAGAAAAACACAAAATCGGGTTCATTTTTCTGACATTTTTTTTTCTACATGGTTTGCTTTTTTTCTTGTCAAAACCGGATACTTTCACCTCTCCATGCCTCTAAAAATCCTTCAAATTAAACAGACTGAAGCAGCTCATAACTCAGTTCCACATTGGGTGATACAGTACAAAGTACAGCATTGTGCCACGTTTCATGGTTCAAAAGCTCTACTTTTAATGTTAAACAGCAATGCAATAATTTAAATACTGTATATTTGAACAAATGTTAAGCTGAACGCGATGCTAAATGCAAAGGAATGTGACTTTTACACGTCAAATGAAACATCCTACATCCTCATCTTAGGTAGCTTGATTTCAAATTACAAAGAAAGAACAAAAACAAGAAAGTAATTCAGCTGTTATTTCAAAACTCTTTGTTAGAAAATGACTAGGAGCTCCTGTGACGCAGGACAAAACAAACATTTAAGCAAAATGCACTCATAGTGGCATTCACTGCAACGTCTCCCTCCATAATCACTCTGACATTATAAATTCATCAAACACTGCCTCCCTTCAGCAGCAGTGATGCCTGGGAGCGGGGGTCACCTGTATGCAGCATTACCGAATTAGCCGCTATCTAACCCAGACCTGCTGTGGCGTGCTGACACTAATCCCAGGCCCGTTGGAGAGCCCTGTCTGTGTTACATTATCATGTCTAATCCCCGTAATCTCTCAGCCGTGCCGCTAAACGCTATTTCACCTCCGTCTCTTACCTCACACCCCTCTAATAACATTAATGAAGGGCCGGGCCCCCATTACCCAGGCTACCCCAGTGGTGGGCTGGGTGACGGCCGTAATCGGAGGCCCCCTGTACAGCCACCCACTCAGCCTTCCAGGCAGCAGGAATTAATGTAATTCATCGCCTGGGGCAAAAAGCAAACCAAACATATGTTCAACAAATCAGGGTTTGTGTGTTTTCTTGTCACCGTTACTGTGCAGGTCTATTAGAGCCATTGATGAGATCCTTAGTGAAGGGCTCGCCGTGCGGGAGAATGAAAGCTTTGAAGTGCTCGTGCCACTTCGAAAGCCCCCCTACTTGCCATGAGACGTTTATGATGAGCTGACCTGGGTTATTAAAATACCGCAGAAATGATCACCCATAATGCTTCTCTCTTTTTGCTGTCAACAAAGAATGGCAGCAGAGGATTGGCTGGGATGAAAGGTTGAAAGGGGGCCCGTATTAAAAATGGCACTTTATCCATTAAAGCGGGATTTCTGCTGTCTCTTTGTGTAATTACCTGCACCCGCCAGCTCTGTGCTCGGGCTTACCTTGTTTACACTGCATGTCTCGCAGTCTAGCTGTCTCCCTGCGAGGCTTCGTTACACTGTCTTCTGCTCTGCCTTTGTCTCTCTTGATGTCTTTCACTTGTCTGTCTCGACTGTCGAGGCCAACCTTGAAAGAGGAGGCGTAAACACACCCAGGAGAGCAAAGTCAATGAAAGCACCGGATAAATAGACACAAGTTGAAGCAAGCCCCGTAATGTGTTTTTTTGTTGTTGTTTTTTTTCAATTTAGTCATGTAGACGCTGTATTCATTTATTTACAATTTACAATTTGGCACTCATATAACTCAAACCCATTAATGTGCTTTGCAATGTTAATCAAATGCTAATGCAATTGCATATCCCCCTTTACTAGCCCTACCTCCTAGCAAACAGCACCACACTGACTTAATTGTGAGGGTAAAAAACAGCTCATACAGACTTCCTCTCATATTTAATTTTATCTTTGAATAAAAGAGCTATAGGAAAGTATTAATCTGCTTAACATTTCTAAGTACATCCTCCAAAGGATTTTGCTTTTTTAATCTTACATATGCTCAGCAGAGTTACTGGCAAAAACTGTACATTTTCCTCATTTCATCCTTTCAACATCAAATGGTGAGCAGCAAAAATTGGATCAGACTTCAAAGACTGTGATGTGCTCCAAGTCACGGAGTGGCTCTTCTATTTCACATATTGAATCCGAGCAGGATATCAAAGTGCTACCAAAGAACCTCAGGTCTTTACTAAAAAAGGGGTCTAACATCTGTAGAAAGAGGAGCGCAAAGACAAATCACCTCAGGGAAGAGCGAGCATTTATTCTCAGCCGTGAATTTCCAGCCTTTTGATTCTCTCGTTCCCGTACCACCCTGTCTTCTCCGCTGAGATGGAGGTTGGAGCAAGAGAACTCTTTTGTCTCAAGGACTCAAGAAATTCCCAAAGAATAATCTGGGTTAAAGCTGCTTTGTAGAGGAGCCGCATTTTACATACACGGCTAAAGTCAGGCATAAGAAAATACTCATTGATATTCTGTTACTTACATTTCCTCTATGTTTGTGATCTTTATGTGCCTCTTTGCTCTTTGGGCTGTTAGACCTGTGAGGGTAAAAAGCATTTTTAACTGAAATGAACATAAACTCTACAACATAGAACAACACATGTTGTAAGTATCTGGTTACTACATAGTAATGCAGAGCTGAGCATGATTTGTCTCCTTGTTTAATGGTAAAAAAAATACCAGCTCTGGTTTATGATTATGCAATTTGCAGAGAGCGAGACAGAGATATGTTTCTGTGTGTGATCGCTGTTGCATTATTTAAAAAAACAAACACCAAAAGAGACAACATCTGCAAACACAATGCTGCATGCCAGTCGCAGTCATGCCTTGTGTCTAGAAAAACAAAATCTCATCCAGTTTGGACTTGGTGATGCAACTGGAGGCTCTGCTGTTTGGATGCAAACGCAGAATTCATGCATGGCAGAGAGGAGGGATATCAAAAGGGAAAAGAACAGCATGTAGGTGAGAACATAGATCTTACAGGAGGAAAATGGGCCAGATCATGTCAAAATAAATCTATATGGAGAGATTCCAACACTGATTAAACAGAATTGTTAAGTGGAGGTTTGAAGTTTTTCTCACCAAGGAATATGATTGTAAACACTGAGAGAAAAATCCCAGATGAGGCTCCGCTCGGTTTGAGTATACAACAAGCACAACATTTTCAGATGTGTAAATCTAGTATTTTGGAGTTTGAGTCTTGAGAGAGATGCACAGCGTTGACCAAAAGTCACCCAAGATTTGAACAAAATTTACGTGTGAATTGGTTTAAGATGTGCACGGACAGGCAATGCAACTCTACACACACGTATTTGTGATTATTGTAATTTTCTTGCGGTGTTTTGCAGAGCTACTGAACATAAAAAATTGTAATAACTGATATGTGTGAGTTGTGGTGCAGAGAGAAGCTAAACATGGAGCTAAAAGCCGCCATCGACACCACGTGTGCTGCTGTTCAGTCGGTGGCTGCTCTCCTGCTTAGCACATACTTTCTTAATGACTGGCCTGCCCATATGCTGAATAAACACAAAGTCTTCATCTCGTACATCTGGAGACCAGTGCAGCGCCCAGTCCCATTTGTGGTCAGACAAGTGTGCTATCTTGGTGGAAAGATATTTATTACGTTTATAAAACTGAAAGAGGTGGTGCTTAGGGAGGAGCTTTCTCTTCTGCTTGAAACAACAGTACATTACAGGGCAAGAGGAGCCCGTTCAGCGGGACTTAATATGAGTGACAGGTATGTGAGAGCTCTTGCTCAATAAACCGCCTCTAATGGTGGTCTCATTTTAGGTCATGTTTGAAGCCTATTGTCTGCGCTGTAAGAAGAAACAATAGAGAAATAACAAAAATCAAAACAGCAAGAAAATATTCTTTCAATAAGAACAGACCCTGAAGAACGAAAGATGTCAAGGCTCACCCCGTATGCTCCTCCTTGGTGGTCTTTCCTCCAGCCTCAGGGTGACATCTGTGCCTCTGGGGTCCGTAGTCCTGACGCACCCGATGACCCCTGTAAGCTGCACAGGATATGAATGTCAGACATGCTCTCACATGGTCAGAAAACTTTTTTCCTCCCTCTGTCATCCATCTAAACAACATACATACAGTCCACCTAGGCAGTTATCAAATGTAACTGTTGCAATTAACACAAGTTACAACAAATTTATTGAAGCACTAAAACAGCCTATTGTGTATTAAAAACACTGCATTTGCTTGGAGGAAGTGAAATGTGTTTAGCATCTGTATCCGAGTGTAGTGTAGCGGTGGGAAAATATTGTGTGATTATTGAGACATACTGGGCTCAGATGGACGGTAAACGGAGCCTGCTGACTTACTCCATCAACGGGCTTTGTGTTTTTCTTGTAAAATTATATGCGCAGGAAAAGAAAGCTCAAGTACATTGTTGAGCCATGGTTCTATTTTGCATGGTCTAATCTGATCGATGGTGAGCATGTCCCCCAGGCCCCGCTGAGATCTGAGAAGCCACCAGGCTCATACATTTGAAAGGCATCTGTTTATTTTCAGAATGCAAATGCAGCCCACCTCAAAGGCTATAAGCTGTGGAGAACACACAATGTGAATGTGCTGGAGTGCTCTGCCGGGGGGCTGAGGCCCCACTTATGTCAGGTTCAGCCCCCCACCCCCCAACCCTGAACCCCAGCGGCCACACACAAACACATTTCTCTAAAGAGAAAGACAACGGCGACAGAGAGGCTTTCCTCACACCAAAACCATGTTTACCCATTCTGCAGCGTTATTTACAAGGGTTTTAATGGAGGACATTTACACAAGGTGTGCAGGCGACTGAGATGTTCCATGTGCCAGATGAGGGCAGCCCCTTAGGAGAGCTGGGGGAAACAATGCCAAATCTCCTCCCCCTGCCCTCCTCTCTCCTGCCCCTTTTGGCACCCTCCCTTGTCCTCCAGTGAGAGGCTCCAAGGAGGGGGGGGGGACCCGGGAAGGTTAATGTGCCCACTTTGATCTTCGTCAAGGCACACTGAGTAAGAATTAATTTACATTTCAGATGAAAAGGTTGACAGTATAAAAAGGCATCTTGTTTCTGGTATGTGAGAGCTGTGTAATAGGCCAGGAATTTGAGAGAGGAAGTCGTGAGGAAACAGAAGGGATAAGCCCCTCTCTTGCCTTTACTGGGAAAGAGATGAAAGGAAAAAAGGATCTCAGTATGCACTGTTCTTCTGAAACATGGGGACCAAATGCTGCCCAAACTTTCAAAAGCTTTTCTTTATGCATTATTAATTAATTATTACTGTTTCGTAGGCCACTCATTGAGATCAAAAAGGTGTTTCACGGAGATGTAAGGTTTCCAGGCCTTTATCCCTTTTCCTTTTGAAAATGCATAAAAAAGTGGTGTGTATTTGCACAGGACAGGGGACTACATGAGAAATTCCAGAGGTCCGCGCTTGAATACATGAAGAACTTTAGAAGAAAAACGTAAACATTTCTTTACCTGACTGAATGCGGATCGCTGCCTCTTCCCGCTCCTTTTTTATATGCTTGAGGTTCTGCCGAGCAACATGGCCCCTCCAGGCTAGAGAAAGAGAAAGAGACAGTGTGTGTGTGCAAGAGATTGCTGACCTGCCTCTGTGAAACAAAATAGACTGCACATACTACACAAGATCCCACTTCAAAACACTGCTAAACCAGGTGGCAGAGGGATGGATCCCTTTGAACTCTCTGAGGTCTTATTGTCTGCTCTGCAGCATTGCTCTTAACCCTCGTAGGTCAAGCTGTGGTTATCAAACTCATCTCTTTTATGAAGACTCACAGGCACATAATAGACTAGAGGTCATTAAGAAACAAGCGGTAAGATTCACGTCAAATTTGCACCCGTTTCATCATTACGTGATAAAAGAATACATCAGAAATACCACGCTCATTTGCATTTTTATTTTAACTTCAGTTTGAATAATTTCTTTCCTCTGTTTACCGTTTTATTAATACCAGTGTACCTGACTGGATGATGATGGCCCCGCGTTTTCTCTTGTCCTTCTCTCTTCGGTAACGTCGTGCGCCCAGCCAGCCTTTAGTGTAAGCTTGAATCACAACCACCCGAGCTATCACCTCCCTCAGCAGCAGGTTCAGCTGCTCCACATGGTAGTACCTCAGAAAAACCTGGCAGGATGTTTAGCCCAGGTTAGAATATCCCAGTATCTCAGTCCAGATCTCTGTACTGCCGTTTATAAAACACTTTGGACTGTTTTCTATACACGGTTTTTGGTATATGTTATTCTTATTATATGTAAAATGTATAATACAAACACAGATTTCTTATTGTTTCATTACCTTTGTCGTCCCCAGCACACAGTCTTCCAGTTTGGCCCGCTCCAGTATGGCAATAGCGTTCTCTTTGCTGGTCACGGGCATCTGGTGAGCCCGAAATGCAAGGTAGTAATATCTATGAGAGGAGGCAAAGGGGAAAACAATGAATCATTTTGATCTAATGTGTTTATAGCACTTCAAGAGCAGAGTCGAGTTGTAGCTGATATGGTGTAATTAAGATAGTCATCAAAGATTATATTTGAAAAGAAAAGTTATCTGATCACTGTTTAAGGATTACTTTTCAAGGTTTTTTTTAATGTTATTTATTTATTTTGTCGTTTTTTCAATTTTTCAGAAACCTTTTTGGTGTTTGCAACAGGAAATTGATCCGTAAAACACAAAGACAGTGTCGAGACAAATGCACCACATACACACATTGAACATTTGACCTTGAGTAAAAACATTGCTGAGAACATACAACCCTTTGAAAGGTCTCCTTAATGTGTCATATTAAGAGGATATTGAGCTGGGGAACATACAATCCCATATTAAGATACAGCCAGTTAGCTTAGCTTAGCACAAAGACTGGAAACAGGGGGAAACAGCTAGCCTAGCTCTGTCCCAAGGTAACAAAATCCACCTACCAGCGCCTCTAAAGCTCACAAATTAACATGTTATATCTCGATTGTTTAAAACAAAACGACTGATGAGAATTATCTTCTCATCTTACTCCAAGAAGAAAACGAATAAGAGTATTTCCCAAAATGTCAAACAATGTCTTTTAATTTTACTCTACTACTACTTTTGTTACTACTAATTTAGTGTAAACTGTGAAATTTAGGATTACTGGACAAGTGAATAATCCAAAGGTAATCAACAAGTATTCTGATTAGATTCCTCGATTACAAACATGGAGCTCCTCTTCAGTAACTGACAACATTTTAAGTAGTTTTTACCCAACACTGGTCAAGAGGAGAGACTAGAAACTGCTGGAAGCATCACCACAGCTGGAAAACCGCCTGCTCAGTCATAGAAGAAAAATGAGCCTGACTGAGACATGAGTCTTCAACAGAGGCCCTTTGTTGGAGCTCTTTTGAATGGATCATCGTCTCTTATTTCAGTGGCCACAGAAGATGCCCATCAGCCCGGGCCTATCAGTGTTCATCAGCCCCACTGCATGTTTATCGCTCGCATTGTCTGGATCCGTCCACTGATCCTCTTGTTGTAGTTTACAAAATACCAGCATAGGACAAAGTGGCTCTAACTGTTTGCTCAGGGACATCAAGGCTCCAAAACGACTGGTTCATCTCTTGTGTTCTGGCGTTGGTCAAAAAGAAGAACAACAACAAGAAGAAAAACTTCTTTGAACTCCCCTCCCCGCCTCAGTCTACAGCCTTTCATTCTAATTCCTGTTGATACCTGTTATTTCTTTGATGGTAAATACAAAGCACTGCTTGGCAACATCAGACGAGCCTTTGATATGAGAGCGCAAATTTAAATCAGTTTTCACTAAAGGTGCAGTTTAGCCGTTCTGGTCTGTCTGTACGACTTCTGCATGGCTCAGGTAGGATGATATGGATTCAACAGCAAGGTTAAAATGTAGTCTGAGGTGATAATGCACCCTCTCATTCTCACACACACACACTTCAATGCACAGGTGCAAGAAAAAAAAAAAACACGTGGTCATTCAAAGTTTTAGGTCACCAAAATTAAGTACAATTTTTAAAGCTTCCCTAAAACAGTGAGACTAACCAGCCATCTCAAAGTTTTTTTCTCCTACAGACTACAAGCCCAAGTTAATTAAATTTTATAACATCTTAAAGTCTCCACATTAAAGGTGGCTGGAATATTTTTCAAAGGAAAATTCATCAGACATAAATTTCCTTGCATTTTCCCAGAGTCGTCTAAGTATGTGCATTTTATATAAGTATGTATATTGTAGGTATACACTTTGTAAATTTGGGGTTGGACGTTTGAACAGGAGTGTGTAGCACTTATTAACAGTTATCACATCCTGTCCCACATTCTTCAAAACAAAAACAACACCCTTACATAAAGTCCCCCTAATGATGAAGTCTTGTTTTAATTGTGTTCTAATGTAATACCAATGGGACATGGAGACTACATTTGAGCTTTTCCAGGTCACTGAGTTTAAGAACAAACTGAACAGTAAAAGGGAATCCATTAAAATGCATCACCCGTTATAATCACAGTTCCTCCCTGTTTGAATTGTATCCATATTTTTCAGACTGGAGTATCCACCCAGTTAAAAGAGCTGTAGGATTTAGTCTTGCACTATCACTAATGACTGCCAATTAGTCAGCCTTTTGCTCTGCTCAACTTGTACCCCTATCTAATTAAAGAAGCCGTGTTTTTGTGTGATGCAGAGCACGGCTCACTTGTTCTGCACTATCTCCGGGGTTGTGTCGACGCGCAGCATATGCGCATGCTGCAGTGTGTAGGTGCTGCCTGTCTTGACACCGCTCATACCTGTTGACAAACTCTTCAAACAGGATGCGGTGGGAGTAGCCTTGACGGCGGATGTTCACTGTCTCCAGGATCCCCGTGTAGCGCAGCTGCACCATCACCCTCTCCTTGCAGAAGCGCAGCGCCTGCCTGTCATCATTGGGTTTGATGCAGCGCACAAAGTGTGGCTGACCCACCACCATCTTAGACAGCAAGTCCATCAGGGAGTACTGCAGACACACAATGAGATAACAATAACCAGCGGGCAGAGACAAGGCAAGAAAACCAGAGAGCAGTTATCATGTGAATTCACATTATCAAAGTCAGATATAAAGATTTGCACTTCAACTTCAAGAACCCAACTTTTTCCAGAGATAGATCTGTTTGATAACAGAGTACAAGCTGAATAGTAATGTACAGTATTAATCAGTCCCATCAGGATCTGGCTGACTTTTTTCATTCTCATATATTTTAACATTATTTTGCATTACCAATTGTGGTAATGTTTAAAAATTGCAATTGAAGAAACAACTGTGACTGTTTAAAGCTGCATACGTTTTTTTCGTTGGGGGCAGCAGAACACATTATATTATACATATCATCGTATTATCACCATATAAGTTCTTATGGCGAATGTGCAAACTATTGCTTATTTACAGATCCAGCAGATCAACATTAGCATTCATTCGGAGGTTCTGGCCACCTGACACAAGTAAGTCCAATATTCCTTTTATATCTGTTCTGCTTTCCACCAACTCCTGATGGAAATATCTGTTTCTTTAGCTGCTAAATGCTCCTCGATGTTCACCAGCTAGTTGCTAACTTTGTCTGTGCACCCTTTGGTGCTGGGCAGGTAGCGTCCAGTGGGTTTATCTGAGGTTCTTTCACTGAAAACAGCTGCCTGCTGCTGCTGGAAATGACGCTGACGAGTTTGCAGGCTGGAAAACCAAAACAATGAGCTGAAAGATACTAAAAAGCTCCATAGAGCAAAGATAATTCTCTGTTGGTTCATCACTACGAGCGACATCATTCACATACACGTAGTCATTTGATCTATTGTTAAATGATGATGAAATTACTATAAATTCTCAAATTAACTCAACAGAGAGACATTGTTTTACTTGATTAGGCTTTTACTTGAGACAGTCATATTAATTGAGACAGGCCTTAATTTCTAAAGGTATATTTGATCATATTATAGTACGGAGCCTCCCTGTTTTCTGTTCTCACCCTGAGCTCCTGTTTTCTTTGTTATGGTATGCCGTTACTGCTATTTGCTGTGAATCTTCAGTGTTTCACATTAAAAGCCCTCCAGTGTTTCAGGAAGAACAATCACTGTGGTTCCCTGGAAATGTTTTACTGTGAAACATCTAGATCTTAAGTTTACAGACAGAATGATTAATGTGGTAAAAATTATTTCTGGAGTTTTCATTGGTTGTGTGTCACTGTGGATTTTAGTTGCTTTCTAACTATCTACGGTTCTGCTTTAATGTGCATTTTTGTTATCAGGTGTTACAGTAGCTTAGGTAGATACAGTAGGTTGAAGTTAATCAAATCAGAATGAACTACTAACAAGGTAGTTTACAACTTGAAAATATTTTATAAAGATTATCACATGCTCTGCCAAACTTTAAACGTCGCTGTCAGAAGTCCCAACCTGTTTGTGATCTTCTTCTTACAATCAGGTTGAGTTTGAGGTATTTCCATTTTTAGAGGCAAGCAAGACTACGTGAACACTTCATTTCATACATTTCCCAGAGTGGTACATGCATTAAAATACATTATAAAATTTAAAACTGAACTGAAATCGGCCTTAAATGGAGACATATGATTCAACCAACACCATTGATGGATTTCGTCTAACAATGTTACAAAAACTAGTCATTTTGTTGACATTAGCAGAGTTCGGTGCCATTTTCTGCTTTATTTCAAGAGTGCAATAATTATTTCTGAATTTATTTGGAAGTTTGTTTGTGTCAACACAATTATGATTTTAAAATAGAACAGAAGAGTACATAACATGTTCAAACTGTTGAGTTGTTGTCAGACAGTTAAGCAGCATAAAGAGAAAACACCTACACGGAAATAGGAGGCTACAGTCTGTCTCCTCATGTTGGTGGTTTCTTCTGGGTGACGCATCATCTCCATGGTGTCCACCTGAACACAAACATTCACAATGAAGACGTTGATAAACAGGCCAGACTCGGGCCAGGAGCATCACTGCAAAGGCAGCAGATTCAAATGAGATGCAGTTTATTTGCAACCTACCATCCTCTGTGGGCTCTGTAGAGATAAAAGGTATTATTACAGCAGGTCTCCTTCCTCTAAATGGGCCAGTTGGGAATACACAGCTGTATTAACTGTGCCATCTGTATAACATAGCCCCATAAACACTTAAAGCTAACAATCTAGAGAATAATTCTGCACTGCTGTGGGGCATGGGAAAATTGCAGAGCATTCTGAGTAATGAGACTAGCCGTCACCAAGCAGACAGTCATCCCGACGACGACGGATTAACGAGGACACAATATAAGCTTTCTAATGGCCTTCGCAGTTCATGGCTTCATTAAAATTAATGATGCAATAGATATTTTATGGTAAGTCTACGTTGCAAAGTGCATATCTTTATCCTAGTACAGATAAAGAAAGGTACGTCAAACGTTACATGAAGGGAGGAATCGGACGCTTTGACACTTCACACAGAAGTACAAACGGTTATCTGGGACTCACTTCCGCTATTCTAGCAATCGTCACACTACTTTAATCTGGTCGTACTGGTAACTTTTTGTAAGCGTCAGTTTCTGTCAACTTTTCCCCAACTCTGATTGAGAACATGACGGCATACATATTACATCAATCACACTGAGTTGTTAGTAAGAAGCCTTTTATTTCTTGTTCAAGAATAACTGAGTAGGTACTTAGGGGAAGTTCAACAAAGTAGAACAGTTTTTCCACAGTTATTCTGGCACATTAAATATTTCTATAATCTAAAAACAGAGCATTTGTTTACATTAATGCCGCAGAATTGTGGCTGCGTGAAAAAAATAGTTCAAAAGAAATGATTTACATTTTCCAAAGCCAGACTGTGATTGATGTTAGAAGAGTGAAGCTGCACACAGTTCAAAGTTAGTGAAACAGAGTTAAAGTTTCAATTTGGATTACAATGATGATCAGTTGATTTCAGTAGACTGTGATTTAGAAACATATTTAGATTTAAAAACTTACTATTTACAACAGAAGTCTTACCTTCAATAGGTATTTGGGAGACTTTGAGTGCGGCACATGTCGGCGAATGACATGGAAATAAAGGAAGAGAGGAAGAGAAGTGGATAGACAAGAAGTGACAAAGCTGAAATTCACCTTTGAGGGGTTTTTCACTGTAAATCATAATGTGAAGACCATGAAAAAACAATTCCACAATGGACTGGAAAGACATTTTCAGTTTCATATCTTACAGACATTATGATTTGACCAAATGCTTCCCCTTAAATGAAGTAAAACACACAGTGAAATGAAACTGTTGAGTGTGAGTTCAGAAGTGAGAAAGTTAGAAAGCCTCTTTCTATTAAGAAACTTTGTGGCTAACTGGTTTGTGCTAAAAGACAGTGTAGTGTGTGTGTGTGTGACACCATAAAAAGGCACTCAAAGACCCTCAGTATGAACATGATTAATAGACAATATGGATGCAAACATTTTCAGCGTACTTCTTAGTAAGTCCTTTGAGAGTTGCAACATGACGAATTATTGTGGAATATTCATGAAACTATCATGGCCTCCTATTGTTATAATTCAGTATGTTAATGCAGTTATTTGAGCTTTGTGAGGACCTACTATTTTTTTTTTTTTTTTTACAATACTTTAGTGCCCATTAGCAACAAAACAACAATAGTTAGTAAGTCAGACAAACTACTTTTGTGCCGTAGACACCAAATGCCAGATGGCGATGCTGCATCACCACAAGCAAGACAGCAAACATAACAGGGTAGTCAATTAATGCGGCTATGCTTCACAGCACACGTTTTTACTGGGTTTCTTATGGTGCAATGCCTGTGAGCAACAAATAAAAAAACATTATGTTCTCAGATGTGATGATTTGTGCAACGGGAGCACAAGCCTCACCTTGGTGCGTCCTGAACCGAGCTGCGGTGGCAGAGATCTGGAGGCAGCCGTGACCCGGGCTCTGGACGTCGCCAGATTTCCTGTTCAAAACCGAATCATAAAAAAAAAAGACACAAATATTCATGTCAGGGCTTATTTAAAGCTCAGATAAAGTTTGAACAGCTGTGTGAAATAAAGCGAAGAAATGATTATTGAGAGCGAACTATCAAATATGGAGACAGAGTAAACACTTTGGGCTGATATTCTCTCTCAACAAAGTGAACTGCTACACTACAATGTTAACAATAGTATTCATACTGCAGCACAGTATAAAAGACAGTTCAGAAGGAGTCTAAATCTGAGCTGAATCCCATGGACTCAGGAGTGCAGCTGCGTGCACAGCAGTCCAACAGCCCCACACACAGCGGAAAGGATATGAACATAGCATATGCAAGACAGTCTGAACATTTCAAAGTTTCTGCACAAGATGTCCAAATGTTTTCTCTGGCTATATCTTCAGAGGCTAAACTGTGATTAATAGCAGTGAAAGAAGCCTTTGAAGCAGGATTGGTGACATCAAAGTCCTAATCCATGGGTGGCAGGATTTTTATAATGAGTGGGAAGTATCTTAACACATTTCAAAGGGTTTACTCCATGAATAAACAATAGCTGCACAGATGTGCCACACACACCTTTAGAAAAATACGTCTGCAGACACAGGAGGCAGCATTACCCAAGCAGCCGTGTATGGCAAGGAGGAAAACCTTTGTAAGTTTTTTAAGATAAAGCTGAAGTGACAGGCCAACAATTGTTCTAGATTTTCTACTGCACACAGACGAACTTCTAAAATGCAAATATGTAGTCAGCTTCTGCTATATAATTTCAAGACTCACGTCAGTTGTTGAGGACATGGTCTGACAACGAGCCAAAAACGTAAAGACTGGATCAGCGCCTGCCTTTCTCAGAGGACTCTGCACTATTGAGGGTGTATTAGAAGCATCAATCAAACACTGCAGAGATCAAAATCAATTTATGATGGATTAATTAACAGACAGACCACTTCTAACTTTAGACAAAGAACGTCCTTCTTGTGCCAAAGGTTTTAAAGTGAGCCAAAGCAATGTGGCGTCTCATGGGACACACACACACACACACACACACACACACACACACACACACACACACACACACACACACACACACACACACACACACACACACACACACACACACACACACTCACTCTGCTGTAGTCAAAACAAGCCAAAACATATGATGTGAGAGAACTTCAAGAGGACTCAAACAGTCTTTTAAGCTAGTGGTGATACTGCTTTTAGCGTTTGACAGTTATCTGCTAATTTTTATTTATTTATCTGCTCATTTATTCTGCTATTAATACATTTTCCTTTTGGTAAATAAACACAATATAAGATATTCTGTCACATTAAAATATACAATTTTATATTGGTTAATAATGTGCTTGGGAAAAGTATCCACAGGTTCTGAATCTGAACCTAAAAATAGAAGAAAGGAAAGTGTAAAATATGATAACATGGAAATATGAGCAGTTAATTGCTCATTATGAACACATGTTTGTGAGAGGGCCTTGTGTTTAGAATCAGAGGGACAGATTTTACAACCCCAAAAGCCCCTTCGGCACAATCTACACCAAAAAATACACCCACAAAAAGAAAGAAAAAAAAAAAAAATGATCTTTGAGAACAGGAGCCGTTAAACTGTGTCGGGTATATTACCAGCACACAGGCAGGGAGGGCCCCGCTCCAATTAGCCCAGAGTAAAGCTGGATGGATTAATTGGAGTGGGTCTTGTGCAAATGAAGTGCGCTCTCTCCTCTCCCCATTAGTGCTGCTGGGCCAGATCATCTGAGCACATTTGTCATGATGAATTAGCGGCTGCGAGTGGAACGGGCTCGTGGAGTGTCACTGTGCTTTCACGCCTCTCACTTCCATGACACCATCAAGGGGAGATGAAGGGGCTGCGCCGCGATGAGAGAAACTATGACAGTTGTACCTAAGCCTTGCAAATGGACACTCACTGCTTTCTTCATGTATTCCTTGGCGGGTCATATTAATTCAGTCTTCTGGCGGGTTTCATATCCCCTCCTGACTAGATGATTAGAGCACGGGTTAATAGTCAGTATCCTCAAAGATTTCTGCCTCCTGAGACATGAAACCAAGGGAACACCTGTGATGTCCAGCCTGAAAGAAGACCTTCTAATTTAGATACAGTAGAGAACTTGTCTAATGATGTGGATTATAATTATTCAAACACAAGAGATGAGCAAGAAAAGGGAAGATTTGTTCTTTGACAGTGGATTCAGTTGAAGAAAAAGGCCACATACTGTATGTTTTTAGTTACAGTTTGAGGCAGTTCTTACTTTTGTCAGAGCTCTCAAATAGACGTGTGATAATAAAATAAAATAAGAGAGAAGAAGATTTCACATAAAAGCTTAATGATTAAAAGAGGAGAGAGCAGGTGAGGGGAATATTTCCCATCAGGTCATTCAGTCTTGAAAAACAGGCGGTGGAGGAGCGTCCCACTGATCGTTTCTGCTTCACGCATGTTGCTCTTGGCATGGACTTCCAGGACAAACACAGAGTGAGGCAAAGCAGTGTGTGGGGAGGGGAGGGGAGGGGAGGGGGCAGGAAGAGAAAAAGCCTTCCTTGGCATCTGTGCGTTCACTTTGAAAATTAAGCCCAGCAAGAATCCTGTAGGAAAAAAAAAGCTCAAGCTGGCAGTTGTATTGGGGTTCTATTGACAAGAATAGTCAATGTGCTTGGGATTAAAAAGCAATCCCGCGTTCAATATGACACCTCCCTACACGCTTTTATGAGTGCCAGTGTGCGCCTTGTACTTCAGAAGCTGTGGATCGAGCTGTCGACACGGGGGACAATCAAAGTTGTAAGAGAGAGCAGCCTTCCCGAGCTGAGTGAGCAGAGGCTTGCTGGATATCTCCGCCGCTCTCCCGCTCTCCCTTTTTGAAAACATGTGATCTAGAAACTCAACTCAGCAACCAAGCAAATGAGATTAAAGCACCCATAACCCCCCGCCACCCTCCATAACCACCACCGTTTATGCCTAGAGATGGCTCCGGGGGCTGTTGATTTAAATGCCATCCACTACTGTCAGAGCAGATCAATCATAAAAAGCATGGTGTAATTGGCTTTTAGTGACACAACACAGTGTTGCATTTATCAAAGAATGTTGTACCATGTGACTTAGGAGAGCTGGCTCCTCGCTATTGATGTGCGGGGCCCTCAAAAATCCCACTGCTGACTCAAAACATTCTCCAATGCAACGATTAGGGGAGAAATTGAACAAAAGTATTACTTGGCGAGTGTCTCTTTTGGTAGGCGAGAGTATGTGGAAGACTAGTGAAAGACTGCGGTGTCTGCCCACTGGGATGAAAAAAGGCTTCTTCTGGGAGAGAACAAAGAGCCAAATGTGTCATATCGCTGGGAGAAGCCTGTCATTTCTACACAGGAGGATCTCCTAACATGAAGGGAGACGGAGGGAGATGCAGAGGACGGGAGAACTGCAACTGTGGCTTCATGTGAAGATGTAAAACCAATGTAAATTGTTCGACATACATGCCGGACTTGAACTTACAACCCAGGAGAATATTGCTGTATGAGCTTGTTTCGTTAACTCACCCGGTGTAAAAATTGTAAAATATGAACAAGACTTTCCTGAAGGTAGAAATTCACGCCAGAAATCTTGTCACTCACAAGAAATGTAAGAGCTCAGGGGAGTTTATGGGCTTATTTTAGGGGTCAGTATTATAAGCATTACAGTAAAATGAAACCCTGCTTCAGATAAAAAAGTAAAAGGAAGTACTCAGATCCTTTACTTAAGTAAAAGTAGCAATACCACAATATAAAAATGCTCTGATATAAGTAAAAGTCTCACAGAAAAGCACATAAGTATTAGCAGCAAAATGTCAGTGTTATATATGATATTAATTTATTCTTATTGCTGATACATTACTGTGTAAATTAATGGTGTAGCAGATCATGGTGAAGCTGATTTAACTACTTTATATACTGTTGGGTGGTGCATCATATCTTAAATGCTATTCGAATGTTCCGTATGTAGAATCTTAATCTGCAAAGGAACTAGTAACACTAGTAAGTGTCAGATAAAAGTAGTGGAGTAAAAAGTACAATATTTAGCTCTGAAATGCAATGAAGTAGAAGTACAAAGTAGCATAAAATGGAAATACTCAAGTAAAGAACAAGGACCTCTAAAAGTACAGTATTTGAGTAAATGTGATTAGTTCTTTTACACCACTGCAAACAAATATACAGTAAAGCCACATCCATTCACCAATTCACAACATTCAGTTTTCCTTCTTAATGAATCAGATTAAAGTCATGGTCGCCTGCATTTTTTATAGCTTTAGGAGGGTTTTTCAAAACAGATTAACTATCACAAGAACAGCATGAATACATACAAACTCAGGGAGGATTTTTCAGCCTGATAACATTTTCTTTTTCTGAGGCAGTTGGTAACTTGTCTTTTTACTAAAAAAAAAAAAAAAAAAAAAAGATATGTTCCAGGTGTAAAATCTTTGCTGCTCCATACATTCATGCGGCAGTAAGTCAGACTTGTAAGTAAAATATATCTTCTTTTACATCTCAACATACATTTATGCCACTGCTTGAGTTAATAATTCAAAATGACAACAAATTGCACCAGTGTAATGCAGGTCTTGCTCATACCAGTAATGTATTCTACATGTAGCATACATTATGAAGTGTTAAAGCCCTGGAAAAGATAAATGATGCATATCAATAAGAGGGAAAAATGCAGGAAATATACTGCACGTCTTTACACTCCACTGTCTGTGAACTTTTCACAGGGCACACATCACTCTGCACGTCCTCCATTTTCATTGTGCTCTGACAAAGGACTGGCAGTCTTGAAGTGCTGTGTGTGCAGATGTGCTGTGCTACAAGCAGCAAGGCCAGGCAGCCCTGCAGCTACACACACACACACAGACCCATACTTTGACCGCAGGCTGCCCAGGCCCTGGTAGGCCCTACTGAGCCCAGCCAATTCAAACACTGTGATCCCCCTGATCTGGGAAAGGCCCTGGCTCTGATGAATTTGTCCATGCAAATACATCCCATTTCCTCTGACAAAACACCACCACATGTCCAAGCCTCAAGGACCCACATTCTGCAGGGCTCAAGTGGCCTCACTATTCACCGCCTGGGAGCTTTTTACTTTCTGGGGCCCTCCTAGTTTCCTACTGTTCTCCAAACATGAACTGCTTCGATACTCAGACCATCACATTCTCAATCTGGCATGTGGAATGAATGAGTAGTCTACTGAAATATCACATAAATGTGGACTGTGTGGCTGTTTTAAACTTTGAATGAGAATATAACATAGAGGTAAAAATGATCTGGTTTAGAGGAATTGTTCCTGTATCACTGCAGTTTGATATGTGTACCAGCAGAAACATTAACTGCATGAGTGTGTGTAGTTTGTGTGTAGTTTATTATTTTACTTCCATCACAGTGTCAGGCTGCAGGCCTACAAGGGTGTCCCCTAGTGGTGACACTGTGAGGAGGCGACCCACAGTGTGAAACCACCCTGGTGTAAAACAGATTTCCATCAGATCCCCCCAGATAATGGTAATTTCACAGATAACAGTGAATCTATAATGTGGAGTAAAATGCAAATTAAATCCCCCCACAAATTTTACCCTGAAGAATAGATTTATAATTTTCTTATGCTATACTGTATCTCACTTTAAACGGCGCTCCATCTTTTCCAGACTGATAAGCCGGAGCAGTGTTTCATAGCTTTTATCTAATGAGATGATCTGCAGTTTCACAAACTGCAATAAGAAAACTGGACCTCCAACTCCAAAGAAATAACAGAGAGAGAGAGTCGACTGCGAGCATATTGCAGTCATACTGCCTTTAAATGAACATGCAAAAGAATCTATACAGTTACTGTGAGCTTTAGTGGAGCTTTTTAGGATAAAAAGGCTCAAACTGCACAACACATTAACAGTTTATTTCTGCGACAAATCATCACATTAACCTGATCCAGCAGTCTGAATGGCAAGACAGACAAAAGCGCAGTGGAACAAAAAGGAAATAAAGAAGCTTTTAGACCAAACCGACACTATGTCAGCAGCAGTAAACATTACAGCACATCTTAGTATCTATTCAGTGCCTTTGTGCCCTGAAATGAAGTGTTTCCTGAATTTGTTTTTATAGAGTGTACTCTGCTGAAGCTGTTAATTGCAGAAAGGAAGTGGCTGAAGGCTCCCTTGTGCTCAACCTGCAATTGAAGTTTACAGACACATCACACAGATTTCTACTGGATGGAGTCTCAGCTAAGGTGCCTTTTGTGAATTGAAGCTCCTTTTAATGCCACAGGGACTGAAAGAAGGCATTTACAGGTCCCTAAAAAGGACGTAAATCACATAATGTGGCTTAGCTGAAATAAAGTAGGAAGTGGGAATCTGATAATTTAACACATCTTTTAGCATTTCAGCTAAGTCAAGTGACCAGGAGGCCTCAGCCGCGGCTAATGATGAGCACATTACTCTACCTTCATTTAACCAACAGAAAAGAGGTGGGAAGAGTTGCTTTTGTGTTCTCTAAATACTGTTTCTTCATCCCCTGGGTATTTAGAAACCTTATCATAAAAATATCCCACTGCACCCACAATCTGTAGATAGCATTCAGCAGTGGGAAACCAAGAGGGACAGCTTAGTGAAAATAAAAACAGAGCGCCGTGCAGAGAGCTGAGCCTCTCAAGAGATAATGGAGACTGCAGATTTATCCGAGCACGGCACACAGAGGCTTGAAATGAAGGGGGACCAGGAGATGCCTGGGAGCCGCGTCTTTAAGAAGCCCACTTACCTGAACACTTATGGAAGCAGTAGACACCAGCACAATTCACAGAGTAATACAGTGAGAACCCAGCCTTTGTTAACAATAGTTTGTCTCAAAGAAAAGTTTCCATTTCCATTGTTGTTAGCGGTGGAATAATGTTCCTGTTAGTGGCTGAGATATTCTACAGTGATATATTTTTCACTGAGGCCGATTTCATAGCATACCTGTTTTAGTTAACGGGCTGGAAAACAGCTGCTGCAAAAGTTTGTTCTCCGACGTTCTCAGAACGACAACGATGTCTGCAGGAAGAGTGTCTCTGTTCTTCTCCAAAAATCCATTCACATTGTACATTACCTGTCGAGTAGGACATCAGACAATCACATAAACAGTCTAAACGTTATTTACGATTTAAGGAGCCAATTTGATTTGTCGTTACTATCTCTTGTACAGGGCCTGGCAATATGGCTGAATTTTGCATTGTTATTATATTTTTCTGATATCAATGTATATCATGAAATGGCAAATGAGATCAAAATATAAAAGGATTCAAATGATGTTCAATGCAATAGGCCTTTTTTGCCGAGGACATTTTGACTTGTCACAACAGATGTAAACAATCCAATTAATGAAGGCTGAATTCCATTTAGCTGCTTCAGTTTCAGCATCCTGGTATTGTGCATGCTGGCTCGCTGTCACACTGTCATGGCTCACTGGGACACTTGAACAGAACAGAGCCATCGTTAATGTTATTAGTAACACCTGTGATTTTCCCACTATGACAAGTCAAAAAGAAAAAAAAGGCCTATGACCTGTGTGTAACCGTTACGCATTACATCAGAAAAATTGCTTCATACATGTAATGCTCACATGACTAATTTTGTGATATTTTTAATTACAGTTTGCTTGGAATCATTAATTAAAACAGAATTTTGTTAAACGATAACACAATATGATCATATGGTCACTGAAAGTCATTAAACAGTAACAACTAATTATAGCCCAGCCTAATCTTGGATATTCAAGACATAATTCAAATTTCAGCAGGATTTAAATTAATTACTTTATAGAATATATACTGCTACCTCATCTTCCACAAGTGGCATTTGTAACAGGCATTTTAAAAACTTTAACTATTGTTAATACACTGCTAAATCTCCACTCTTACCACACCAACAAACAAGGCAGTTGGTTATTTGTTGCACAGATCCAAAGACTCTTACCTTCCCTGCATAATGCTGAATCCCAAAACAAAGCTCCACACGCTTTGGTATCCAGAAGTACTTGCAGCGTAAATTATCCTCAAATTTATCTGTAGGCAAGAAATGAGAAAGCCAAAAAAGTTAAAGATACAAAAAGTAGGTAGGAAAGTGTTAAAGTATATAAACTGTGTAGCAAGAGCTGCTGCTACATTCAAAGAATCAGTGACCTTTGACCCTCTTCTATTCATTTTCCATGATTTTTCTTTGTCTGATGTCTGAGCATGCTGCAGGAGTAGGTCCAGTCTTACCCACTAAGGTCTGGTCAGTGGCCTGAGGGAAGCGGCTCTCCTCGTCCAGCAGGGACAGCAGACCCATGGGCTTCTGCAGGAACATGTCCAGGATGGGCCTGTTGTCCTCGTACTCCACCAGGCTGGCATCGACCCCCTCACTCTGGTATTCCATCTAATTAGAACGAGTGAATGTAGAACAATCTAGTTAATGATTTCTCTAAATGACCCAATTAAACAATCTGGGCTAAATATGATTTGTACATGGGTGTGTGTGTGGAAAAAAAAAAAAGACAAATCAACAAAACCAAACAGCTGCAGCCGGCTGTGTGTGTCTATGGCTGAAGTTTACAGCATAATAGAGTCTGAATGCATAAAACAGAACAGCTCTGAACTAACAAATACAGCCACTTACTTATTCATAATTTATTTCACTTTGCAAATAACCCAGAGTCACATCATATTATTGCATCTATTTAATTTCAGATCAAAAAGTTGTTTTAAATATATATTTTACTAATAAAGTGGAACCAATGGATCTAAACCGTCCTCATGTTTAAGTCATTAACTCAGAATAATCAGTGTCTGTGTACAGCGAGGCTGAAGACATCCACACCAAATAAAAATCCACCGAGCACCAGCCCTTCATCAGGGGCAGCTCGCACTTGTTTGTGGAAGAGAAACTTTTCCACAGGCTTAAAGGCCTTTTTTTCAATGATCACTGCTGTAATTAGTGTGTAAATGGGTAAATGTAGCTTCCAATGACGGTTCTTGTCCTGCTTCAAAATGTAAATGAATGAACAGGGAGTATTATCAGTTTTTATGTGTGAAATCCTGCCTCAATAAATGATCTTGTTTGTATTTTATTAAGTGTATTCTTCTGTACATGTGTTGCTGTATGCATTTAAATGTAAAGCAGATTGAGTTTATGCGTAATAAAAAGGGCTATATAGATAAAATTGCCCTGCCTTACCTGCCTTGTTTTTCCTCTTAGAAGGACTGTTGCAAAGTTAACACAGACTGAAAGGCATTATGGCAAAATGGTTCTTGATTAATGTCTATTCATTTCCATCAAGGAAAATAAAGACTTCTTCAGGGTAAACAACTTCATTAAATCAATTAAGAGAGTCATTTGGTGGCGCTCAACAGTATAAACATTCCTTTAAACATCACAGCCCGGCTAAAAGCAAAATGTTGAGAGCATCTCTGCCCTGATGAATGTGAAAACACACAAAAAAATATCAAAATGACTGATTTCCATAACAGTGTTTTGAAGGGACTTTGTTTTGCTCAATATATCTAATTGCTGAGGAATGTTGTTTTGTGGATGCATTAATCATCATGCATTATCATTATAGTGTCATCTTAAGCATGATGCATTCACACATACCATCAATAACCTCTGTTTTTATGTCAAAACTCACCTGTTCGAGGGCAAATATGTGCTGGTTGAAGTAAAACTGGATCTGCTCGTTGGCGATGTTGATGCACAATTGTTCAAACGAGTTCTTCTTGAAGTTTTCAAATCCAAAGATGTCCAGGATTCCCACATTCATGCCGCTCTCTGCGGCACTTCAAAGGAGGAAAAGGGGACAAACAAACTTATTCTTCTATGTAATGGAACAAGCAAATCCCCAGCAGGCGTATTAATTGATAAAACTTTAATGATAATCCAAGTTCAACCCAAATACAGAGTCTGGTCTGGACGGCCTACTGGTTTGGTGAGAAATCATAAACATCAGCTTTCAGAAAAGTCAGAGCCTCTCAAATGGTTTAATTTCAGTCTCTATTTATTTAACCTCGAGTCATTTTCAATATCTGCACAAACAATACTAATATCTACAACACAGCATGAAGACTTAACACCCCACATTTCATATTCAGTGCTTGGAGCTGCTACATTTCATGATCAGTCATTACCCACTGTACGTAGAGGTCACCTTTAGCCGGTGCTATCGGGTTATTAATGGCAATAAGGAAACGGCAAAGATGAGTGGAATGCAGACAGGAACTCTGGCTTTTGTACATCTCTGAGAGACGCCTCCTTGACAGTCGACGCTCATATTTATGAAGGAATTCTTTTGGATCAATGAACAGCCTCTTTGCAGTCTCTCTGAAGTCTTTTTAATCATCTGAACATTATTTTCTCTGCACGCAACTCCGTATCAAAAATTTATTTAAACTTTTTTTTGCTTTCCTTTTGCTTGTCTTGTGCTTGCCCATTGATATTCTCCTCTGCATGTTTGCATCTACCTCTACAGACTTCCATAAAGGTCATCAGAGCTTTGCAGAAACTCTGCGCGATCGCTTGAGATAATCGAAGAAGAGAGAGTAACAGTGAACGTCCACACTGATGTTCATCACCAGCACACACTCACCAGATATTCATGTCAGGCTGCAGCAGGGAGTTGATGCGGTTGACTATCCAGCTGAAAAGGCGTCCGTACAAGGCCTTGGACATGGCGTCTCGGACGTCTGTGGCTTTGTCCACGGTGTTAGTGCGGATGATGGTCTCGCCCCTGGTGACCACACACTGGGAGGTCAGCGCCTCCTGGAGTTCCTCAGGGCCGATGTTGAGGAGAGACGCAGCTGAGAGAAAAGACGAGAGAGTTAATCAGTTTGATAATCAAGAGCTCGTCTGCCTTTATCATTAGCATAAAAATAAGCCACAACAATCTTTAACTGTGGATGCCATAGCTCCTTTACATTTTTTATGTAAATGTAAAGGGGTTCTGTGCTTTTGAATATATTATTGTTTCAACTGCTTATAGAAAAAAAAAGTTCCCCTATTTTCTGGGTAACAAGATGTGATTGATTCATTGTTTGTTTTGTGTAATGCACAAAAAAAAAGCCCACAAAAGGCTTATATGACGTCCAATATACTGTTGCCATAGTGAAACAACATGTCACAAAATAACAAACTATTACACAAAATGTAAATTATATCACAACATAAAAAACATAACAGAGAGACCTGTGAACGCATTTCTCAGAAAGGTTCCTTTTTTAAAACTCAAGTAATTTAAAAATCATCCGCCCAGAAAGAATCTGCAGAGAAGGAGGGCATTTTACTACAGAGTGCAGTCCTTAAATCATCACACAAGGAGGAATAAAACATAAAATAGCCTCCTTTTTTTTTTTTATCTCATCTAAATCACACAACAAACTCTTTGCTCTTCAGGGAGACCATTAAACCTACCTGTTTCTTTGGCTAAAAGAAGACTATCGCTGAGCATTTCAACACACACTGCTTAATGATGTACTGTACTGTATCTCACCGTTCTCTAAGGCCTCTGAGTTAGGAACTTCACTCTTATCAGTCTGGTGTTGGGATGTGATGGCAGCAAATTCAATATTGCCGGTGTTCAAAATGGCTGAGAGAATTCTGTAAACAGAGTTGACTTCCTAAAAAAAAGAGAGAGAAAAAATATATAAATATCATAGCACTTAACTGTGACCAAATACTCTAAATACTATATTTGATCGAGTATTAAAGTACCTCTTCAGTAAAGCCGATATTTCGGAAACACTCCTGAATTGCGTCAAACTGCTCCTTGTACAGTTTACTGGAGACGATGTCTTGCATCACTTTGCAGTGCTGACTGTCAATATACCTGCAGATGCACATTATGACTGTCAATGTAAATTTCCATGATGGGAAGGGAATACTACGAACATGTCAAACTGCTGTGCTAACCGGGGAGGAATCCCGTCTGGTAGCCTGTAAGTCTTCAGCTTGTCTTGGTGGTAAAGCCCAGCGTATATGTAATAAAATATGTGGAAGTTTTTCTCCCCACTGAAAGAAAACAAACAGAGTAGTCAGAAGTATGACTATGGGAACTCCAATCAGACCAAGCCTGAGCAGCACATACATAGCCTGTTTGATGACCCTCGACTTCTCCAGCAGGTACTCGGATATCTTGGCCCCGATGACCGCTCCAGTGGGTGTGAACTTCATCTCCAGGTATTTGCCGAAGCGGCTGGAGTTGTCATTGATAGCTGTGCAGGCGTTTCCGAAGGCCTCTACAAGGGGGTTCACCTGCAGGATCTTCTCACGCAGCGTCCGATTGTTTGCCTGAGAGCATGTTTCTTTAATAAACTATGGTGTAATTTCAAGATAGTTTAGAGTTTATGCAGTATTCAGCACTAGTATTAACACATTTAACAATGCAAGGATGACCACACTGCTACTATACCTTTCCCAAGAAGGTAAGATGTTGAACAATCAAATGAGCGCTCTCTGTTTTCCCCGCACCGCTCTCCCCACTGATTATGATACACTAAAACAAAGGGAAACAAATCTAGTGAGTAAAACATCAAGAAAGGACTATTTACATTATATTACATGTATTTTCCTTTATTTAACCAGGTAGAAGTCTTGGAAAGAATTAAATCTCTTTTTCAAGACAGACCTGACCACTTGGCAGACACTTTTGTCCAAAGTGCATTCAACCCCCATAGCAAAAAGAGCTATATGTAATAAAACATTTCAAGACCATCCCTCACAAATATTTTAAAACATTGTTTAATATAATTTTCTTGGAAGATTTTCATCATAATTTTATCAATTTTACGACAGCGGGGTTGGGCGTTTCCACTCATCAAATGGTTTTTCTGTAGAATACCTGGTCTTTGCAGAACGTCATCATGCCTTGGTAGGCTGCGTCTGCAGTAGCAAAGATGTGTGGAGGGTTGTCAGCTCGCTTCACACCGTGGTACAGCTTAGAGAACTAAGAGAAGGCACGTGCATAAACAAGGCACATTATTTCAGTTTTAAAGATTTTCACAAAACAAAAACCCACCTGGATTTATTAAAAGATCCCAGATTTTTGTATTGTTATAATTTTTCAAATCAGATTTTCACCCGTTTTTAATATTTTCAATAAACACTGGCTCATTTCCACACATTTTACAAAATAACAAGACTAAGAGTCTACAGCCATGCTAGAAGCTCTGTGAGGCTGTACTTAGGCACAGCGGTGATTTTACCTGAATGCTAATGACAACATGCTAACACGCTAACAATGACAATGCTAACATGATGTTTAGCAGGTAGAATGTTTTACCATGTTCACCCTTTAGTTGAGCATGTTAGCATGCTAAAATTAGCTAGTTAGCACTAAACACAAACCACAGCTGAGGCTGATGGGAATCTCATTAATTTTGCAGGTATTTGGTCATAAACCAAAGTACTGGACAAACTGAAATTGTGACCTGATGATCGCCAGTTGTTACAATTCCTGTGTGGCTTGTGAATGACTGTACCGAATTTCAGGATATAATAATTGGAATCCATCCAATTGTTCCTAAGACATTTCACTAAAAACAAAGAATGTCAACCTCATGGTGGTGCTAGAGCAAAAGTCAGGGGATCACCAAAGTCGGTAGAATACATCCTCTGGGGAACATGAATGTCTGTACAAAATGTCATGACAATCCATTAAACAGTTGCTGAGATATTTCAGTCTGGACCAAAGTGGTGGACCGACAGACATTGCCATCCCTAGAGCCATGCATGGCTAACAACAATAAATGCTTAAACGAGTGTTTGTGTTGAAAATTGTAATTTTGACATAAGATTTTATGCCAGATCTTTACATTGTTATTTTTTAAATCAGGTTTTCAATCGTTTTTAATATTTGAAATAAACACTGATTAATTTACTGAAAACAGCATAATATATCCACTAAGGCAGGGCCAGTGACTGATCGTTCATCATTTCCACTGTTAATGGTAAACCACTGGGAACATTTGTGTGACTGGTCCACAACCAACCTGGGGAGAGTAGAAGCTGAGATTCTGGAAAGGATTGAGAGCGATGAGGATGTCACCAACGTAAGTGTACACCTGCAGCTCATCGTACCTCTTGTGGAGATGGCTGATTATTGTCTCCTGCAGAAAAGAAAAAAAAACAACAACACACACACACACACACACACAGCATCAACAAGATTATACCTTGGACAGATCAATGAATGATGAGATAAACTCATTAAATCTTACCTCATCTAAGTACTCCAGGTTTACCAGATCATCATCGGGACAGCTCTCTATTATGAGGGTTTTACGAGTATTGATCCGCTCGTGCCTGTATGAAGCCAAGGACATAATAATGCTTCAGAAAGCTGTAAAGTGACCACCACATGAGAAACGGTACTTTGACTGGCTGGATGTAAGAGCCAGTCACATCCACGGTTTGTGTAAAGCCCTTAGAGCTCTCCCAGGGGACACATCTCCCATTATCACAGGCTGTGATTGCACTTCATCTGTGTTTTGACCTATCACTCTCCAATGAGCCCCAGTGGGCAGAGGTCAACACAGAGCCCCAGCTGGCTCCCCGGGACTGTCTAAAACCTCGAGGAACACCAGAGACTGTGTGAAAGAGAGCTGTGTCTGCGAGTGCCTACTGCTTTATGTGTCTATATACAGTACATGTGTGTTCATATGCAGGTAGTAGGCTCCAATGTACAGTGGACAATCAGCCATTTCTTTGAAAATTAAAGGTTAAGGTTTGTGATATTCTATACTTGTTTGTCTTACTGTCATTAAATCCCACAAAAAGACATAAACCAACACTGAATTGATCCTACTAACATGTACTTTCTGTGTAGCCCAAGCCTGAAATACCTTATTCCTCATAATATATAGTCATATAGCTCCATTGTTGTCACTGTAGTTTATTTTGAGTCAGTCCTACAAACACCGTCCTGCTGCACCAGCTATTCGTAAATCCATCTATAACTAGTGATATCAAGTTGCACCAATAAAGGCTTTAGTAAAATGTACATTTGTCGCTAGGAAACATTTGTAGCATCTTCCAATAAAAAGTTATCAATTAGCATATCTGCCAAAAATAACAGTTTGAGGACATCTTATGATATATTAAAGTTAAATGACAATCCTGTGTAAACATGTGTCGAGCTAATCATGCTAACCTAACCTAACTTTTGTTTTCTGTTTTTATTAAACAGAATTTTAATAAAGTCTCAGGTCAGAAATGTTGATCATATTTCATACTACCTCTTTTACGCTTCAATCTAAAACGGGTCATATGTGAAGAAGCTAACGTTAGTTTTCACAGTTAGCTCAGCCAGCTATGCAACAGTTACAGCTGGCAGCTACAGGGTCTAAAAATTTAGTAACAACTAATCTCTACATGAGAACTAGTTTGTGTGGTGCAGCCTGTTTTAATTTAGTGATGTGCAAACCTCAGCTTAGAACACACAAGTTCACACTCAACTTAAGAAGAGTTGGTGCAACCGGTTCCTGAGCACCGATCGTGTATTAATCCTCAGCTGAAAATAGTCCACAACAAATGCACTATTTACTCCTTAACATTTGCTAAAAATACAGTGCCCAGCTGTTTTGTTAATTAAACTACATATTTGTGAGCCGTTTTTAAAGTCTTACATCTTCAGTAGGAACAAATGTGCTTGGGGCTAAGTGCCACAGAGTAGGGAAGTCAGAAAGTGGTGAAAAACAAATTGTTAGTTCTTGATCTTTTCATGAGATTTGTTGACAATTAAGAAAACGCCAGCCTTGTCCTTTAAATGAAAGCTATTGAAAAAGCATCCAAACACTTCTGGTTACTTCTCAATCCTCAAAACTGGAAAAACAATAAAATATCTCATTCACAGGATGTATCTATATTCTATTATATTAATAAATAATCAATCATATAATGAATAAAAATATTCAAGCTTCAGGTTAGGAATTGTTTCCTCCTCTGCCTTTGTATTCATTCTGTATTCTGAATATAGTGCAAATGCAACAGCGCAGAAATAAAGTCACATGCTCAATATGCGGTCCCTCTACAGTGAATCCTTGTCATCACATCCCTTTAGAGAAGGACTTGAGACCTCTAGCCTCTACCTCTCTCCTGCTTTGAAGTAAATCACACTATTCCACCTACGGCAGCTACTTTTAAGTTCTCTATGTCTTTATTCTTATCTGGAGTCATTGTGTGCTGATCTGTGGCATGAGAGACTAAACCAGGCGAGCCCAGTTCTCGCCCTACAAGCTCCTAATCCCATTATCCACTTTCACTGTGGACAGGAATTCGGGATCAGGCTGCACACTCTCGGGAGTAAACAGAGCTGGCACAACATCAAGACTCTCAGTCAAGGGCAGGTTCAGCGAACTCCTTTATAATGAAGATTAAGCATTGCCAAAGTCAGTATTTCTCCAGTAAACAACAGGAGACTTTCTGCTCAGTCATTCGCTGCCATGAAAGTGTCTCACATTTTAGGATAAAATCTCATGAAATCACTCTCTCTGTCTCTCTATATATCTATATATATATACATATTTATTTATAAAAAAAACGTTAGGAACTTGTATAGTAGCTGCTATTATAACCTGAAAAGAAAACAACCCTAATTAGCTAACTTAAAACTAAACAAAAAGAAGCCAGCACAGTTGAAATGTCTCCTATTTTCAGAAGAAAATCAATCTTGAACAGAATATTTACTAAATCATTGGTTTAATCACATGGGTGTGCAAGTGCTTTGTACTAAGGACTCCCCATCAGATGGTTTCCACATCCACTGGCCTAAATGGCATTTATTAATCTAAGGTTAGTCAGCACAATCACTCCTTCTGAATTAGTCACACTCCCCTACCCTAACTTCCCTTTAATCACATACTGTAATGTCCATTACAGGGGCTCATCATCATTTCGGAGCGAAAGAAGATGAGACCCTGCCCCCTACTGGACAGAAAAAATATAAGCACTCAGTCAATGCCCATCTGCTGCAACAGAGATCTCCAATGACAGCACTCAAATGAAACAACCAGCTTAGTCATTGCAGCATATTATTTCTTCTGCGTTTGCAATTTCCGAATGAAAAATCAAGGGACTTACTTGGTTTTGGTTTTGCAGCCCGCCTCTTGCTGCTCCTGGATGAGAGCAGCCAACTGCTGTCGGAGTGCCACATCTTTGCCGTGGGCCTGCTTGATGAAGGGGTGCTCCAGGAGGTGGGTCACAGATGGACGTGCCTCAAAATCCTTTATCAGACACCTTAAAATCACAGAAAAATAGATAGCAACTTTAAACACTTCAGACAAACAAAACCTCCCATATTATCTATCTTTTTTTTTTTTCAATCTTCAAATCAGAGTGAATTAAACAGCTGAGGAGAAACTGTGCAATCACCTGAACATTGCAGACAGCTGATTTGTCTGGATCAGTTTTGACAGACACTCACAGCAGCAGGGAGCTCCTTGCAAGTGTTTTAAAGTCTGTGTCACTAATCTGTCGTGCTCTGCCTGAGTACCACATGGTCACTATCACCATGGCTGCCAAGTCCAAACAAGCCCTGCTAGGGCACAGCAGGAATTCCTATCTGTGATGTGCAGTGTTTGCCAATAGGTGATGGCACTTTGTGATACTGGCCCATGGCGGCAATTCAGCATCAGTTAGCTGCTGATACAAATGGATGCAAAATATTGACTGTTAAGCAGCACACACCCAGGAGAACAAGTTCGGCTTTCATTTCTGACAGTTTTGATATATTGTGAAACACAAACTATGAAATTAGAGGACTTGAAATCCCCACCTGAACTCAACCATGCATCCATCAACAATCCACATTTGTGCTGTTCAATTACTTGTTCAGCTAAAGACTTTCAACGTCTGGATGTGTGTGTACGTGTGTGAGCACTACAACACCAACGACTGCAGGCAGAGGCAAGATAGGAGAAAAACACCAATCTAATTCCTACCACCTAATCTACACCGAAATTCTGTTTCTTTTATCAGTTTGTTCAGCTCTGAAAGTTAATTCCATGAATTCATTAGCGTCAGGACATTAAGCAGAGGTTGCTGCTATTAGCAAGGCTGTGCTGCCGGGATGCCGAACGGCAGGCCACTTTGTCACAGAAGTCAGCTCTTTGGGACACTGGTGATGGATTTATTATCCTGAAAAACACCCCCTCACACACACAGACACACACACACACACACACACACACACACAGACAGGCCTAGCAGGGCTGAAAAGGCTTCACAAACAGCCTGGAGAGCTTGATAACATTGTCCAGCCTCCCCACATTGAACTCTGCCGGGCTTTGTTCGAGGAGATTATTTGTGATATGATATCACACAATCCATTAACCCAGATTACAGAGCTGCAATCCAAAAAGAATCCAATGAAAACCTACGCAATTACAGTTGTAAAAAGTATAAAAACTATCATCACTACAACGTGTGTTGGCTGGTTTAAGGGGTAATATGCCTCGACTCTGTCCTGACCAATCAATTACTCAAGTGAAAAAAGGCCTTCAAGGCAGATGGTGTGTTTGTTTTTTCAATTACTCCTTTTCAGTTATTCCATTTCATTGAAAACCTTGGACATAAATGTTAGCCAGAAACCATGCCTACACAAATAATTGAATTTTATTTTCTCATTATGGTTCAGACTCACACACCTCTGCGCGGTATATATTAAGGTTGTATATTCTGAGCAACCATTACAAGCCACCCCTGACATTATTAGCTTTGCACAGTGGAGGAAATGATAAGTTATCTGGGCCTCAGATAGAACTGATAACTCAGGTGAATTAGTTTGTTCCTCTGTGGCAGATTTACACAAATGAAAGTCAATGAACAGAAAGACGAGAGGGTTGATAGAATCTGGCTATAAAATATCAATTTCAATTCCCTCCGTGTTTACATGCACATTCCCGCCTGCTGACGATGTCCTATAGCTAAAGTTCAGCTGTTCCTGATTTAAAAATTGTTATCTCCATGTATGTTTTATCATTTCATTTACTGGACAAATGCTATATATGTTTTTGTAAACTGGCTTATGGCATTTTCAAGAGTAGCTGCTCATAAAAATAAGACCAAGAGAGTAATATGAATGTTTATCATCTTAAGTCCTATATATTAACAGCAGGTCACAGATTCAAATCTTGCCAACATATTTAACACATGGAACTTTTTTTTTTTTTTTACAGGTCAAGAAAACCAGGTTCAGAACTAGAGGCTGATCAATACATCAGCTGATAATATTGTCAATATTGCATCAAACATATCGTCATTTAACATATTTTGTGTTATCACATATCCCACATCACTGACCATGGCAACACTGACATATCTGTGTTATTAATAGTGACTACTATATATACTATATACTGTATAGCATATACTGTATACTGTATAGCATTAATGGCATGTGGGCAGATGTGTAAAAAAATAAATTATGTAAAATAAAGTAAATTGCAGCAATAAATGATTTACAGGCTGCATTTGTATGTACATTTGATGTTAACTTTTCTTATTTCATGTTTAATATACTTTTATTTGTGGTTCATGGTTATTATTTACACTAATTTAAGCTTTTTGTTTATGGTAAAATATCCGACCCCAGACATATAGTTTTGGGGGGATTATTTTTTTAGTAATTTTTTGCACGAGTATATTCACAGATAGATTCACACCTTGAAATTACCTCATGAACATGTTGAAAAACCATATTACATTATGCTGTAAACACAAATGCAGATCTTTCCTCCTACCTAATCCCTAAACCATCCCACTAACCCCTTCACCTGCACCACACATCTTATTATTATCATATCATTATTTATTAATTAAAACAAACTCTTAATTAACTACATTTTATGACTATGTAAAATAAATAAATAAATATTGGCCAATATATCATTATTCTAAATAAATCAGCCTCAGTTCTTCAGAATAGGTCAGGCCCAACATGAAGTTTTGCTGTCTACTGTGTGCTTTCACAGCCCTGTTTGGAAAATAACTGCTTTTCCAAAAAGTATTAAAACAGAAAGAGGACAAAGGTTGACAGGTTGAAGTTAGAGGACACTTACTGGCCGATGAAATGGCAAAAACTTCGGCACCATTGCTCTGGATTTCGTAATGTAGGGGAGGGATTTCTGAAACAAAATCACACGCACAAAAGTCAGCATAATATTTGCATAATACAGTGACTTTATTAAATGCATTCAAATGACATCATGATCATCGCCGAAAATTAAAGCCTTGGAGCTTGTCTCCTGAGTTAGCTGACAAATGATCGCTGGCAGGCAGAGCATGACCGTCAGACTCCTGTGAGAGTTTTTGGTTCGAGGACGAGCTGGTCGGGGTCCAGGTCTGTGGCAGCCACAGAAAAAGTGACAAATTGATAACAGCTCCTCCACTGTCTGGCAGCAAGCATCTGCCATTGGGAGCCAAAAGTTATGGGAGCTAGTTATACCTCTGTCAGCAGCATTTACGGAGGCCATATATAATGATGCTAACACTTTTCAAGTGCGCACGATGACAGGAGGCAGGTCTGTGTGAGGAGCCAAGGCTGGACGGGCCTGAGTACAGTCATCTTCACAGAGAGCTGCCAGTCTGACAGCTGGAGGCTGAGCCTTTTGTCACTGTCAGGCAAACAGTGACAGACGTGGTCAAGACATTTATTAACTGCGTTAATTTCTTCACACGACAGTCAGACTCGTAGAAAATGAAATCTCAAAGAGTAAAAGGAAAAAAAGAAAAACGCATGAATTTGGATTTTTAAAAAAGGAAAACTGTTTCATTTTGTTTATCACAAACGAACCAGAGGCAGATGCAGCTACACGTTAAACAACAACATATTGGACTTTTTTTTCTGGAAGGGAGGGGAGGATGTTGGGGTACAAAATCTGTCATTTTCGGCAGCACTAAGTTAGTCGAGTCTTTCATAAGGATTCAGACAGGCAATCCTTTCCAAAGTGCAGATCAAAGCCAGTAACTGACTGCCTCAATGCAACTTCTAATATGAGCCTGAAGACACGTTCTCGCCTTGATGTTGTACCATACTGCTTATACATTACAAAGTCAATATAGCAGCATACTGCTGATAACACTGTCAAGTGCGCTCATTGTGCTTAGCAAATTCAGGCAGTTTTTCTTTCAGTATTTGTGAGAGTGCTGGCTCATATTGTAAACACAAATGGCTTATTTAAATGTAGGTCCAGGCAGAGCTTGTACTGTCAAGACGTTCCTCAGAGTGGATTGAGGCAAAATCACAGAGGTGTCAACAGCACTTGACGGCTGTAACTAAGCCTTGAAGGAAGACAAAAATCAGGCCAATGCAATATTTGAAAAGGATTCTTCATATGCAGAATATATAATTCCTCCCTTTTCCTTATGATGTAAAGCATTGTTATTTTTCATTCAAGAAATTCTTACACTTGAGGCTTAAAATCTTTCCATACAGCTCTGGAACAAACGCTGTAAAGGGTTTGAATCATTACAATAATCATCATCAAGATATAAAAATCTGTGTCTTTGCCAGATCTTCACAGTTCAAGTCCACCATACCAGACAACACAAAGTCTCTGAGGGTGATTAAATTATCAAAAAAACAGGCAGCAATTTTGAGATGTTTCTTTTTAGCAAAGTTATGAAGGATATTTAAAAAAAAAAATCAATTAGGAAGTTATGCTGGTGACATTGGGGGAGAATAAAAGTTGAGCAGTGATGTGCTTTTTTACAAATAAATCAAAACTGCACTGAAGATTCACAATAACTGTTAAAAGATTCATGTATTTCCTTGGCTGAAAAACATACTGTTAGAAACAAAGTGGCCTTTATACAGGCGTTACAGAGAATGAGTAAAAGGGTCCAAAATAAAGTCTTATTCAGCGAATGGACCACTTGCTGAAAATTTCAGCTCATCCATCACCGCAGCCAGAGCACCAGCACTTCTTTGCGCATACATGCATGAACACGGAGAAATACTGCTACATTTATCATGTCTTTGGCTGCCACATCTCTAAATGCTGCAGTCCCGGACACAACACAGCAGTGAAATAACAGCATCAAAGATGGAGATGTTAAAGCCTTTACTCATGATTGGAAAATCATCCAACCAGCCAAAGATCTCTTGTCAGGGGTCAAGACTGCACCAGTGTCTGATAATAGGAAATCTGTGACATTAAGGTCTATAGTTACTTCACTCTATACAAACGGACATGTGAGTTATTTTAAATGATGGCTGGTTTTTCGCAGTAACAATGAGCAGTTTGTTGAGAGAAACACTGGCAGGCTACACACAGTTTCCAAATCAGCATTATTTCTAACATACTTGTGTGACAGACTGAAAAGTCAACAAGTTATCAGTCGTAATCATCCAGAAGTAAAATGTTTCACTGATGTTGATGACTAAAGGATTTTTGAACAATGGTTTTGCCGAAGGCTCTCTGAGAAAGGATCCACAAATTCATATAAAGCAAAGGCACACTTATCTTTACTTAACTATTAGCCACGCTAGCAGCATGGATGTAGGGATGGCATTGTCTTTGGTCCTGACCATATACAATCTATGGTCCTGACTGAAATATCTAAAAATAATATTAGATGGATTGCCATGTATAGACATTTATGGTCCCCAGAGGATGAATCCTATTGATCTTGGTGATCCCCTGACTTTTCCTCTAGCACCACCATGAGGTTGATATTTGTGGTTTTGAGTGAAATGTCTTGACAATTATTGAATGGATTGTCATGAAATGTGGTACATATATTCATGAATTTTAATAAGTTTGGGCCTTTTTCATCTAGCACCGTCATTAATAACACTCTAAACTAAGATGGTGAACATGGTAAACACTTTCTGCTAAACATCAGCATGTTAGCATGGTGATGTTAGCATTTACCTGAAAGCCTAAGAGAGCCTAAGTCTCATCGATGAATAAAAGATTTTTGGACAACAGTTTTTGCCAGGGTCAAGCAAATGCAAACAAATCTGCAATTAGTCTTAACATTACTATCAACATAGTTCAGCAATGCATGGATTTAACATATTATTCAACACACAGAAAAGACATAACTTAAGGTCAGTCCGAACTTGATATTTCACCTCTTTAAAAAGGTTTCATTCTGTGTCAGAAACACCAGAAACTTGGTTGATATCCCTCACCCTTGGCTGTTCTACTCCACAGAGTTTTCCATGAAGAGCTGTCTCTTACAGCACTCTGGTCTGGATGTCTCTCCCCGAGCCTCATGATTTGATTAGCCTTTGTTGCCTCTGACAAGCCATCATTTACTTCCGTCTTCCATCTTGCTCGTCTGGTCTCGGCTCAGACAGATTCACGTACTGTTAAATATGTGGCTAATATCTACAGGGATCTGGCCGAATAAACACAACCTTGGACGTCTTTGCCAATTGTCTCTAACCTTTACAAAGCATTTTACACACAAATTGACTTTACATGGGCGCTCCAGGGCTGTACATCATAGACAGCATCGGCGCAAGCAATTAACCTTCCCGCATATTAAATATCACAGACGATCTTTGTCTTGAGTATCTGTAATTAATTTTGCAGTTGATGATTTTACAACTTTACCCTCTGACATGCTCCATTACCTTCATTCATGGTCACCATGGACATCAAATATCTGTCATACGCACTGTAACACTCTCAATTACCTTTAATCACAACAAAGAGCAAAGGCCTTGGATTCAACTTAAAAATCAAAACAACTGAAGCTACAAAAAAACAGCAGAATGATCTACCTGAGATTAAAACATATGCATGGATCGACGGTATGTCACAACTCATCAAGTATCAGATATTGCTGAAGCACAAACAGACCACGCACCAAGGTGACCCTAATTCATGGAGCTCATCAGCGTCCCCTCTGACAGATATCAGAGCTCCTCTTATCGTTTATAGTCTGCTGGGACGAGAATCATTTCCACCTGTGCAGGTTTTCCCGTAGCACAACCAAAATTGTGACATAATGGCTATCTGCTGCAAGACCCTGTAGTCAAAGTGGCGATAGCACTGAGTATTTATTTGGTCCTCACCAGCATCCATTAAATCCTTAGCTTGATAAGAGAGACTGTCCAGCGAAAGCTTACAGCGGTATTGTCAGAAAAAGAAAGAAAGGAAAGAAGAATTACAAACAGCATCACACACAGGTGAAATAATACCATGACAGAGGGCTGACTACATGCTGCTTGGACATATAAGAAAATGTATAACACGAACTACAAGTGGGGTGTAATTTTCTTCTACATTGAATATTATCTTGTATATTATATATTTCTTATTCATTATCTAGATGTGTTTCAGAGAGGAGGAATGATAAGGTGGATGATACACACAAGATTAACTACATGACAGTGAACCCTTTGGCCTGGAAACACGTTACTGTGCACAACTGTAAAATATCAGAAAGAAGAAAATACTTATTGCATGTTTTAGTGCTTGTATGGTTTCATAAAACATGTACTACCCAACGACAATACTTCAGGAAAGGCCCCTCTGGTAATGGTTTGTGACGTATTAAATAGAGAAAATCTACAACTTTGCAATCATCAAAACCTGTGAAGATGAATCTCTCTGATTCCATCATGAATCACTCTCACTGCCACTAAAGACCCAAAGGCGAAACACATTTCCCTATTTAGAAAGCCATTCATACAGGAGTCATAATTTACATCACATTTTCCTCGTGATTTTATTCTGACGTGCTGCAGTGATGGGAAAATATATCTGAGATAAATGACACGTTAACAGAATCATTTCATGCTTCAACACATTTTCTGTGATTTATACCACAACCGCCAAGCCTTTAAGGTCCCAAATCATACCAAAAGGGCAAATATCTATTTTGATTGGAACGGAGATGGAGAGATGTCAGTTAAAGATATACGTCCAATTCTATCAACATCCTAGTTATCCCCAAAGTCAAAGAGTCTTAAAATCTGCTGTAATGAAATAGGATTGGACATTGACAAGGAATGCATATGTCCCCTCTCATTATGGCTGCTGTTTGATAAGGAAATGTGTTTGCTACTTGACAGAAACCATTCATCCAGTTCCAGGTTTCTCTTTTTAAATTTTTCCCAAACACACAATCCCTAAGCTACATCTGCTCCACCAACAAGGTGACGTGTTATGAGGTGCACGTCTGAGGAAAAACCTAATTCTGAATTAGCAGCATTCATTTCACTGAGGCATCCTGCTCCTTGCTCTTGTAATTATTTTAAATTCTGGTTGAATTTGGTGCTGATGAAATGCTGCTGTTAGTGCCATAATTCCTGCCACACAAGCCATCCATGTTCCTCCTCTGGCTTGGCAGGGAGGAGATAACGTTGTGATGGGGAGGAGGTGACAGCCTCATCTCAATGTGAATGGAGCTAATCACCAATGCAAATTGCAATCAGAAGGGCATATCTCTACCTAACGGAGAGATAATTGCACGATTGTGCTGATAACAAAAGGTCAACCGCGTGTAGCCACTAAGCTCTCAAATGATCATCAGACACACACTGTCTCCAGCAGTGAATATTTTTACAGATTGAATCACTGCATTAATTTTAAGCTAACACTACTACATTTTTTGATGGTGAAGATTTAAAACACTGACTATTCAGCAGATGCTGCATTTCAGATTGGAAACATGAAAATGCAATGGCAACAGAAAACATGGATCAAACCACAAATATCCAGTTTAACTCCTCATTTTCTAAATAAGTCATAGTAAAAAAACTATCCATTTGTCAAGACAGCCACGGTTATTTTTTTCTTTTCATCACCTTTACTGTCAAATCCAGTTTTCCATTGTCCTCTAACATAATGGAAAGCAGTATTTGAGCGACCTTATGCGGGCAGCCTCCAGCTGTGTGGTAGGAGCGCCCTCTAGTGGACTCACCGAGGGATCTTGAAGAGGGCTTTAACTGGATGCATCTCAGCCAGCGGGGGATCTCCGTCTGCCAGCTCGATGGCTGTGATACCGAGCGACCACACATCACAGCGGGCGTCGTACGAGTAGTCATACTGCTGTTCACAGGCTATGACCTGGCAATATAACACAACAGTGACCATCTGAGCAACTCATTTAGACTGTTATTGAGTCCTAAAATCCAGTTTTTCTCAAAGCACATGAGGAAAATCTGCCAGTGAGGTGAGATTAACTCACTTTTTACCTGAACATTGTGTCAAATTCTTGAAATAAAGCACTTTATTAATATCACTTTAGAGAAATTGAGTAATAATTTAAAGAAAATGATGTTGAAAAGGATCATAAAGCTGAATTTTACCTCCTTGTTATAGCACTCTCTTACATACTGCCTGAAATCTGGCAGAGGTACACACATCTATATTTATGGACTATTTAAAACACTAAAAGGTAGGTCAGTTCAGTTGCCGGTGGTAACAGTCAATAATTATAACTGACACCACATTTTACAGCTGAGTTTATTCTAATTGCCCCTGAGGTCCCTCCCTACCAGCCCAATCACCGCACCTCATTTCTGCCAAGGAGTAAGCCGAGGGGCCACAGACTCCCAGCTATTAACCTTGAGGCGACCTCAAGAGCTGCACCCGTGGAGGGGAATACACAATGACACAGGGGAGAGTCCCGCAGAAATAACTGAGCCGCTCTCCCTCTCTCTTTGTGGCACATATAACAGACTTTGCTCATTTAAAATGATCCAATAGGCAATAAAACATGTTAGCTATTTTACTGCTGCATTATTATAGATGAACATGTGTGTGGTAACTGAAGCGTGCACTCTGACCTCAGGAGCCATCCAAAACGGAGTCCCGACTGATGTGTTCCTCCGCAATCGTGCACTGGTCAGTTGGGCTGAAACACCTAAATAAAGGAAAATAACATTCAATCATTTCTTAATAATTAAGATTTAGATATACACGTTTATCAGTGTGAATTTGCTGAGAATAGAAATATAATTTATGATAGAGACTAAATGTTTGAATTAATCAATAAAACCTGGCATATAATTTAGTGTGGCAACCTGCCAAGCAGTAATAATAATGGGCTATAATCATTTCAAATTATGTAGGACAGATTTTTGTCAGCATGAGTCCACTTCATCTCCGTGACACAGAGGACATAAACATGCCTAGGGGTGACTCCAAGTCATTTGCTATAGCAGCTTTCTTTTAATATGCAAAGGATCAAATAATGCAATTTAAATGAGCAATAATAGCCTTGGGTTAAGGCTACGGTCCATGAAATAAAAAGATGTTATGGTGAGCAAGGGACTAAAGTGTGGAGCACATAAAATGGTTTATCCTGTGCTTGTGTTCGCCTTCACAAACAATGTTGAGGGATGTGCAACTGATACTTCCCATAGATCAGTCAAATACCAAAAATGACTAATTTATCTAAAAATGCACTTTAGAGAAAAGATAAAGCCGAGAGACAATTCTCAGACCTTGATTCATTTGTCTCTTTCTAGCAATGCATGAATTGGCTAAATTGCCTCTTTCAAAGACCATTACCAAAGTCAACCAGTTTGACTCCTCCCTCAGTTGTCAGGAGGATGTTGTTGCCTTTGACGTCACGATGGATAATCCGGTTGTTGTGCAAATGCTGAAGACCCTTTTAAGTTAGAGGACAGAAAGCACAAGGTGCTCAGCATAAATCACAATCTTATTATTAGTCATTTGTCATCAGTATAAATTAGAATATGGTGCATCAAAGGTTGAGCAGTACAAACTATATAAAAGAACTCCCACAGCTGTTCAGAAGGAGAGACATTCATTACCACCTGTCACACTTCCCGTGCTGAAAATAAATCCTCCGCACGCTCTCTGCGTGTTTGCATCCCACCTCCTCCCCAACATTAGCGGCTTTGCAGCGGGCCATCTTACCAAGAGGGCACTGTATAAGATGTATGAGATAACGGGCTCCTGCAGACGCTGGCCTCGGATGAGCAGGCCTTTGATGAGTTCTGTGACAGAGCCGCCGTTGCACAGCTGGGAGGGAGACAGAGAAACTCCAGTGACTCGTCCATCACTCACCACTCTAGATTATGATTCATGGGGAGAGCTAGCCCACACACACACACAAGCAGAGGAAGCAATGCAGCATCACATGGCAGCACGATAGCATCAACGTTCATGTAGGTGGGTTGCTTTGACAAACTGAGGACAATTTTAATAGTTTTAAACTGTTTCACTTAAGCAACCAAGTTTTCAGAGTTTTAAAATATTTTTGGGCTCACAGACACAAAAATGCAGTATTTGGACGGGAGTGATAAGCAGGAGTTTAAGGTATACTGTAGGGTTATGTAGTGTGTAAGGATGCAAAGCAAAGATGCATTTGGGAAAAGCAGAAAACTGTGAAGCAGGGTCTGCTCTGACACAGAGACTGAGACATTAAGACGATCTCACCTCAAGTACCAGCCAAAGTTGTCCACCTGATAAGTTGTCCGACTTGTAGAACATGCCGAAAAACTTCACCACATTAGGGTGGTTGGAGAGGGACCTCAAAATGCTGTATTCTGCCTCGATCTCCTCATCCACATCCTTTAAACAGCAACAGAAAACGGGCAAAGTTGGAACATAGAACTACCAGAGATGTAGCCTTGCAAATGAGAAGCAAATAACAAGGTGACATGTAATAAAAATAACATTTATGTTGCGTTTCATTCTGAAACGAAGCAGAACACCAAGTAATAGGTTGACTATAATTAGACTCCTAAAGATTGGGTTATAAACTCAGTAACAAAGGAAGGGACAAGACCGGGTGCTAAACTATTTCTGGAAGTGCTTTTCTATCAAAGTAAATCTCAGAGGAAGGGAAGAGCAACAGTCAGAGAGGCAGAATTTCTCTTCCCGGATGTCTGAGTGATAGTGTCAGCAGTCTAATCAGGGAGAGGGATGAGAGAGGAGGCAGCTTCATCTTCATGGCCATCAGGGGAGCATCATGGTGGATAGCACTGCCAGGATGGGGATTGTTCCATTGACACAATCACGGGAACGCCTCACACCAAGCCTCACTAGCACAATACGGTGCCAATGCAGAGGCTACACTTTCTGGCAAGGGTGTGTTAGACTTAACATGACAGGAAGTAAATGAAAAGGGGAGACGATATATATCACTGGAGCTAGTACAAGTACAACTGCATCAAGATGGAGAGAAGGAAAAAGTACTGGCAACTTACTCTGTTTGAATGGCTCGCATGCTGAGACAAGTCACATAGTTATAGAGAAAAACACAATGGTTTTAGTCTTTGCTTTCTGTCTTCTGTCACAATATTATGAGTTGTTGCAGTCATGAAAAAAACTGTCAAAATGAATGATTGTGGGGTACTCCCTCGCCAACAGTAACAATACAAGAGTACAGTGGGGAGGCACACAGAGTGATGTCAGATCAGTGTTCAAATGATCAAATTAACTACATTTTAATCAGTTTTATTCATTTGAATTTTATATAACATTGATTCATACAGGGTAGGTTTGCTAAGCATACATGGTCAGTCATAAAGAGAGCAGAATATTAGGCAATAAACAAGGTACAAGCTCACTGAAAGCAGTTAAAGGTGAGTAAAGGACACTTATTGAGAACAGTCTTGAAGTTACAGAGAGGTGCTAAATGTTATGATTTTAGGTGACTTTTTTTTTTGGTGACTTTGCACCAACAAAAAAGTTTTCCCCAAAATCTTATGCATCTCTGTTGCCTTATAACTGTGAAATAACCAGTGGCAGATCCAGCTAATTTTCCACGTACAACCGTGTCACATGCAGCTAGAAACTACTTATGCAGCTAAATGAGGGAGGCACAACATAGATGCACAAGTATGACAACAATGCATTGATATTAACTTAGCGTTCACAAGTAACAATTAACAAGCTAGTAAAGCAGGACACAACATTAAGAGTCTACTGCCATGCAAGCGACTCTGTAAGGCTGTACTTTTGCACAGCGACGCTTTGAAGTAAACGCTAACGTCAGCACGCTAACTTGCTAATGTTGAGCAGGTATAATGTTTGGCATATTCACCGTCTCAGTTTAGTGTGTTAGCATGCTAGCATTTGCTAATTAGCACTAAACGCAAAGCACAGCTGAGGCCGATGGAAAAATAATGAACAAATTAAAATTATGACCTGCTGGTGGCGCTAGATGAAAAGTCAGGGGATCACCAAAGTCATTAGGATTCATCCTCTGAGCACCATGCATATCTCAATCCAATAGCTGTTGATATATTTCAGTCTGGATCAAAGTGGTGGACCGACCGACTCATCCGCAGAGCCACGCCGCTAGCATGGCTAAAAAAACATTGCTACACAGAATTATATAATTTTTTTTTCCAGACAATGCTCTAATGTTTGCTTTCCGTCCTATGAATTACTGGATATGTTTTCCTATTGGGGCCTCTAAAAATGTATCATATAAAACAAGGGGAAACCCATGCAACCCTTGATGACGGGTTGCAAGTAGTCATAGTTTCAATTTAAGGGGCTACAAGCCAAAAAGGTTGGAAGCCACTGTATTAAATGACTGAGGGAATGAATGATGCTCTGAAGAATTAAATCAACTACAGAGTACTACTTTAGATTAATACACTACATAAGGAAGCCCTGGCTGGTTCTGCATCCTCCATAGAGTCAGCTCTTCTCCCTCTACAGTTAGGGATAGTTCAAACAGCTTGTGAGGTCTGCAGGGTGATGGTTCTTATGCTGTCAAGCAAAAGCGTAAGATGCAGCTTATCCGAATCTACTTTTTTTTTTGCACATTGGCTATCAATACTAAGCACAGTGACAGTATATTTCTGCACATGAATCAGTCAGCCTTAACAGCTACTGCATCTAGACCCTAATGGCTTATATAACAGACAAGCAACTGAAAATAGACAACACGCAGTAGCCACAGTGGTTTTGAATTCTGCAAAAGGTTCCACAGTAAACATGCTTTTATCTGACTTACATTGATCGGGTCCAGCACTTTCACTGCTGCCTGACTCCCATCCTTCTTGTTGGTCACTCTGTAGACTTTGCCATACGTTCCTTTACCAATGGTCTCCACTATATCCCAGTTACCTGATGGATCGCCCAGGTTCTCCATGCCAATCATGCTGGATTTATAAGGATACAGTCCATACAGTGACCGCCTACAGGATAAACACAATCCCAGGTGCAAAATCTTTGGTGGAAAAAGACTTATCAATGACAAAGCCAGAATAAAAAATGAATTCTTGCTTAATACACTTCTGTAGTGAGCGGAAACTTAATAGAAACTAAATGTTAATCTCTTTCTAATACTTTATCCTACAGAAAGAAAGCTTCTTGTGAATAACAGTTGAGCCTCACAGCAGACCAGACAGACTTTTACTCTGACGCAGCAAGACAGAAAAACACAGTCTCCCAGTTAACGTCACAGAGAAGCAAGTAATTAAAATGAAAAAGTATGAAGTGTGTAGAGCTGTGTATGTACAGTATAGCGCAGATCAGTGCATTTATTCCCAAAGGCCTTTTCATTCAGCTCAGTGAAACGACTACATCCGCCAAGGGAGCCACTTAACAGGTTTAAAAGCAGGAGAAATCAAAGCAAAAACAAAGCGGACAGCTGTAGGTGGAGATGACAGTACTCTACTCACATGGCAAGTGTTATTTTCTTCTGACTCATCGGCGCTGAGAAAAATTACAACTAAAGAGTCTCTAGTGATCATAATATAACAACACCGATAGCAACAGCAATTGCTTCCTCAAGAGGACGGGCAACAAGTGGCATTTCACAGAGACACTGAATTAGCTCTCTCCACAGGGACCTTGTCACTGGCCACTAAGAAGTGCAATCTCCTCAAGATCAATTGGATTGGACAGAGATTACCTTGACATGTGCCGTCCTGAATGAGCAGTGAACCGGCACCACACCTCCACATAAACTGTTTTGTGAAATGATTATTATGTATGGTGTTTTACAAAAGGTGATTTACATGTGTTCAGCCTATAAAACGGTCAAGAGGACTAATGATTAACAGCGATGCAAAAGCCCGATATAAATCACCCTTTAAGTCTACAAGTGATGCTTCTGTGACCAAATACAACATGTAAGAGCAATGATGCAGAGCACTGAGTGTCAAAACAGCTGAGACAGAATAACATGATGGATTAGGAACTGATATGCCATGTTGGGATACATGCATCCTATTTTATTGGCAAATGACACATCTTCCAGATAAACATGATGGAGAGGAATGTTTGTGTACAATCTCATGACAGCTCCACTTGTCATAAATGTGTTATGCATCACGGAGGTTGTGTGACCCTGAGAGAGGGAAAGTCGTCTATTTGTTTTTTTTTTTTGGAGGAGATCAGCAGATTAATGTGAAAAAAACGTGAATGATGTTTAACCCTCAGGAGCTGCGGCAACTCACACATGAGGACAGATTTATGAATTGTTGCGCATGCAGGTTGAGCAACGGCATCCGGGTAGATATTAGATGGATATACCGCTATTCTGTGGAGACGTTCATATATGCAGCACTGATATCCTTCACCGTGTCCTTCAGGGAGCCACATGTGATAGTAGCACCAGCCAAAGAGCCTTTTGTAATTGTGCGTTTTTATAACACACAAGGTAACTACTGAATCACTTAAGTATGGTTTCATCTTCAGTCTAATAATCCATCATTGATTGTTCTGAAGTTAATTGCCCATCTTAAACTGTCCGTGAATAATGCATCACACCTGCCTTATTAATCAACAAGATCCAAGCCTGTTTACTTGCCATTTATAACTGTCGTTCTGTTATGTAACATGTGTCTAACCTGCTCTGCATCTATACCGTGCTTTGAACACATCACCAGCCACCTGTTGCCAAGACACCTTCACCAACTTTTGTAAAAGACGGCTCATATTCCTCTACGGCAGCTTTTTGTCTCTGATGACGGGCTCCATCAGGTGCCTGCTCTAAAATTTCGACCTTTTCCTCCGACTTATAAACAGAAGTTTCAGACTCAGATGTGCAGCTGCAGATCACATGAGACTGATTATTGTTTGGTGAAGAGCACAATAAATTCCAGTGGCAAATGTCTAATGCCACAAAAAAGTGCCACAAAAAAGTACAAGCTGTTAAAGCAAAACCCAACAACAACTAGACTTTAACATCAGATTGCACAGCACAAATAATCTCACCTACCGTTTGAACATCAACCATAAAGAAGACATTTACTTGCTAGCAAGATTCTGCAGCCATCAAACACAAATAACAAATGTGGTCAACTACTCTTCTGCATCTATTCATTATTCAAAATAGTTTTCAAAGACCAATAAAGCTCAGATCATAAAGCCAGAAGTCACACATACCTGTTTCTGTGCAAGTGTTTGTCTCTCCCTCACACCACAGCGCTCCACACTAATTCATGATAATCTATAGGGATTAATAATTCACCAGTAGGCCTAATCTGCAACCTGATCTGCAGCAGTGTTAAATATTCAGGTGGCAGATGTATCCACTCATATCGGTGGCTGATATGAAGCATCTCCGGTTGCACACAGGTTACCAGGAAGTTCATGATAGTTGCTAGATCACATGACTGCTGTTGGTCTCCCCCTCTGTACATAATGTTCTTTACACATCCAGTTTACAACTTTGTCTTAGTTTCTTATATGCCAGTGACAACAATGTAATGAGCATCTCTGCAGTGCGAGCTATACTGGGTATGTTGTGGCAAAAGGACAATCTGTCCATAAAGTCAAATATAAGTCCAGAACTATGCAGGGAATTCCAATGTTTGGACTCATTGTAGGAGTTTATAATTGACTCTGGGTCTGACTACCTTAACAATATATCTATATCTACAAAACAGAGCCTACGTGCTGAGTGACAGTAACCAAAACAAGACATTATTCCACAACATATAAACCACAACAGTGGATGTTGCTGTTGCCATGAGTTTAAAGCCCCGGGGATCTACTCAAGTAAAAGATAGTCACACCAGCTGGAAAGAGCTTTAATATGGGCATAACCTGCTCCATTAATAGCTCAAATATATTTATACATGTTTTAAGGCAGTGGTTCCCAAACATTTCCTATCATGCCCCCCTTTGCCAGGCCTTCCCACCCCAAACTTGTTACAATACTGGGGGAACTAGCAACAAAAGGCTCTCCTGCCATATAGTGACAGTGAACTAGTGCAGTGGTTCCAAACATGTGGGTCAGGACCCCCTTAAGAGGTCACGAGATAAAGCTGAACGGTCGTAAGATGATTAACGAGATGAAAGCAGAAAAAAAACTCATTTCTGCTACACAAAGTTAGATTTATTTTTTCAAACTTTTGTCTAATCCTTGCTCTCTTTTTTTGCTTCTTGTTGATTACTGGATAGTTTTCCTCCACTAGGCCTTTAGAAATACTCTGAAAAGGACTATTACTATTACTATTACTATTACTATTACTCACAACATCCCAGGTGAGAAACGAACTGAGGAAGATAAGGGTGGGGAAGGCGGCAGGCCCAGACGGCATCAGCTCCAGACTTCTGAAGTCCTGTGCAGACCAGCTGTGTGGGATTGTTGAGCACCTGTTCAACCTGAGTCTGAAGCTGGGGAGGGTGCCAAAACTGTGGAAAACATCGTGTCTGGTTCCTGTGCCGAAGACCCCACACCCCAAGGACCTCAATGGCTATAGGCCAGTGGCATTGACCTCTCACCTGATGAAGACCCTGGAGAAACTGGTCCTTGTTCACCTGCGTCCGCTGGTGAGCCCATGTATGGACCCTCTGCAGTTTGCCTACCAACCCCGCATTGGGGTGGATGACGCTGTCATTTACCTACTTCACACATCCCTCTCTCACCTAGAAAAGGCTGGAAACACTGTGAGGATCATGTTTTTTGATTTCTCCAGTGCTTTTAACACCATCCAGCCCAGGATTCTGGGGGACAAGTTGGAGCACGCTGGGGTGGACCATCACCTGGCAGCATGGATCCTGGACTACCTCACAAACCGACCACAGTATGTGAGGTTACAGGACTGTGTGTCTGACACACTTCTCTGCAGCACAGGGGCTCCACAGGGAACCGTTCTGGCGCCTTTCCTGTTCACCTTCTACACAGCGGACTTCACCCATAACACTTCGAACTGTCACCTGCAGAAGTTCTCTGATGACTCTGCCATCGTCGGCCTCATCACCAACGGGGATGATGGGGAGTACAGAGAACTGACCCAGGGCTTTGTGGGTTGGTGTCAGCAGAACCGCCTCCAGATCAACGCGAGTAAAACCAAAGAGCTGGTGGTGGACTTCGGCAGGCGCAAACTCCCTCCACCTACACCAGTGAACATCCAGGGACGGACATTGAGATTGTGAGATCGTACAAGTATCTGGGTGTTCACTTGAACAGCAAACTGGACTGGTCAGACAATACGGACGCTCTGTTTAAAAAGGGCCAGAGCCGTCTCTTTTTGCTCAGGAGACTAAGATCTTTTGGAGTGCAGGGTGCGCTCCTGAGGACTTTCTATGACTCTGTGGTGGCATCAGCTGTCTTGTATGGGGTGACCTGTTGGGCCAGTGGCATCTCTTCCAGGGATAGGAAGAGACTGGACAGACTGATTAAGAAGGCCAGCTCTGTCCTTGGATGCCCTCTGGACTCAGTGGAGGTGGTGGGAGGCAGGAGAATGGTGGCCAAGCTATCATCACTACTGGAGAACACTTCCCACCCCCTACATGTCACTCTTTCAGCACTGGGCAGCTCCTTCAGCGACCGGCTGCTCCACCCGCGGTGTCTGAAGGAGAGGTACCGTAGGTCCTTTCTGCCTGCTGCTGTCAGACTCTATAATCAGTACAACTCCCGGTAATCTACACTTGACTGTCAGTGTGCAGACTATTCACTACTATACTTCATCTACTGCTGTGCATTATCTTCATACATATATTGTATTCATGATGTTATCTACTTCATATGTTGCTGTGAAATATTTTTCATATACATGTATATTATATATGTGCAATATTTTTATCTTATCTATTTGTTCATACTTACAACTGCACTCAGTCACTATTATTTATTTCTGTCTATACTGTGTATAGGACTATTTTTCTATTTATTTTTATTGTATTCTATATATGACACTTTTGCTGGCTGCTGCAACGCTAAAAATTTCCCCGCTGTGGGACAATAAAGGCTTATCTTATCTTATCTTATCTTATTAGTGTTGGTTAGTATCTGTAGACATGTGCAATTAATGCATTTTATCTTATTGTCACAAAGCAAAGAGAAAACCCAAATGCTGTTCTTTGAAATGGACAGGGGACACGTCATTGTTGCTTTAGAACAGGACACCACTGGTCCAAGATGACGACGCTCAGGTTACCCTTTGTTTATACTGCGTCAGCATACCTGAAAAAGAGATATCGTATCTGGTGTTCAAAATGCTGGTCAGTGCTTCTCTGTGACACAGAATGTGGACTTTGTGTAAAAACAGGGATATAATAGAATATAATAGTAAATGCAGATGCTTCTTGAGCTCAATACTATTCCCCCTCAACATTTGCATTTACGGTGCATCTACATAATTCCAAGTTTCAGTGGTGGTTGGAGGGGTTGACAGCTTTAGATGATGTGAACGGCTGCAGCACAGGGATCATCTTTGTCACCAGAAACAGTGAAAAGTAAAAGTGAGTAATCTAATTTTCTGCTTCCATCAAACTCTCACAATCCCACCCTCTCTGGCAAAGCCTTACAGGAACTCCACTTGGTAAACCCTTTGGTAAGTCTGTGGAGAGAGAAAAAAACTCTGAACTATAATCCCTTTTAAGGGGATATGAAGAGGCTTTGCAGTAAACCTCCACTAGCCACGAGCCAGGCCGAAGGCGCGGTGCCCTTGTTCTCACCCTGGACAACCAAAGCCTCACACGACCAGAAACGGACACGTTTTTTTCAAGTTTAAACCCCCTAAGTTTAGCATTGCAACTGCGTGATTAATAATCGCCAAGTGACAACCTTGGATACACGAAATACCAACCTAATTAAGAAGAAGCCAACATCATTATCAAAATAATCAATCTAAAAACCCGAACCACTGTCAGTAATGAATCTCTGTCATCTAATCACAAAACATCACAGCTGTTTTAGCAGCCACTGTGATATAATGCAGTGTAGTACTGCCTAATGCAATGCTCCCATCTGTGTAAATGCAACAAAACTAACTGACTGTTATAAATTAAAGATGTGCAAACTGAATCATATTCTAAGAATTACATGTCATTTTATTAACCACTAAAAAGGAGAATTATAACTCCATGTTTCAATATTTTAAGATTGCTTTGGCTCCGTTTTCACAACACGGTTTCCAAGTGAAAAACTAAACTTAATAAGTTGGTAAATTATTGCCTCTAAATACAAAATTCTATCCTTACAAAGTGCAAAACACTAAATCACATGCTCAGTCCTCAGAATACAGCCACCTCATAATAGTATAAGCTTCAATCTTTATCACTTAGCATACAGATCACTGAATCATTGCTAATTATTCACCACCACTGAAATATATTTCAAATGTGAGGCAGCAGCAGTAACAAAAAAAGGAAAAAGAAATGCAGTTTCTTTCTTTTTGATTACAGTCAAAATGTTGCACTTTGCTGAGTTACAGTAGCATATGTAAATTGTGGTTTAATATTATACGTTTCCCACTGTAGTTTACTGGATTCAAGATTAATAAACATACAAGTGATTGAAATATTTGATGTCTGACGTCATGAAAAACAAAACTAACATTGTGGTTGAATTAAACTTATACAGTGAAATACAATAAATATCATCATTTTGCTTTTATGAATGTAGGATTTTCTGTAAATCAGACGTAATTCATACTACACACCATCTGATACACTGAAATTACACTTATTTTCTCATTGCTGGTTGTCTTGACGGAACTGCAAACTGTTCTGATGAGTTAGTTAAAGTCTGACAGTATTATCTGATAATCACCATTTTATTTTGAAATGCAACAATTATTCAAATTCACTGATAAACATACACCATGTTTTGATGCTCTGTTAAACTTAATATGTGATGTATTATCATACTTGATACAGATGTTCTCATTTTGTGTGCGACCTGAGAAAATTAGGAGTACAACAGAATTTTGAACATTGGAACTGAACCAAAGCAAAACACTGTCATATGTTTGTGACCCTTTAGGCCAACTGTAATTTTGTATAGTCAGCCACTCACAGCAATCATCCTCATATTATGTCTTCCTCAAAAACCTGCAACATTTTTGCTCAACTAATTAATCAATTAGGTATTTCACTGTTAATGATCATCTCCACATATGTGTATGATATGATGTATTCTTACCTCTTGAAATATTGTTTCTCTTTTCAGTTAACTCTTTACTGTTTGGTGATGTTTTTAAAAAGTATTCAGTACTCAGTATTCCACAATGTAACACTTACTATGTGAAGTGGCACCAGAACTTAAGTGTAAGACAGTGTGGGCTTGTGCATTATCTGCAGACCTACTGATGAGGAAACGCGAGTCCTACCTTGACTTTGCTGCCTCCGTATTTCCATCTCTAAAATCTGCAAAACAAAACTGTTTCAGACACCAGCTGATTACTGCAGTTTTGTATCCATCTCTGTGTTTGTTGCTCAACACAGCCAACACTGGAGGCAGTTTCACATAAACTTAACAGTATTGGCTTTAACTAGCAATTCTTTACGTGCAGCTTACCGTCCATAGCAACATATCCGAACTGATTTCCCTGTTTCCTCAGTGAAAGGTTTTAATTATTAACAGCAGACACCTGAGCATGCTGTCCTGCAGGCCAGAAGGTCTTAGCTGACCAGTATCACCTCATGCAGCTTTCAATGCTCTATTCATGCTCTCTGGAGCAGCAGTATACATACATGCGCAAGCAGTAAATGAGGAAATGTCCAGCGATGCTCGCCGTAGAATCGCCTGTAACTCCAAATCTCTCGGCATGAAACTTCTCGCATAATGTCGGTGGTTTACCCCGAATAAAATTCCTCCGCTGGTCCATACTTGAATGTCTTTCTTGTTGTCTAATTGGCGAAAAAGAGAGGCTTTGTGCGCCTATTGGTCATTAACCAGAGGGCCTCCCTTGTTTATGAAATTTCAACCCAATTATTCAACCCAGTGACATTTCCTCACCGATACTCAAAAAAGGACACACCTTGTGTGCTATAGTATGATAAATTACATCGAGTTTTATTAATAAAGCTGATTTTCTGCAGCATTTTCAGATGCAAATGACAAGCTATGAAAAAAGTGAATACGCTGTTTTAATGATCTCGGTAGTGAGCACTGATGCATCTGGTCGGTTGCATTTTGAAAATATTTAGCATATTTTTCCATAAGCTGCATTCTAGTGCATAAAGTCACATTATTCGATCAAAAGGTCACAGGATTTGTCTGCGGAGGTTATGATCTGAACTGAGACCCCTGGTGGACAGTTTGAGGTGGATGTATCCACATTTCCTCACTACAACCCACATCAGTGGATTGAGACAGGAGTAAAGCCTTTAAGGAAAGTAATATTTGAGCTTTATGGATCCAAGTCGATAGCAGAGGCATGAAATCCTCTTTGAAATTACTTCAATTACACCTGATAGAAATTATTCTTAAGAGGCATGTGGAGATACAAAATTACAGTATTATCTGCTTTTTCTGAAAGCACAGAAAGATGAAGGGTTTTGATGTTTGACAAAAGTAACTGACAGTGAGAGAATACTTTGACAGAACCAATACAGTATCACTGCCCTCATATGCTCAAAGACAGACTTTAAAAAACTGGCAACAGAAACAAAAAAAAAGAAGACACAAATCAGTGTGTTTATATTTTATTCACATATGTTACATTTTGCATTAAATGTCCAAGTCACACTTTCTGGTCAAACTCAGAAAGTTTGAGTCAGCACCTACAGTAATGTACTGTATTCTCTCTTCATTCATACAAAGAGAACACACAAGAGCTTTCAGGTACAATTTACACCCATTACTTGTTGGCTATTTGGTTGCGGTCATTTACAAAGTGGGTACTGCAAAATAAAGAAGAGAGGAGAAACTCAGTAAACAGAGAAGCAGCATGCATGAATTCAAGAGGAAGTTTTTCAAGTGTTAACTTGTTCCTTTTAAGATTCCTCGATGCAGCACGATTTCTGCCCAGCATTTCAAAACCAAACATCAGGGATGTCAGAAGTTTGCCGTTTATCACTTGAAAAAATTAACATTTATCTTGCAGGCACGACTGGATAAATTTCCTCTCTTCCAGAAAAAAAAAAGATGATAATCAGAAAATTAAGTAGCTAAGACACTTAAATAATGGTGGCTTAAAGGATGTCATGCACAGTGTATAACGGATACTCAAGTCTGATAATCTTGTAATGTTGGAATGTAACTATAAATTACAACTAGATGATGCATGAGTCAAAGGGATAGTCGTCACAACAAATGATCTATACTGCAGTTGGGACTCGACAATCAAAAGCATAAAAAGGGAAAAACTTTTTTTTGACAGCACAGAAAGATGAAGGGTATTGGCATTTCTTCTCAAAAGCAACTTCCATTTCATTGAGCTTCATATCTTGAGAGAAGACTTTGACAGAACCAATATAGTGTTTCTGCTCTCATATGGCGTTCAGTATTGCCAGAGCAGCAGGACACCATATCTGTGCGATGACATTTCCTTTCCTTAAAAATGTATGCTACTTAAATTCTGTATGTTTGACTTCAGGTTTTTGTCAAGCGATGAATATGAAATATAGATTACTCATTGACCGGTTGTAGCTTTAGCTGTTTTAGAGTTAGCATTCGAGTTTCTTCTTCAGAACCAACCAGAAAGAAAAAGCGCAGATGGGGCAGGACTACGAGAACTGTAGTGAGCGTGATGAGGTGACCGCATACCTCCTTAAACATTAAAGTGAGTTTGAGTTAACATTCCCAGCCATCTATCATAAACTCAAAGCACAACCTTAGAAAAAAAATCCTCACAAAAGTTAAAATTACTTACTTGAACAATGAGCAGCAGCATTTATTTAAATATCTAAAATGTATTTTAAACAGCAAAAACAACAAAAAAAGAAAATTCCTGAGGATGGATTGCAACTAGACCCATAAAAAGAGCCTTTGCTTGTTTGCAAAAAAACTCTAGTGTGTTGATGGGTGGACTTGTCCTGCCTACCATCACGTGTCAGCAGACAATGAGTGCACATTGCAATAACATCGCTACACTCATCAGGAGCTTGAAACTCATGCCAGCACAGCAGAGCACATTTCGATAAATAAAAGGGATATGCATTAACATCATCATAAATGGTGCAAAAAGTAATCAAACTTTGCAGGGACATTCAGCACTTGATATATATATATATATATATATATATATGTATTTTAAACTCAAATAAATACAACAGGTTTCAAAAGCCTGTTCCAAATAATTGAATTTCTGGCCAAAGTTGTGCTTTTTACTTTGATCTTACCGAATTCTGTTTTTCCCTGTTGAAAACCACACAATAAATCACTTAAACACACACACGTGTTAATCTTGAGGCATGATTGTACACCAAACTTCACATAAACCAAGGCTGTGGCAGCAATACCCTCACTGGATGTTTGTGTTTATCACGTTGAGGAAGTCCCAAATATTTTGATCGAGGGAGACACAGAAACCAGAAATAAAAATCTTCTCCGTCATGGGCTGCTGTTTTCAGTGGACTTTGGAAGATCTTAGAGTCCATTATAGTGGGGCCCCCAACGCTTATTGATGTGATCAAAGGTGTGTGAAACCCACTGCTGCTCCAACACTCGATACCTCTCTTCACACAAGAAGAGTGGCTTTCCACGGCTGCAGAAAGGCCAGAGGGGAAAACAAGAGTGTGAGCTGTGTTTGTTTTCTCTGCTGCAACAAGTATTTAAAAATGAACAGTGTCCCAATTTCATGCTAGATCCTAATTCTAAGAAGGTTTTGAGTATGTTGTTTGTTTGTACTTGAAAACTTAAATGTACTCAAAAAATAATATATTATGATAACTCATGTTTGTTTTGAGTGTGTTGTTGAACAGTTAAAACAAATTGCTAATTTTGCTTTATCTTTGTGAAGTTTAATCGACAGTGACGTTCAAAAACCCCTTTTTGAAATCTGTCGGGACACAAACTGCATCATTTTGTATTGGTATAAAATGGTAAAGTACATTGATTTCTTCTATACTACCTGCAAAACTAGTATTCTATGACAAAAACAGATACATACTGTATACATTGAGTATGTATAATGGAACTGGGATACAGCACAGGAGTAATAAAATGTTTTAACTGTATAAAGCTCATTGCACAATACCGTGTGGCATTTCTGACTGTGTGTGTGTGTGTGTGAGATGTGTCATACCGTAAATCACGGTCCTCCTCTCCGTGGGCATCAAGGTAAACAGACCCCCACAGGCAGAAACGATGTCCACGGATGATGATGATGACTGAGGCATTTATCAGTAGAAAGATGCCTGTAGCTGCGCCACAATGTTGGGAGTGCTACAAGTGACCAAAAATAAATAAATGTAATGATCTGACAGCTGTGTAAATTCAGCTTGCAATTAGGTTTAAAATTAGTAATTTTGTTACAAAATAGGAAAGTGGAATTTTTCAAAAAAAGATAATATTAAGGCTCTGCTTTTGAAGCACTGAGAAACTTACCAAAACACATTCACAGATACCCTGCTGTTTGCAGCACACGCCTTTGAGACAGACGAAGGCGCCACAAACAAGGCAGAGTGCAGGGTCTTTTGGCACCTTTTTGCAGGCAGTGCAGGCCTTCCTGTGATAGTACTGGAAGATGATATTGTAGTTGTCAGGTAGCTGGAGAAGGCGGGGAGCTGCCCACTGAGGATCCTGGACAAGCAAGGTCTTTAGAGGAGAAAAACAGACGTACGTAAAACATACAGGATTCAGGCCATAAAATAAATTGTGCACTATAGCCATTAATACATTTTGTCCTAAAACTCTTCCCTGCTCTTCCCGAAACTCTTAGACTCTTGATCATAAAACTTATCAGCTTTAGTTTTCTCCAACTATCATCATCAGTAAAAAGACTGACTGCTAACAAAAGATAGCATTTCTAAAACTCTGAAATATACAATGTTTTTACTTTTTTAAAGAGCAAAAAATCTGAAGTGCTGTCAGTCTACACAATAAAATAAATTTACTGGGTCTCAACTTTCCTAGTTTTTATGGACGTCCTTCGGCTCTGAGATGTATCAATAAATAATGCCCCATGTTCAGTATTAGCAACCTAAATTGACATGCAAGACACTCTACGTTTTTCACCAAATGATGCACAACATCCAAGGTTACTGCAATACTGAATGACGAGGGCATAAGACGCATGGCTAGTTATGCAGTCACTCTCCTCTGAGACACTAACAGCTATGGACCTTGTCAACCAAGGTTGAAACTAATTGTCAAACTGTCAATAACACTTACAGAAATCGTTCACAGGACATCAAGGTCATAAACACATGGCTTGAATATTTAATTGCTGAGAGAGTATTTAAACTATTTCTTTGAAACTCCAAAGCCAATTAAACCTCAACTTCTCGTTCGACACTATGCTGATATTTTCTGAATTCAAACCCATGCTGCAAACTGAAATCCACTGGGAATTAGCTTTAGTTTAGAGGCAGAACTATGGTTTACTGAATGCTGATTTATGTTCACATTCAGCTATTACCTGAATATAAGATCTTCAGCTTAAGATAAGGATTTTTTGGAACTCTCTCACGTGTGATTTTACTGGTATATACACCTGTTGTCTTTTGCATGAATCAAAGGTAATAAGGCTTCAAATATCAACACAATAAACCTTATCAAGAACAATAATACATGTCAAAACGTTACAAATATTTCATTGCAGTGACACAACTGGCAGGGTTCAAACGTATTTAAATAATAAAATTGAGTGAGTTCTCTGTGAGTTTCAAGAGAAGATTCTGGTCTAGTCTGAAATTCACATACATACCAATGATTGCTCAGCCTGCATCTGAGAGAGCCCTGTGACCTCAGTGCACCACTGTGTCACCAAGTCAAAGCCGCTGACCGCCCACTTCAGACATGTGGCACTGTGCACGGTGTTGGAGGGCTGAGGGACCGAAGGTAAGAGCCCCAAACACACAGCCAAGGACGAGAACTCCTCCTCCTCCTGAGAGCACGCAAACAAGAAAACAGCTGGTGAGGTCACTCCCCTTTGTTTTCACCAACACCTGCGATTCATGGGATGTCAAAGGATCTAAACTCTAGTCTACCAATGTGCTCAAACGCCTCGTTTTTCTTGTTTTGAGACATCAATCATGCATGGACAAGGTTTTATGTCGCCATCATGAGAAACTTAATAATGTACACAAGATGAGCAGAAATATTGACCATTCTTGCTGCAAGGACACGAGGGCCGGGGTAGCTTTAGCAGGTAGGATGACATTTATGATAAAACATACCAGGCAGCCAGTTAGGTTGTCTCCGTAGAGATGGTGCTGCAGAAGGCAGGAGAGACGGAGGAAGGGCAGGCAGAACTGCTGGAGGCTGAACTCGATAGACTGTGGGGACCACACACTGGAGATCAGCTGGAGAGGGAAACAGTAACACTTGATCAATAACCAGCCAACAGCTTAATGATAATACTGTGATGTATATCTCCCCTGGAGATTAGTGGAGATGTTAGAACACTGTCTCTCAGGGTAATGGCCAATTCATTGTTGTGAGAAAATGAAAAACGGCAGAACAAAAGAAGGAGAGCACCATCCTGAAGGCAGTTATGTTCTGAAGTGCTAAACAGTCATTTTAGTGGCTCACCATTGATGTTTCTTCAGCGTTCACCTTGTACACACTCTTGTCCTTAGAGAGCTCACTGATAACATGACTGAGCAGCGCTTCAAAAGATTTCTCAGCATTTGCAGCATTCTGTGGCAGAAAATCAAAATGCAGAATGTCAACATGTTAACATGTAATCAAACATTAAAAGGCCAAGATTTTCACTTTAATCGCTACCCTATAATCTCTTCTGACGATCAACAGACACACTTCTATTTATTCCCTGTTTGAGCTGAATTAAGGGGAGAACATTAATCAGTATTTCAAAGTTTTTTTTCCCTATGTTGCTGCAGTGCCTCTCGAACCTTATCTATGTCCAGTCTCAAAAAGTCTGTGTCTGTTGATAGAAGAAGGATAGAAGACCTCTGGTACACCTGCAAAATTAGGTATTAACATAAACTCCAACCAATAAAGTCATAACAAATGTGGGTCTTCAGCAGTCTAAAGTAGCCCTTCATCGTGGAAGACATGCGTAGATTTACTGCCAGAAAGAATTCATCACTAGTCTAACTGCCAAATAAAAACACAACTTTTCATGTTTTTAAACTCCATAGACAACAATGAAACATCCTCATTTGGTGGTTGCCCCCATATACAGATAGGTGACAAATTAAAGTAAAAACCAACATGCGTCTTAGTATGATGCTGGGCCACCATTAGCCTCCAGAACAGCTTCAGTGTAGCCCGCTTCCAGACCTCTGAATTGTTGCCCACATGTTTTCAGTGTTTGTTTTGCTTTGTAGGTATTAAGAACGGGGACTTCATCTCCCTGTGCCAGAGACATAAAACTAGCCACAGCCTTTACAAATAGAGACAGAAAAACTGTCACAAAAATGTCAACAAGCACGAATGAGATTTACACAGATGTACAGGGTGTTGTAAACTGACTTACAGAAAAAACACTCTTAAATCGACATATTTCTTCAATCATCGTGACAGACGTTAATTTAACTGCTCCTGGCAACAGCTACCACAGCTTCTGTATCAACTATAAATGACGTCAGCGGGACGGATGCGTCACTCACTAATGGCACTAATGGTTAGGGGCAAAAGAAAACAAAACAGCCTCCTTCCTAACAACTTATTGGTTAACATGAACACAATATCAGGATGAATAATGAAGATAAACAAAATGACAATTCAGTCTGATTATCAGGCCATCTTTGATGTGCCTTTACATACATTCTACAAGTCTCTACTGGAGGGATGAACACCATGTCTCCCAAAAGATATTCCCTGATTTGGTGGAGAGCGCTGTCTAACACAAAGTCCAAAAGCTCCCATAGGTGTACAGTAGAGATCTATAACTATGAAGGCCACAGTATATGATTCACATCACTTTCATACTCAAAGTAACTCTTTGATTAGTCACATGTTTGAATGATTTCACACACCTAGACAATCAAATGACCCTTAACCAAGGACAAAAACACATAAAAATATAAATAAAATGGTCATGGCATTATCAATCTAGTGTCAGTTTTAAAGTACATGAATGCTGCATATCAGACTATATAATGCAGATCAGAGTGCTTCACTTGTGCATCTTGCTTGTCCTCCTCGTAAGAATAAAATGTCCTGTACTGTAGAATATAATGACTTATGCAGAATAAGTAGAGGACAATAATTCTCTCCCTACAATATAATATCTGATAAAAGGTAGAGACATTACTGAATGTGTGTTCTGATAAAAATGCAACTGGTTTGCCTAGTATTTTATATAGAGGAAAAGCTGCAAGCATTTATCAAGCTGAATGTGGTAGAATATAAAACAGCAGTCTTATCTCGTCTGCTGTCCTTTGTCATAGATTTATAGAGGAGGAATTTCAAGCCCATGGATTTCCTTCCTCTAGGCTCTGATCTTTGTTCAGACTGCATATTCAAATGCAGCAACTTCAATTTAATTACAATGGCGTTCTACCAAATATGGATGGCGTCCTCATTGTGGGTTTGAAATCCATCTTAATGGCAGCTTGTGAATGCCTGCACTACTGTTCATGACGGAGTGGTGGGAAGATACTAATCCACCTCTCCATTATGGATGGAAACACCCTAAAGGGGAGGGTTTCAGCTATTTGTCTTTTGACATTCAAGCCAGCCACTCACTAATACAGATTTAATAGACTGAAGACAGATAGCCAATTAATGCAACACTCTCCAGCAATCACACTTTTCCAGATAATGAAGATCGATATTGTCGACTGTGGAAATCGCGTAAATGAAACCAGAAAGGGCTCAATTCATCTCAATACTAAGTCATACCCAATGATTTACTGTTGTTGTAGACTGTTTCTAGGAAACAATCAAAAGATACAACTGGTTCAACAAGCAGGGGAAACAAGTTGACTTTTAACACTCTGAAAATGTAGCAGGGTTTAATCTGCACTGAGATCAGAAAATACAGTGATGGTTCTCCTTACACAACCATTTCAGCAGTATTTAATGGTTTTGTGCTGTCATGCTGGGACATTTTCTTTATAATATGATAAAACATTTTTTATTAAGTTAAGGCCCATGGAGGCAATCCACACAGAAGCATGTGATGAAAGAAAAAGACAAAAGACCTACTGTATGCTTGACACTACTAATAAGGGAAGAAAGTTTGGCATCAGCATGTCATTATGAATTAGGTCTCGGGCTACTCTAATAAGATTTCCCTTTTACCTTCTTGAGTGCTCCAGATGTGCTCCAGGCGTGCCTTTCTTCTGGGCTGAACTTGGATGAGAGTGCAGCCAGAGCCTGGGCGAACTGCAGGTTGTACAGCATCTTCACCACACAGTTAAAGTGCTCTACGCAGGGAGAGGTGACACGGATTATATCAACCAAGCAGCAACATAAACAGAAATGGGGAAGCACACTATGCACAGATAAATGATTCAAAGAATGAATTCATAACAACACTTCAATATGTGAGCATATGTTATTTTGAATTTTAAAAAAATCTTCTAGCATAACAAAAAAGCCAGTTCAAGAGGGTTGGCAGCTATTCACAGGGGCATTGTGTTTAGTTTCTCAGTTCTGCATAGAGAGCCTCGCTAAACAGCGTGCAGGATAATTAGCAGAGCGTTTCAGGTGGAAAATGTAGCCTGACAGATATTTAGTTTAAAGAACAACAAAGAGTGCCATTTGTTTTCTTCTACAGAAAAGGGCTGCTGACAGCTCCACTGTCCTGGTGACTGTGACAAGTGTCAGTACACACAATAAAAAGGTACAACTAAAAAAAGAGGCCATCACTTTAGAGCAATCACGTGCAAAGGACCCCTCATGGTCTGATCATGTCTCACCCTTTTGATTTCACAAAAGAAAAAGGGAAAACAAGCATCTGTCGCCCTGTTGTACAGAAAAAACAAACCTCTAATAAAATAAATAAAATCATGTTTTTGTTTTTTTAATTAGGTATACATTATATAGCCTGTAGCAATGATGCGCTACACGCTATAAAACACCCCGACCTTGAGAACATAAACAATCCTTAATAAATTCTAAATCATGATTAATAAACGCTAAGGATATCTAACTATGATGTAAACTGTTTCAATCAAAAGCTTCACTTTCCAATAAATCCACTTTTACCATGTTCCAAAAAAAAAAAAAAAAAAGGAAAAAGGCCCTGCCAGCGGTCAACCTAATTCAGTCATCAATGAAGTGATCTGCTTACTGTGACACTTCTCCCATTAAACATGACTGCAGTGTGTTGGGCCAGGTCTTTAGGTGGCCCTCCACCCTTTTCTAGAGAAGGGCTGAGATGGAGGAGATGCGGCGACAAGACACAGATGAAGGGCACACGAAGAAGGTGCAGCCCCCCCATCACCAGGGTCGTGTCGCTCTGATCCTCACAGCCAAACAACGGCAACAGGAGCATAGATAAGAGATGTGAAATGCTTCTTTCCAGCACTCAGCCCTGATTACTACCGATAATGGGGCTGTCCTTGTGGAGCAGCCACTGAGAGACTCCTTACTCTCTTGTAGTGTTGTAATGCAGACGTGGGAACTGTACCTTTTCGCAGAGGCTGCGGCATCGTTAGCACAAAGATAATCAGGAGAGATGGGACATCTCGAAACAGCATGGGTACCTCAGGTCTGTCTTCATCAAAGCCACTGAAAAACATGCAAAAAAGCTTTTCATTAATCAGAAGGTACTGTATATAGTTGGTCAGGTGAAATACATGTTGTGAAGACTTTAACAGCAAAATACCTTGCTATCATCACATATTTAACTTGATTCTGTCTCTCTCTCTCAAATATCATGTGAGCATTGTCTCTTTCCGTCAATGTCTTCTCATGTGTGAATAAAGCTGTAATTTATGTAAACATCACCTATGTCTGAATGCAAGAAAGCCATCACTTTAACAGCTTGATGAAGGCAGCAGTGTTACGTACTGCATGTCTGAAAAGGACTTTAAAAAGGTATCAGAGCAAAGGTCTTGCTGTATATAGTTTTAAAATTTGCTTAACAAATACATGGCTTGAAAAGGCCCATTCCTTGTATTCCCCCACCAAACTTCCTTAATGTAGCCCCAGTTAAACATATTCATATTGTCCGCCATCTAAATTTAAATGTCTTCTGTTCTGTTGACAATTCAGCGAGGTTCCAATATCCACTCTACTCTTGAAAGGCCTCAGGGCTTTTGAATGAAAGGAACTGCACTTAAAGAATAGTACCTCCCATTACCAAAAGCACTCACCAGTTAATTCCACTATGCATTGGAGGAAAGCCTTACAGGACGGGGCTTTCAGCCCTGTTTAGACCACTGCATACAAACTATACTGTAAAATCTTCCTTTTTGGTTTATCTAATAGAAATAAGGCAAGTTTCTACATAGTTTTTCTACATAGATGTAGAAAAACTACAGTTTCTACATAGATGTTTCTACATAGTTTTGCATCTATGTAGAAACATCTCTCTCTGTCCTATTTAACTAGGCTAGATCAGGTTGACCGCCTAAGGGTGCCAATGACAGTCCTCCCTTGCAAAACCCTAACAAAGTATTTTTAAACACCAAATGGCTCCTCTGAGAAAACTGTATGGCTGTGAGCACTTTAATAGTAACAGGTGTAAAAGCTGTCTTACAACACTAACAGGGAGGAAAGGTTGTTCAAGCTCATCTTGTATTGTTAAGTGCTGCAAGTAGCTTTTTTTTTTTTTAACTCAGTTTTTTTCAGACCATCAGTCCTGACAACCAAACACATTTGAGCATAAAATAGCATGTTCTGACGTACAGTAGTGATTCAAGACAGAACAAGACAGCATGTGTGGTAGAAACTATGTCTTTTGTATTTTGTTAAATGCGGGTTTCTGTTGAAGCTAGGTGGACAGCTGGGAGCCGAGATGCCGTGCTGGTATGGTGTTGGTGTGGTGCGGTTGTTCTCAGTACAGTGAATTTGACAGGGTCGTTTTGCTCTCTGTGGAGTGCCCGGTAATTTGCCAGATGCAGCAATTACTGGTATCTATGGAAACCACGCATGGTCCCTTTTCTGTTTTTAGCTCCTCTTTGTGTGGAGGAAAAGCTGTTGGGGGCAGGAGGAAATGGTGGCGTTTAGAGAGAGGACAAAGTGGCGCTTTGATTGCATGTTTATGTGAGGGAGGAAAAGTGTGAGGATAAGTAGAGACCGCGAGGTATGAAGAATGTAGGAGCAGATTTATAGATTTACTGCTAGCAGAGGTACTTAAGAGAGAAAGTCACTCACTCTGCCTCTTTGCTTTGTGTAACCTGAGTCAGCTTAGTCCAGGGGTTGTAGGCTGAATCAATGCTGTACAGACGCATGTGCATGGCCAGCACATGGAACAGCTGATCTGAAAGGGGGGAAAAATACAAAACATATCATTGTTATGTTCCAACAAGGTCTGACAGGAACAAAACCAGCATGTGTCTGTTTATCTCAGTGTCCATTGTCACACTCCACCAGCAACCACTGTAGATCAAATGATGAAAGCAGTTGACTTGAACTGACTGCAGGCTAATGGTTTGGCTCAGATAAAACCAGGCCAGGCCAGATGGATACATGGTAGTGCTTGATAGCCTTGGGTAACTCTTTGGTCAGGTCACACCTGTTCGTTGTGAAACTAATGGAACATGAAGAGAGCCCCCCTGCGCACACACAATCTCTCGTGTACACACTAGCTTTTAATAGTAGGGCACTTCACAGCCTCGATTGTCTTTGTCTGGAGCAAACCTGTTACAAGTACCAACATTTATGACATTACAGCAAGCCACAACATGGGTAAAGGCAGCAAGTTGGCCAAATCATTTTAGATGTTAAGTAATATATTCCAAACTGAAGAAATGCCCTTGTCTTTCTTATTAGTCCAGAAATAAATTAACCTACTTATTCTAATTATGAACTCATCCCACGTCCTCCTAAAACCAGAAATTAAAATCGCATAAGAGCAATAGATTTAAATCACATATGAACCGTGTTTGAAGCCAGCGCCACTGAACCGATCATTTCCATTTAGTTTCTCCCAACAACCTTCTGTATAACCTAAACCTTTTCCAATGAGCAACACTAATCCTATTTGATTTTGTTTTACAGGGAATTATGATGCTGTAATGCAGCAAAGTGCTTCAAATAATCACCTCAGCAATTTGACTTGTTAGAACTATCAATACTTGGAGCAACACTGCCCTCCACAGGTATACAAAGACACAGCACAAAGAAAGCAAAGTGAGTCAGTCCTTCGTTGCATCCTGTTTGTCTTCACTATGCCTTGTTTCCTCTTCCCTCACTACCACTCAGCTCTTACCAGGAATTAAACTGGAAGAGGGAAGGAAAGGGAAGGAAGAAAAGTAAATGAGAGAATAGAGGAGAGGTGAATCGGGGCTGTCGTTTTCCTGCCATTGTCATAAAATTGCAAAATGTATACGGATGGAAAAGGCTTTTTACAAGCTTCAGGTCCAATCTCTGATCACAGCTGTTTGTCTTGCCAAGTAGCCTGTTTTCATGTGTAATGATTAAAAAAAAAAAAGCCGACTGGTGATTGGTGTCATGGCATGTGAAAACATTTTCTAAAAGGTTATGTGATATCAGTCTGCTCTGACATCATTGCTACAAATCAAACAATAAAGCATGTTATAATACTTCCTACACTACTGAGACAACTGTAAGACACTGGGGAACAAAGGAAAACAGGAGATAGTAAAACAAAAGAGAAATAATTTGTAGAGTAATGGGAGGTGCCCTGTGTGCCAGAGAGGTTTAAAAGTCCTTCACTATGAGACGAGTCAACACCATGGAGCCCCAACAGGAAATGGCTGTACTCAGGACTACTTGTGTGGTTACTAAAATGCCAACACTGCCGTGTCTGACCAGCTTACCTGAACAACCTGCCCTCAAGGAGAGACCCCTCACTTTGGTTTAAGATATGGATCATCTGCATTCCACGTGACAACTCATGATAATCATGATCAGCTCTCATTTTCTTACTGTTGTGATTACAGACTGTAAAACACAGTGTGTCCCTTTGATATTTCTGAGTACCAACATCTTCAATTTGTTGAAAAATACCTATCCCTCCTGATAAAGAACATGTCTTAAGAACATTCACACCATCGCCATACACGTTTTCACTGAATACAATGATAAAAGTGCATTTTGATGTGTGCTCACTTTTCATGGCAGATTTTTGACAATTACATGTGTCCTCTCAGGGTCTGTGATGATACAGTGGTCTACATGTAAAATCACATCAGCCACACAAAAAAATGACAGGGGTTAAGTGACGCAAACACAGCTGTCAATGCCCACCAAGTACTGCAAGTCTGCACAACTGAGGTCAACATGATTTGCCTTTAAACTCCCTACACAGTAGCAGCCACACAGTCCCCAAGATTAATTCAAATATTTGCAGCAGTTAAATAAACCACGGACATGCTATTTGAAGGCTGGACTCTCTAGAGTTGATTTAGCCCATTTCAAGGGAATTGCAGGCGGTTTGCCTCTGTTGTCAATCGTATCCTCATCAGCTGAACAGAAGTGCCTACTGGGAAACAGGCTTAGGGACCCCATGAGCTCTCACAGTTAGCACACGTCTGCCGTTTTCCTTCAAATCCATTTCCCTAAGAACGAACACTAATATACTGCAACTGAGTAAATTTGGCCGTCAGCACGGCTACATGGTTAATGTAGCTCAAAAATGGCAAATCTCCAGTGTGAAATCTCTTTTCAGCCACTCAAGGATGACAGGCCATTTCACTGCAGCAGCCACAACTTTGACAGAATAATTAAACAAATAGAAAATGGGGTGTAGTCTGCACCACAAACTTAACTCCTTCACCTATGCACTCTTTTGCAAAATCCCATCTGTCATCCACACGTTTTAACAACTGATTAACTGATTTTAACTGATTAAAACTGAAGATTTTGATCAATAATCAATATAATGAATGCTGACAGTGGTTGATGTTCAGCTTTTTCTTTGAGGATGAGCTAAGATCACAGTTTTCATCCTCCCCTAGACACATGCCCTTGTCAGCTGTGACACAATCAACTAAAACAGCACTTGACCCATTTGTCTGCTTCATTTGCCCTGACTGATCCCAACAGCTCACCTGGGACAGCATCTATCTTTGCCTGCCATTGCTAATCGACCCTTTGTTTTTTTCTTTTTCTTTTTAATGGTTCAGCTGTAACACGGAAGAATGGGTTTGATCTCAAGTCAGACCCTTTATTAAACAGAGGCCCATGGGAAATGACGTGCAGCCACCTGCAATAACACGTCTCTATAATTGTCAACTTGAACAGCAAAATACATCTGACATAGCACCACATTAAACTACAATTTTATTCAAAAAGCACTGAAGACACTGCAGGTCATTGAAAAGCACAGTAAAACAATTAAAAAAGTCAGCATAAATGAAAGGGAGCAAAACATTTTAGTGCAATTTTAACTTTGTGTCCAAGAATTCTTATTGAATTATCCCATAAATGTAGCCAGATCAGGCCACAGGCATTCCTCTGACATAAAATACCAGACGTAACAAATTGCATATTAATGAATTTATAAGGTTTAGAGAAGAAATTGTATTGTAAGATATACAAGATGAAAAGGTCTAGGAGTAACTACTCACTGAGACATGAGCGTTTGGCAGCTGCACTGGCCCCTCCAGAACACAAGTTTCCTCCCCGGTGCACAAGTTCTAACTCCAGGTTGGTCCTGAGGAGACAAGAGCCATGACAGTTAGTAGGTAGCAGGTACACATATGAAATAAAAGTGCATATATAAAACACACATTACACACAGACATACCAACCCTACCATAATTGTCAAGCACAACACCAAAAAGGTATACTATACTTAAAAGCGATCACTTTTAAGTATAGTATACACAGCTTACACTTAATTCATGTGTGGTTTCAGTCCAAATTTGCTGCTTCTACAATGCACTATGTTCTCAGTATTGCATTGATGGCCAAACACTAGAGCTGGGCGATATGGCCAAAAATGTTATCACAATTCTTTTTAAATTATATATAAAATCAATAATTATCACTAAAAATGTCAAATGGTTTATTTATTCCCAGAACAAGAGCCAGTAACCATCACAATGGCAGACATCCAAGAAAGAGTGTCAGGTATGAAGAGCTGGACAGCACCAGGCCCGGATATGATCCACACCTACTGGCTCAAGAAACTAACTGCACTCCATGAACGCCTGGCAGCACAGATGAACCAACTGCTGATGGATGGGACCCACCCAGAGTGGTTAACCCAAGGGTGGACGGTCCTGATCATGAAGGACCCCCAGAAGGGCGCAATTCCATCCAACTACCGGCCAATAACCTGCCTCTGTACAACATGGAAGCTCCTGTCAGGCATCGTAGCGGCTAAGATGAATAGGCACATGGCCCAATACATGAGCAGGGCCCAGAAAGGACTTGGTAGCGATACCAGGGGAGCCAAGCACCAGCTGCTGGTAGACAGAGCAGTCACTCGAGACTGTAAGACCAGACAGACCAATCTGTGCACCGCCTGGATTGATTACAAGAAAGCCTACGACTCAATGCCACACACATGGATACTGGAATGCTTGGAAATGTACAACATCAACAGGACACTAAGAACCTTCATCAAGAACTCAGTGGGACTGTGGAAGACAACTCTGGAGGCCAACTCAAAGCCAATTGCACAAGTGACCATCAAGTGCAGCATATACCAAGGTGATGCACTATCCCCACTGCTGTTCTGCATAGGCCTGAACCCTCTCAGCCAGATCATCGTGAAGAGTGGCCACGAATACCAGCTACGGAATGGAGCAACCATCAGCCACCTTCTCTACATGGATGACATCAAGCTGTATGCCAGGAGTGAGCGAGACATCGACTCACTAATCCACACCACCAGGATCTACAGCGACGACATTGGAATGTCATTCGGACTAGACAAGTGTGGCCGGATGGTCTCCAAGAGAGGGAAGGTAGTCAGAACTGAAGGGATCAGACTACCAGAAGGCAACATAGCAGATGTGGAGGACAGCTACAAGTACCTTGGGATCCTGCAAGCAAATGGCAACCATGAAGAGGCCGCAAGAAGGTCAGCCACAGCCAAATACCTCCACAGAGTAAGGCAAGTCCTGAAGAGTCAGCTGAATGGGAAGAACAAGGTCCAAGCTATCAACACCTACGCCCTGCCTGTCATCAGATACCCCGCTGGCATAATAAGCTGGCCAAAAGAGGAGATCGATGCCACTGATATAAAGACCAGGAAGCTCCTTACAATGCATGGAGGATTTCACCCCAAGTCCAGCACCCTGAGACTGTACACTAAGCGGAAGGAAGGAGGCCGAGGACTAGTGAGCGTCAGAACCACTATCCAGGATGAAACAACAAAGATCCATGAGTACATCAGGAAGATGGGCCCAAGTGATGAGATGCTTAGTGAGTACCTCAGGCAGCAGAAGCCGGATGAGGAAGGAGAGCAGGTGGAACCATCATGGGAGGACAAACCCCTGCACAGTATGTACCACCGGCAGATAGAAGAAGTGGCTGATATCGAGAAATCCTACCAGTGGCTGGAAAAGGCTGGACTGAAAGACAGCACAGGAACAGGCTCTGAGCACAAGATCGATAGAGGCCGGGATCTACCACACCAGGCAGGACGCCAGGTGCAGACTGTGCAAAGATGCCCCTAGGACAATCCAGCACATAACAGCGGGGTGTAAGATGCAAGCAGGCAGGGCGTACATGGAACGCCATAACCAAGTAGCTGGCATAGTGTACAGGAACATCTGTGCCGAGTATGGGCTGGAAGTTCCACGGTCAAGATGGGACACACCTCTGAAGGTGGTGGAGAATGACTAAGCTAAGATCCTGTGGGACTTCCAGATACAGACTGACAAACTGGTGATGGCGAATCAACCGGACATAGTAGTGGTGGAGAAACAACAGAAGAAGGCAGTAGTGATAGACGTAGCAATCCCAAGCAACGGCAACATCAGGAAGAAGGAACACGAGAAGCTCAAGAAATATCAAGGGCTGCGCAGGACCCTCAAGCTCCCAGGACCCGAGCTTGAAGGAGGAATAGACCGCCCACAGGGGCGAGTGGGGAATTTTTTATTTTTTATTTATATTTATATTTATATTTATATATATATATAACTAAAATTATTATCACTAAAAACATTATCACTAAAAATGTCAAATGGTTTATTTATTTATTTAAAATTATACTGTTATAAAGAATCTCCATAAAATCGACCACAATTGTTGCTTTTGTACTCCCAGTTCTCACTGAGGGCTAGCAAGTAAAAAGTTCTTCGTCATGGGATTACATGGGATGAGTCACTGATACAAAAATGATCAATTTTGGGTGCAGTATTCCTTTAAAAAACAGCCATTAAAGCAGAGAGTGTGCACGTGTCAGAGAGTGGATGGAGGTGTTGGTATATAAATGGCTGAGTATCATCATATTCAGCTTTTGGTTACGCCTGCCTCTTTTACCAGTTTGATTAGGAAGATGAACGATGCTGCCTAGTCAAGCCATTTGCCATTTAATGCACCTGTTTTGCAGCCACAATTCCGTATCAAGTAAATGACAGCTTTCCAAGACTGATTTTGCGCAAGCTGGACCATTAGCATAAAAGCTGTTCCAACCACAGTTCATGCATAATCCCCAATGTGCATTTCCAATGCATATCCAAACACATTTCACTCCTGAATTTTAATTCCCCAATACCAAAACAGTGAAAAAATAAACTAAAACCTCTAACAAAGTACATAGATGGTGAAAACAGATAGGTATTACTAAAATAAGACTGATCTGGGCCCGTTTTCATCCCGCCACTGGCCATTTCCTTCTATAGGCCAGGGAGGTGGGGGCAAATCCTTGGGTTTCCTGGGAGAAAAAGCAATTTCACATAGATAATGCAGCCACGGTGAAGCTCCATCTGGCTTTTGCTGATAAGAGTGCCCCTGTGACAAAGGAATTTTCCACTCCTCAGGCAATTTGCGCTGTTCATTGAACTTCAGAGAGCCAACAGGCACCCAGACACACTCAGGGGATCTTTCTGTTCAGGGTGGAGGGCTGAGGGAACCACAGCGTTGGGTGGGCAAAAGGCCTGGACAGTTACGCTCAAGGAAGGGCAGGGTTTTTGGAATGGGAGCAGTGAGAAGTTAGAGACCACAAGGTGAACTGAAAGCCAGTCATTTCTCTGATCTGTGACTAGCTTGATGAGAAGATGCAAATACCTGAGAAAGGACTGTGTTTTGTTTTTTTTCAAGATTATGTTTCTGGCCTTTTCGGCAGAGGATGGGTGGGGGGGCATGCGATTAAGATTCCTGGCCTAAATCAAACTGGGACATCGCAGTCGCACCAAATGCGTCTTAGACCAGTAGCTCACCCCAAGCTGCTCCACAACAATGTAATGTTAAGGAAAGGTGTGAAGGACCACTTAAAAGACCAGCGGCCCTGAAATTCAGTCAGAGAAGGTGAAATAAATCTATACACAGACAGATTTAATAAGTTAACACAGAGCAAGAGTCAATACAATTTTACTGTGGCCTAAAGTGTTCTTGCAACACTTCCAGGACCACTGCAGAAGTATAATGACAAGTATGAAGAAAACAAATCAACTACACCTGAACACATTTGAAAAAAAGCAAAGCAATCCATATATTTGGTGCAAGCACTATGCAACAACAGCAGTATTGAATTTCAGTTCCATTTCAAGGCGCCTTTCTGGGGTAAAACTAACTCAGAGTAAGACTCTGACACAGAGACTACACTACTGTCTTTTTGCATAGACAATCATTGTTATTCAAGCTGAGGAGCTGGCATTAAGAGAGAATCGAAAGAGCAGGCAGACAGTCAGTGGTGTGTGTATGTGTGTAAAACTGTGTGAGGCGGTGCAGAAAGAGGACCTCCAAGTTTGAGGACTGTACACACACAGAGAGATAACCCAATATGACCAAGTCATTGCTCATAACTCTGACAACAGATGCACGCACATACACATGCACAACAACTTCTGAGGTAGTATTTTGTCAAGATCCTAGAAAAGGAACGGGACAAAGCAAAGGTAAAACTAGGAACTAGGAACATAAACATCGTTGTTTAATGCCACTTTTTGTTTTAAAGGACATCCAATGGTCAATATTCAGCCCATCCACACTGCTCGTGGGATGGGCTAGAAGGACACCAAATCACATGTATATGCCTGCACATGACCATTTATTTTAATAAACCCATTCGTCCATTTCCAGCCACTTCTCCAGGTCCGGACCACACTGGCAGCAGGCTAAACAAGGTAGCCAAGATGTCTTTCTCCTCAGCTATGAGTACCAGCTTCTTCTGTGGTATCCGAGGCGTTCTGAGGCCAAATGGGATATAAAATCCTTCCAGCATGTTCTGGGCCTGTCCTGGGGTCTATTCCCAGTTGGATGTTTGTTTGGTCGCTCGTTCAAGAAGCTAAGGTGCATGTGTTCATGTTTGTAAGTTAGATGAGAAGGAAACTTTAGCAGGAAAGCTAATGTGGCTCTTGTGTTGTGTAGCTGGCTGCTGTCTGGCTCAGTGTGAAGGTTGATGTTACTGCCTTATGCAAGATTTGATTGGTTTTATCGAATTAAGGTCTCCATCTATATAGGCAGATACCAACGGTATTCCATCGAATCATTGCAAAATAAGGGGGCACCATCCAGAACCTCAGATACAGAGGTGCTGATTTACATGATCACTGTTAAGGAGGGTTCTATCTAAACTCAGTGTGCCTCTGTCCTCACCTTGCCACGGAGTACATGAAGAGGAAATCATTGTCGGGGGAGCCAGGGTTCTTGCCGTAGTCCATGTATTTCTTCTGGGTTGTATTCTTGATGTCTTTAATGACCAACTCCATCTCTTTGCTCAAGTTGGATTCCATCTTAAAAAAATAAGAATACAATAAAGTCAAAATTATTTCTAGAAGCTAACCTAAGCTAAGAAAAACATTTTTACGTGAAATTAAACAACTCAAGATCCGGCACAAGAAGATGAACTCAACTGGAAAATGAGACCGAATTAGATTTATGTCCACAACCTCATTGTAATGTTTATTTACAATAAAGTCAATAATCCCAACAGTTTGTTATCAAACATATCCAATAAATGTACTTGCCTTTCTGTTATTAGCTATCAGCGAGTCACAGTTTTCTTTTATTGATATTTCCTTTTCATGTTTTCTACCCCCTCCATAGGCAGTTTAGACTGCAGTTTGGGATAGTTGATACAATGATCTTACAGAATCAATGGTTAAAATGTCCCACATATTTGACTCACAAAGAGACTGCAGACAATGTAATACAGTAGCATACAATCATAAGAAACGTCCAGTTGTAACTTGTACTGAAGCAGCTTCCAGCTCTTCCTTTCGAAAACCTTTTCATGTGTGTCATTTTGTAAACAGAAGACTTAAATTTGCTTGGCTCAACTGTTTTCTTGAGCACATTCTTCAAAAACAACCCACAGTGACACACCTCCAAATTCAAAAACATCCATTACACATTGCAGATTTTTTTCCACTTTATTTTACAGCTCCGGCACAAAGTTGCTCAAAGTCATCTGAATTCAAACGTCTGCCTTGCACCTTTCACAAACACCTGAAGGTTACGTATGAATCAATAAGTATTGTAATGGCTCATCAAATAAAAGGATGGTTCCTGTAGATTGCTTATAGCTGTTAACCCTTTCAATAAAAGCATCTGCAATTTTATGACCTGTGATACTTTTACTTAATCTGTTTTAAAGTGTTGCCATCCAAATACACCACTAAAGAATGCTGTGAAAAATGGTTATTAGACTGATCAAGAATATGTCATTTGTACCAATTAGGGCCAAACATGCAAAGACACTGACGTTTTAACTGTGTTTAATAAAGGCTAGGGCAGGTGTAAAGCACTGGCATTATTTAATTTGTAAATTTGGAAGGAAAATGCCAATCATGAGAATAAATGAAAAACATGACATCCATCCATCCATATAGATCATAGGTTCAGTGACAGAATTGTGCTGCTGGTAGTTACTGACACTTCAAGGTGGTCAGGTGCTTGATGAAACTGGGGCTTGTCTCTGAATTCACCAATTGAAGAAGAGTCTCTCTAAAACAGAACCACCCTGTTTACATCTGCATCAAAGGTCAACACTCCCTCCAATTTGGAGGAAGCTGATTGTTTGTAGTAATTATCATCAAACGAGTTGACAGCATGTTTAAAATACAGCTGTGTAAAACCTACTGGGAAATGGCCAAGTTTCTCCTGAAGATCTTCCACCTCCTTTACAAGCACATACATCTTCTTGTTTGTGGGTGTGTGCCAGGCACCAGCCTCTGTGCCCCGCCCAGGGCGACAGGGAAGGACACTATTGGCAAACTGTCGACACAGTGGGCACGTAAATTCACCCTTGTCAACAGAGAAACCCTGGAGGACCTGGTCATTCTGAGAAAAAAAGACACATGAATGGTTACATTTGACCTATACAATCTAAACTACAAACTTGAAAGAGGCAACTGACACTAGACTTTTTACAAGTAAATGTATATGTAGTACGCAGGATTGGACAATTTCTGAAATTGTCCCCCATAATGTTTAGTCCATACTGCATCTACACAAGGAAAATAACAAAACAGTGGATCTAGGGCTCCAATGATTTCCATCAATTCATCATTTAGTAATAGTAATGCTAAAAAAAAAAAATTAAAAAAAAATAAAAAAGGACTAGCGCTCATCTTTGTACTTACAAGAGCTAAAATGATGCCATTGTTTTGGTAAAATTTTGTCAAATCAAAAGGTCAAAATACCAAAAATATTAAATTTCGTATAACGTGAAACAGTAAGAAACTTCTCACAATTAAGTAGCTGTGTTTCATATATTCACTTGACTAATGACTTAAATCATTAATACATTTTCTGTCAAATAACTACTGTAATTAGATAACTAATCATTCCATGAGGTCAAGCGTTGTCTTACCCTCAGAGACTCCATGTATGACTTGTGGCAATCTATATGCAAAGTATGTCCACAGGTCTGGACGTAGACGCCCCCATCCCAACCTATTGACACAGACTGCAGACAGGAGCTCTGCCGAAGAGAAATCACATCAATTAGAGTATGCAAATATGTCTTCAGGCCTTCAACCTCCTGAACCCTTTGTTGATTTGTGGCGCTAAAAAAAAAAAAAAAAAAAAAAAAAAAAACGTATTGATTTTATAAGTTTAAATTAACAAAATGCAATAAACATCCTATTGATAAGGTATTTTAAAGCCAGCATCGTTCAACGGACAACTAGACTGCATGAGTCTAGTTTACCATTTATGAGTGAATCGCCAGCTTTTCATTAGATTATATCCTATTCAACAAGTGTCATCATTTCTGGTTTGGAGTTGTGTTGGAAGCTAATCAACACACAACATTGGCATGAGAAGCAAATGAAAGCAGCTAGGTCAAAGCAATTTTCAATAAAGCTTTTTAGTTTTCGTTTTGAGTAGTGACTTTGAATGTTTTTCTGGAAACACTGCCCTTTGGTATTTGCATTTTTATTCCGCTGTTTGTCATACAATGTTGGTCTTCAAAGTGATGTTACGTGAGAGGCTGGCCTATAATGTGACTACCACAAGCGTTTAGAAATGTATTCTTTAACAGGGACCATCCAACATCCTACAGTCGTTTAGGGCGTTCAGCAGATGCAGATCCTCACATAGCTGACATGCATATGAATTAAATGTCAAGAAATTCAAACAGGATGAAAGCCTGTTATTAGAGCTGCTAGAGCCGTTATCTAACACACAAAAATCCACATCCCTAATGGCGCTCTAAGTGCTTTCAGCCTTTTTTTTCTCTCCTGTGTAAAGCTGGAAATATTTTCTGAGACACCTACATCTTTGAAGAACCGTTGCATGAGCGTGAGCCTGACATCATGAGCCACTCCACACGTGTCTGCAGCGTAGATGTGCTCTTCATCACTCGTCGGTAGCTTCTTAGCCTCTTTGCTTTTGCAGCGGTGCCCGAGCACTGAAAGCCAATCACAGAATGTCAGTGATGAATTATGATGTGATGATGACAAATCTGTCTAACTTACTCAGTATTTACATAAAAAAAGGTCAAGGATTGTGATTGTGGTCAGAGTTCACGCAGTATTAGGGCTACAAGGGCTACAACTAATGATTTATTACACTAGTGATTCATTTGTTGATAATTTTTTGATTTATCATTTAGATTTGAAAATATCAGAAAATAATGAATAATGTCTATCACAATTTTCCAAATCCTAAGGTCACTGCTCTGAATTTCAATTTTTTGTCCCACTCACCGTCCAAAACCCAAAAATATTCAATTTACGATGATGTAAAACAAAAAAAAAGCAACAAAAAACTGAGCAGCTGAAAACATAGAATGTTCTGCATTTTTGCCTGATAAATAACTTAAAACAGTTAACTGATTACCAACATAGTTGGCGATTAATTTTCCATCGATCAATTAATTGATCAATCAACTAACTGTTTTAGCCCTATACAGTATGCTTTACTGGTACCTTTCAGAGGCCTAACTCAGATTTTTATGCTTCTCACAATGACGTGGCATTCAACAACAGTGAAATCCAAACAGAAAAATGTACAGCTTTAAATTATGTAATTGTTTATGTAATGTAATTGTATGCTATTATGGACCCACTGTTGGTGTTTTTGACATTGAGGTCAGAGTCTTCTGAACCATTTTACAAGGTGACTAATTACTAATCAAACATGCCATTTATTTGGATGACAGTGAGTGATCCTCCGCTGTCCACAAAAAATGGAAAAGGGAATGACCTCTTATAATGATAAGCTCCATGTACAAGTGAGCAGGAATCAACATGAATGATAAATGAGCCAATTAAAACAGCAGTTAACCCACCAATTAAAAAATTAGATTTCCAATATGGTGGATCAAAGGTGCTATGAATAACTGTTTTAGTTTAAAAGGCAAGACCGCCAACAGAGAAATAGAATAGTCATGTCTGGTTGTTTAAATTATTATTATTAATTTCAGCAAATTAATTAATTAATGAAGGGGAGGATGCTGGGACATGCAGTACCTGAGGATGCTTGAAGGAGAACTACTAGGCCAGTGGGTCTTTCCTCGGTGGAAGGTCCGCTCTGGCCACAGATCACGCAGTCATAAAGAACCTCAGACTCCATCACTTCCGACGCTCCTAGGTCCATGGCTGCCTCAGTGTCGGGGGATTCTAGCACAAAAAAAGTTAAAAAATCTTAATATAATTTTGCAAAAGTTTCCCCGCAAAAACTTTCAAACTTATACCATAAACATAAAATCATATTAACCATGGGGTACACTGCAGCAGCTGAAGCCAATAATTACTAAAACCTGGAGAAGATTCCGAGAACTTATCATTCATATTCAATGATCTGTAAGCATTACATTCACCTCTGTGTGAATGAAAAGCATCTAACTGTGCGAGAAACAAAAACACTAATGTGGTCTGAAAGGCTTTCCTTTAGGTAGATCAGAAGTTGAAGTAACAATCCATGATGACTGCAAGCCATGCTCCCACTCAGGCGACAAATACCATACTCAGTTATACAACACTACACCTTTCCAATTTACACTGAAAATTACCAAAGAACATACTTCCGACTTCGATCTTATGGTGTATTCAATAATTCCTATGTGTTGTTTCCTCCATACATCCATATATCAATACTGGGAACCCCTACTGCATGATTGGCACAGCAATAGAAATTAATTACTGATGTGAAATTAGTTTTAAATGTTAAAAACTGTGTTCAATTTGAGCAGTAAATATCGTGGCGAAATGTCAAGCTGTGTCGGAAATTGATTTATTGCTTTTTGGGAAAATATGTTCTCAAGAGAGGTCACTGTGTTCCCGGGGAAATGAAGGATGCATTAGATGTCAACGCCACAGCTTACCCCCGGGCCATCCCAGTACATAGAGCCACCAATGTGTGTGCGCATTCGCACAAACACATATACATGCGCGAAAGGTAAGACGCCAAGGACGCACAAACTGCTGGTGTGCTGCTGTTTTATGCTTCCTACAGCATCAATTTGTGAAGTACTGTATGCACGCAATAGGTTTGTACTTTTTCAAATGTTCCTAAATGCTGGTTAGGTTAGTGAGGACACTGAACATCTCCTTGCAGATAGGTTTGGTATAATTTGTTCAGGTTCTGACATATCTTTGAGATTTCTGCCACGACCCCAATACAATACAATACAATACAATACAATACAGGTGGCTGGAATTTGGTGTGTGGCACACTGAAAAATATGACATTTAAAAATTAAACCGCAACATCAGTTTCTAGAAAGAGCATTGAGGTTACTCTGAATAAGTCAGCTTTCATAGGGACTATTTCTTCATTAGAACGCGGTTACAATGAAAACTGTGAGGTCTGTTGATTATTCTGAGTAATAGGGACACTGATTCACATTGCTGATGAAAATTCACCTTCATTTTAATGGGAAGGAGGCAGAAATCTCAGAGAAATATCTCAAAATGTGATACATGCAAGCTTTATAATAATAAAGTATTAATGAACAACAAAAACAGATTACCTGTCTGCCTCTCTTGGATTAACTCCCTCATCTAAGCTTTATTTTTTCCTTGAGCCACAGAAGTGTCCAGGTAAGATGCAAGCTATGCAAAGATCAACATTAACAACAGAGGTTCCTACTATTCTAAATATAATTCAAGGTCTTTTAATAAAAGAATCGACAGATGTAAGCCAGTGTTATAAGAAGTCCGTGCAGGGGACTCGAGGAGAAATACCTCAATTATGGTAACCTTCCTGAAGAAAATAATGCACAATGCTATAATGCAGACATATTTGAAGATATCTACAAACAGCCTATAATGCATTCAAATTAATCTTCTCAAAGCCAGCAGTGAGCTTGAAGTAAAGTAAAGTTACTGCTCAGCAGGAAGTGTACAGAAAGAGGTCGGAATACAGTCCTGCCAGAATGGTCCGTCTGATCACAGCAGCCATTATTCATTCACTAACCATGCTGTGTCAAGGTGGGCCCTGGGAGTCCAGTCCACTATTAGTGCTTTGATCCTATGTGCCCTCAGCCAGCAGCCACCCATACTCCCACAGGAGCACTCTCCTCTCAATTTCTCCTAACAGGCCTGCAGAGACCACAAGCACGGACTCGGCCCACTGTCACCTTGCCCCAGTGAAAAAGGCACAGCAATGATAGGTTTATTTCAGCCAACAGCGCTTTTCTTCAAGGGCTACAGTAGCAAGATGTCCTTCAAACAAAAAGTGTTAATGTGTGTTTTGAGCTTTTATAAAGGTCTTGTGCATCTATGTCAGAACAAACCCAGTGTGATAAGCACATTCGATCAGAGTGGTTGTACACAGTACAGCAGTGTCTGAAGACAAAAATATCCAGAATAGTGCTCTGTGCAAATTGCGTTTTTAGTCAGTTTGCTTGATTATACAAAGGAGGGGGCCTATAAATAAAATACTGCTGAAAACAATGTGTTTGTTTCACTAAAATTAAACTGATAACCAAAAAAAAAAATCATACTTAACTAAAACTTCAGACTTGGAAAATGAGCACTCTGCCTCACAATATGTGACTGCCCTAACACAATGCATGTTTTCAAACTCACTGGATTAGAAATAAATGATAAGTTTAAGTGCACTTATTAAGAACCTCCACTACACACCTCACCTTATGGATGTGTTAAGGATGGGGAGTCAGTAACTCAAAAAATACACTCACCTTTCTTGGCTCAACTGTTTGGCTGTGCCGCATTAAGGTTACAGTAGACTGAATACTGCGCTTTGATTTACAACTATGCTATGTCAGTATGTTAGAACGCCAAGTAAAGATTGTGTTAGCACATGTTCTCCACTGCTGCTGCAGAGCATCCTGCCACGATAGGAGGCAAACATTTCCAAACAGACTATCGGGCAGTGGCTGCTGCGAATGGCGTTTTAGTAATTTAAAGCTCTAAGACCGTAAAACGGAGGCAACAAGTTGGCAAAAAAGGTGAACCAGGCTTTTCTTACCAACATCCATGGCTGTTTCCATGAAACTCTTCTGCCTGGAGGCAAATTCAGCAAGCAGTTTCTGCTGTCTCTCTCGTGCCCTCTGACGCCTGAAAGAAAGAACGAGTGAAATACTATTTGATGAAAATGCAGCAATGCACACAACCTAATATTTAACTTGAGTTCAAAACCAAAGGAATATTAATAGTGTATGTAATTCTAATATAATCAACTACTGAAGTAAGACCTTTTAAAATCATTTTAATTCTACCAGTGAGATTGTATTGAAGGAGTTAAATCATTTCCTTGAGAAATGATACACTCAGTAAGTGAAAACATGGATTCCATACACTGACAAGTGCTGCTCTTGATAAGTTCCTTGTAAACACTTGCTCCATTTAAGAACATTTATTGCACTTCCACTTGACAAATGCATTACAGTATCCTGGGAATAAACATGTCTGTTGTGCAGGGCATGTTTCCCCTGATCACCAAAAGCAAGTGCAACCGATTCTTCCATGTAGCAGACGATACTGTAATATACACAGCAGGTGTCTGATTTTAACAAGGCTGTGTTGTTAAAGTTGGAACGGTTGATTATTAAACTAATATGGTGGGTTGAGCCCCACTCTGCAGACTTACAGGGTGAGAGCTGACTGTAAATTAAGTCCCTAATAAGAGGACATAAACAAATGCTGACAGGAGCGTCACAGCTCAATAATTTCACTGATGGCTTCAGGGGTGCCGACAACCAGTATGAGGAATGGGCAGCAGCTTCTCACTTCTCATTGCCACTGACCGCACTGCTGCCTGACGGTTGCCTTGGAAACAGCACTAGTTCGTGTGAATGGGAGAGATTCTACCTTTACCTTTGTCTGTGTGGTGAAGCCAACCCCAAAAGCAGGCAATTATTAAATGGTTGCAGCCCATTCCATCATCGTTAGAGTAGGGAAATGGGAGACACGGACTAGTGGGTGAATGTGAGGTGAAAAGCCAAAACACACTGAGCCAATGGACCCCATTTTCATGGCTGTGCAAAGATGTACCACAGTTTTAATAGCAACACATGATAGTTGTGTAGATTATTTTTCTTTTAAAATAAAAAAAGCTGGTAAAAAAAATACCTCCGACATCTTCACAAATAAAAAATAAAAAATTAGCTTAAAAAGAAGCATCATCTGCTGCTGTTTTGGCCACGTATTAGTGGTCTCATACAGAATATTTGTTTCTCGCCACTCTGCACTTCCAAGACAGTATTACTGAAATTTCCTATTCAGAGAAGCAAGCCTACACTTTCCTTTAAGCCGTTGTCACCATGCCCTGCAGTGATTGGTACAGCTGTTTAAAAGATATAACAAACTGAGAGGATAATGAAGAATTATCACTTGCTTTGATTAACACTATATTTGACTCAAACCTTAAGCATTCAGCACATATATAAAATACGAAAAATAAGTGTGATTGGACACTGTACACACTCATTGTCCTTGCACGCATGACTTAGCGCTTTGAGGTATTGTTGCAATTTCACTGTAATACAATTCTTGTAATGTTCTAAACAAAATGATAGATTATGTCTTGATTATAGATTATAATAATAAAAATTATGATACAGCTCCCTTTTAAGATAGCTGTATGGACACAATATTAACACAAAACTGCAAATATGCAGCACGGAGCTGTGTAATTGTTCATCCATAGTGGTAAATATGTTATTTGACAAATAAAAACTACACGATTATGTTACCTCTCTTCTTTATCCATGGCTTTCTTGTCAGTGGGACTGTTCTTCTTTGGTGGCACAGGAGGACACACCTTCCCACAAATGTCCTGGATGCTACGCTTGATTTGGCAGCTGCGCGTGGCTGCCTTGGTGAGGATGCGCTCAATGGCTGTAATGCCATCTCCATGAGCGTGACGGCTCGTGTCCATATCCTCTAGCCAGGATGCCGACAGAGAGTTCTGCTTGGACGACAACTTCTGGTGGAGTTTGATGAGGAGGGACAACATGCTCTCCCGGATCTCCAGGATCTCTGTCACCAGCTGAGGGGGGGTGCCTGGCGGGACCCAGCGTGTTGAGGAGCTCTTGGGCCTGACAACCTGGGTGGTTTCAGTGTTGCTGCGGTTGATTATCTCCTGGAACTTCCTCCTGCGCTCCGCTACAAGGCTGAACACCTGAGCTTCACGCAGGTTCTAAGAAAACATAGAATAAAAAACACATTTTTAACAATATACTTATATACATGAAAGTACATATTTGTTGAACATTTTTATGTGAACATTTGTTTTTGTATGGGTAATCCAACCCCCAGGTCTGGCAGTGTTAATGCAATGCCCTATGATTAAAACTCTATTATGGACACACTGTAAACACATGTGGTACATAACTAAATGATGTTGCACAAATACAAACATTTTCACAGCACACATCATTTCAAGTATCACATTATATCAGCAATATGCAAACAGATCGAAAAGAGAAAACCCTCCTGACTAACATCCCTTCAAATTCCACTGGCATCTGGGTGCTTTGGCAGATCTGTCTTTGAGCACAAACACCATGTCCTAAAATGACATCACAATAGTCTGATGGACTTTGATGGATTGGAGGGGTGCTTCATTACCATAGTCAGACAGGTACAATACACAATACACAATACACAAGTCAAATTAAATGTCCATTATAAAATGTCAGCTGATGTTTCATGAATACCTTTGCTGATAGCACTCAGAACAACCATATACCTGGGGAAAATTCAAATCAACCTGATGTTAAAGCACACAAGCCATCTGAGGGATAGCCATGACCTGACCTGACAAAAAGGACCTGAGCTGCACTGTTAAATAAACATACATCATATAGCCCAGTCAAGGCAACATCAATCATACTGTCATGCGGTTAAAAAGTGTTTACCCAAACCTGCATTACACACGTAATTAGTTTCAGCAGTCAAGAGGGAGGGGAACTGCTGAAGCGCAGCATTATACACACGCCATAACACACAAAGGCAGACGTCCTTTGAAAACAAAACCAAACATGTGCAAAGAAATTCTTTCATAATAAAGATAGACCAATGCAGCTGCTAGTGGCATCAAAGTCATCCACCTTTTTATAGAAATGGATATAGATAGCTACCTCTCTCCAATTGCCTGCAAGACGTCTGGAGTTCTGTGGAGCAGGTACAGCAAAATGAACAACAATAACAATGATGATATGGAAGAGGAACATGAAGGTACCAAAAGAAACCATGCAAGTTTGTTACACTTAGCATGGAAAAGTCAGGGGAGGGCCAAAGTCACAATGATTTATACTCTGGGGACCATAAATGTCTATACCAAATGTAATGTAAGTGAACTTCTTGATATGAACAGCTAGCCTGGCTCTGTCCACAATTAACAAAAAACACTTACCAGCACCTCTAAAGCTCACTAATTAACACGTTAGATCTCATTTGTTTAACCCTTACAAAACGGTGAAAGTGAAATAATTTGTTTACACTACAAAGTGATGGACTATTTCTTGGCTGGGGGCAGTGACTTCCTGTAGTTTCCACTGGTTCCACCTCATGCTGATGACAAGACCATGCCTTTGGCTGCACTCCATTTGGCTGTACCAGCTTGTTACGTAGTGGCAAGGGTGGGTAAACTCAGTTGAATGGAGTGCAGGTGACAAATGAGACAGTAGGTATGACGTTAAGTCCCTATCAGCTGATAATCAAATAGGAGCAGGTGGAGGAGATGTTGTGGCAAACTTTAATTTGATCTTTTCACAGCCTTTAAGTGTCGACAGAGACACTACAGTACCTTTTCTATTTCGATTCAGCCACAACACGCCGTGTGAAATATGCGTCTATGAATCTATATTATTTATGATGCTGTTGCTACAAGTGGTATTTTGTTTACTTGCTGCACAGAGCCACCAATTCACAGCATGTACTGTTTTAAGTGCCAACCTGAAGGAGTGGAAACCACGCCTGACCGGCACTGTGCTGCTCCATTGCCCACTGGAGGACAAAAAGACACCAAAATAAAACTGACAGCAACAGAGGCCTGGCATGCTCAGCGCTTTTAAAGTGCTTCTGACTAACCTTTAAAGCAACCAATTGCCTCATAATACAATCCAGCAGATACATGGCAACATTGGCATTGGAGTGTGTTTTTGGACACCTGATGAATTCAAGTCCAATAATCATTGGCCTTTCAGCTTGGATCTCCTGAGAAAAATATCTGGGTCTTGAGCATTTAGATGTTCAACTTACTTCCCCCACCACTAGTTTAATTCACTGTTGTTCTGTGCTGGGAGGAAGCATACGGTCAATAACAAATTAGGAGTCATTATAGTCACTAGAAGTTTCACTGCCAGTTGTTGTTATTACAGTGACACGGCACTGTAATTAATAGTACTGTAATCCGCCTCGGCCTGTAGCAGAGCAACCTTTTACCTGGCCATAAGAGGAAGCTTCAGTGCTGGTGCTAGGAGGGGCTTCTCTCTTCACTTCAGGAGCTGTCTCAGGAACCCGAACCCTCACAAAGTTGATGACATGATGCAGGTTGGAGAGGAGGTTGGTGCCAGGGAACCAGCTGTCATGGCAGTGCTCCTCAATGCAAGGCTCCTGGAAGCATAAGATCCTGTAAGACACCGGTGGACACTAGAGGCCTACACAGTGAGGAGAGTGGTTCTAAGTCAAAACACCCGTATCTCACCTCATCCTCCTTGTTGTCTTGAACCTGGTTGTCCAAGCCCAGCTCGATCAGGTACAGCACCATGCACAGCACATGCTCGGACATGTTCTGATGATCCATCCATATCTAGAAAATGTCAAACTATTAGTTTACACTGAAGAAAAAGTGAAACCTTCAGCTTAGTTTATTACCATAAAAAAGTGTTTGAATTGTAATGGTACAAATATTATCCCACTCACTAGTGGTACCAACTATGCCAATGTTGTTACAGTTAAACAATTACTCACCTGTCAATGCTTTTGTCTTTTTCTTTTTACATTAAGCCTCATCTACACTATGAGGTCTGTTCATTTTGTGCTGCGCCTTCTGCACTTCGTCAGTCTTGTATTGTACCAATATCTTCTGACATGTCAGCACCAATTAATTGCCAAGTCATATTATGTACGGACTAATTAAATATGGCAAACAGAAGTGCTTCTAATTTAGCTCAAGGAGTAAATTGAGATGCAAGGGCAGCACTGTATTATACCACATGAACGGGCGTTGAAAGGCTCACCTTGTAAAGGAGAGTGAATATCACAATGTGCAGCGTCTTGCAGTGCAACAGCTTGATTAGGCCTTTGTAGCACGGATGCAGAGGAGTCCTCTCCTTGTAAGGTGGCCATGGGTTGCCGGTGTGAATGCCAGACTGTTTTAAACTAGGTGGCATCATCATCAACAAGAAAGAAAATGTCAACAATAAAGAACATAATACTCAACACACCCATAAGGGCGTGTGCCAGCTTACATGCAACAGAAGGTTGAATTTCCACATAAAGCATGATGATGAGAGAAATAAGAGTTTGATGAAGTGACACCTTATGTTGTTCAGAGTAATTCACTGCGCAAAAGGTTTTAGTCTATGCAACAGAACAGCCGATGGGCAGCACATTCACTCACTCTATTAGTGATGATGGAATCATTGTTATATAAAACCAGGGCAGCCTGACAGGCAATCCATCATATTCAAACAGTGTGAATGAGCAATATGAGGCTGTATCAGACTCTGAAGGTGGCAATGGCAGCTTCAATATGTTTCAAGGAGAAACATGCCTTAGTTTCATCTGGTTTGGAACACCAAAACTGGCCCAGAAGTGTGTGTATGTGTGTATGTGAAAGAAGTACAATTAACTACATCAGTGATCTATCTATACTTTCAATTACAGCTTTACCTAAAAAAGGCCTACAATCCCATTATAAAAAGGTTATCATCCCAACTTCTATATCAACCACAGATGCCTTCAGTGAGAGACCCTTTTGCTATAATTAGCATCTTCACACGTTCTAGTGACCTTCAAAAAATTTAACCCCAAGGTATCTGCTTCACCTCCACGGACACGTTTGTCTTGGGAGACCACAATCAAACAAGAAAGATTTCCTCAATTCTATTACAATTTAGACTGAAATATAGATTTTTCTCGACAGCTATCTAATTGGAACCAACTTGAGCACCCGGTAGACCTGACCTTTCTTATCAGGTCCCTTCATGAGCAAGTGAGAGAGGGGACCCTACGACACTGAACAGAGCATGATGCAGGTTGGTTTTGTCAGGGATGTCTGAACATGAATACTACCAACAAAAGAATAGAGTACTGTCAAGTAAAATGCAAGACTGATATGTGATTGCAATGATAGAAATGTTTTAATGAAAATAACTGTTTATTAAATGCCTAAATGATATAAACACTGATAACTTACAATGCCGAGTATCTGTCCATTGCTGACTGGACGTCACGCCGATAGACTGTTCTGAGAACGACCATGATGGGGTCAAACTCCTTCTCCCACACCTCGGCTAGTTGAGAAAAGGGACAGAAATGTTTTGTAACCTCTGGTACAAAGTGACATTGATTCACTTTCCTCTCATTTTCACCTTCTCTATGTAAGTGGTGTAAGCCTGCCCCCAAGTGGTCTACTGAGGACCAATGACATAGATCTAATGCTCACGAATTTCAGCCTATTGAGGCCTCATATACATCATTTTTACTCATTTCTATCCACAAATTAGAATACTAAGTGTGTGGTCTGAAAAACACTACATTACATGTATTCCCTCTCTGTGTGCACTGAGCATAAGTTTGTTTCTATATCAATACAATAAACCTAATATGAGCAATGCACCAAGGACTACTTTATAAAGATTATGATATGTTGAATATATGTTGTATATACCAGGATATTAAAAATACATTGCTCTTCTTACTGGAGAGCAATGTAAACTTTTGTACACACATATTTCATTGTTCCTAGGCACAAATAAATAACTTTTGTTGGATTCATTAATTATTTGTGGTAAGCTCTAGGCCATGAACTAGCAAATAAAATACTATACATGTTGAGAAAATAAATGTTTTCAATTCAAGTAGAAACAGCCCAGTGATTTGCTTAATAATACATGGCACACTGTACCATTTTTTAATTTGCAGTTTTCCCCCCATTTCACACATTGCAGTCCTTGTTACTGCCAACACTACTGTTGGCCAGTGGAGGGCAGCAGACAGACAGATCTACCTCTAGATAGGATGTTCAGGCTATCCCTCAGATCCAAACCCACAAGGCGTTCAGCATCTCAGTTCAGAAACGTGGCCCTAGTAATTAATAATAATACCTGACAGCCATCACATTGTTTTTGGTTTTTATGTTCAAACCAAAAAACTTCTGTGACATCCCCCACTGCACTTTTCAAAACGGTTAACAGGTTATTTGTTACAATGATCCGTTTGTAAATCATGCCTTCAACTTCACCACAAAACATCCTACCTTTTGGCGTGTACATGCCCTGCTGCATGGAGCCTCCGGGCTCAAACACCGGTGCTTTGAAGTCAGCCACAGCAGAGAGCATCTCCTCAAAACTACAACTCCCTGGTACAATGCCACTCTTTGGGTTGGGATTCTCAGGAATCTAAGAAAACACTCTTAAGGAAAAAGACCGTCATGGATGACTGAATATAGTTGCTCTTTAACGTATTTGTTAAATATTGAAGGATACAAGGTCTAACAGCGCGCTGTGTGTACGGTCATTCATGCACAACTGTGAGACCATCTCAGACCGAAGGATCTCGTCATCTGTCATCCCTGTTAGTGAGAGGGAGAAGGAGAACGTAAAGACAAACTGACAAAGATTATAGCCCTACATTAAATACCAATTAGCAGAACAGAGTGGAGGCTGTGGGGTCCTCATTAGTAGTGTTTGTTGTAGCACCTATGTTTATCTCCAGCACGAGCAAAATACTTTAGCAGCAGCACTCCATAACTGGGGTGTACCTGAAAAAGTCGCTGAGTCTGCTGTGCACTGTCTAACCCAGTGCTTCAACACTTTTGGCTTAGTGCCCCATCCTCTTCAAGGTTTGGCATATGTCATCATGAAATTTGAACACTTTCCCTGGCCAGATATCATCATTTTTCAATGTCTCCCAATGATGCAGCAACAATTCAGACAGTGACTGCCCAGTCTCTACCTGTGTAAAATACCTAAACAAGGTTTCTCTTGGAAAGAACAACAGCACTGCATCGTATCTGTTGTAGCACCGTCATGCCACTTCAGAAATTAAATTGCAGTATACATTGTGCAAAATATGGTTGCAATACATTTGTTTTGGGACTATCATTTTGGGATACCACTACCTTATGTTTCACTAAACATTCACATACAAAAAAGGTGATGTTGTCACATACTGCTAATTGGTATTTTATTTAATATTATTAACTTGTAAGTTGCTGCTAATTATGATTCGCTGCATTTGATGCCTGAATTACTGGTGGATCAGTCAGAAACTTGGCAAAATTATGTGATGTGACAAAGGAAGAGTCTAAAACATAATGACATCATATGCCAAACATCTTGCCCCACTCCCTGTAGACTGTGTGCATCCTCTGTTGTATCACTTACCCAAATGAATCCGAAGGCTCGTCAATATGACCAGGAAGGTCAGTGCTCCTTCAAGCATCGGCCGCTCCTGCTCAGAGTCTAACACGGCATTCTGATGCTGAGACGCCATGGTCAACAGGTCAACCACTTTGAACCTGTGTGAGAGAAGACAGTGTATACAATGCTACTAATCTGTGTTGAATTAAAAATTATATGAACGCATGGGTAGGAGTTAAAGCTTACCTCTCAAAAACACTTGAGATAAAGTAGTCAGGATCTAGTCTTGATGCACAAACCTGTAAAATAAATGAATACAGAAAAAGACATTCAAAACAAATAGGAACAAAAAATTTAAATATTGATTACTGTTAAAACAACTACAGTATATGAATGATACTGATAGTGAGCACTGTCTGTAATACAGCAATCCAAACCTGGAGCAGATAGATGTCTGGGTCAATCATGGAGTTGCAGAAGTGTGACTGCACATAGGTCATAGCCTGTCCCTTGATCTGGAGACCATTCCTGACCCACATGTTGCTGTGGATCTCTGACAGGCACGCCTACAGCCATACATAGCAACGTTTTAGTTAACAGGTAGCTACAGACCTGGAGGAGATAATATACACGAATACAAACCCACAAATCTGTTTATGGGCCTCTAGTGTTATACCTGGATTTGGAGTGGATGCACCATGATCTTCATCAGCATCTCTTGATCAGGCAGGAGGCTGTCCAGGTCCAGGCCTTGGCACTTTACAGCCTGTGAATTTTCAATCAAACAATTCACTTTAAAAACACCTACGAATATACTCCAGACTCATGTTTTAAGAGATGAGAGCCTCTGACATACCTTACTGAGGAACATGGCATAGTAGCGGTGCAATGGCAGGTGAAATGTCACTTGATTTGGAGCAGGCTATAACAGATAAAAGAGCCATTAGAACACTGGAGGAGAAAGCTTACTTGTAAATACAGCGGTGTGGCTTTTAAATTTACCTCGTCAATGAAGCCAATGGCATCAAACCAGATCTGCAGGGTCTCCAAGCAGTAGCGTACCACAGTTTTAGTATATTCCTGTGTCTCCTGTTAACAGGCAATTTAACATGTTAAAAATTCATATAGGGTTATACAGTAAGTGCATGCAGCACAGGATGCTCGAGATGCATGATCCATTAATCGTTCAAGATCATCAGGAATGCACACAGGAGATGTGTGTGCGAGTAGTCTTGAGTGTAAAGACAGGACTTACTTTGACTTTGCAGTGTGTTAAGAGACCCCACATTGGCTGTGCACAGGCCTCGAGCTCTGCTGCAAATGCTGCATAGTATGTCTGGGACTCAAATTCCACATGTTCATTCAACTCCCGCTTATTCAGGTTCATGCCTATCACAGCAGGAAATGGTTTAAAAGGTTAGACAGTCACCACATGCTACATGGCTTCCTATGAGTAATCAATAAAAAAAAAAGAAAAATCACTAAGAGCGGACCTTGTGTTTTGAAAATTCAGTGTAGACCTCTTTACCCCTAAATATATTTTTTGTATACCACAATTTAAAGCAGGAGCAGAGCAGTAGACACGCATACAATGTAATAGTGACACTGCACATAAACCCAGCAAGAGGATACTCAAGCCCACTGCAAGGGTGAGTGTTATTTTTAGGGTCATGGTAGTGAGCAGCACTAACCACAATTCTAATTCAGTGACAAAGAGTCATTCACCCCACGACTCGCTGTTTCTGTGAGGCATTATTAGGACAGATGAGGTCCACCTCTGTCTGACTAAGCATACTGTTGGTATATAACGTCTAACTGGAAAGCTGTGCAAGGAGGAGCAATCATTTAAAGGAAAGTGTTGTTTTTGACCTCACGGAGTTTGCATCACAAATGACAGGAGGTATTAAATTGTGGCATTATCAAACCACTACACTGCCATAATTGAATAGATGGGGTACAAGAAAGCAAGTATTAATCAATGACAAACAAATAACAGGTAAGTAATATGCATGCCCAAAGGATGCTATGGGATCCAAGAGCAACACCTGTTTCATGACCATTTGTATCAGCTGTAAAAATTCTAATCTGAATTATCAAAAGGTAGATAGAGGTTGAAATGTCTTTGAGCAAGCACACTGAACCCCAAACTCTGCCTGAGAGGCACAGTGAAGTACTTTGTCTTCCTCAGGTAAAAAAAGCGCTGTATTTATTTATTTATTAATTAATTAAATATATATATATATATATATATATATATTAATTAAATATATATATATATATATATATATATATATATATATATATAAAAATTTACCATTTAGCTATCAAACTATGACTTACCTTGAAAAAATGACACAAAGCTCATCCATAGCATCAACAATGAATGGTCCTCCAGGAACTTTTTTGCTACACTTTGGTGTGAGAGGATGTTAATAAAGTCACTAACTAATGGCCAGTAGGTGTTGTTCTTCAACAGAGCCTCACTGCAGTTCACCACAACATGGCGACTGTTCTCTTCATCTAAAAAGGAAAAAAAACAAGAGACAAGGACAACACACAGATGACATTAAGTTAATGACATTTTGGCTCATTTTGTATTTAGTTATTTAAAAACAGCACATCAAAAGAAACAAATATGTAGAGAAAGACAATACACTCAACACCTGGCTTCCAATACAGAGTAACAATTTTGTCTGCAGTATTTATAAAAAATAAAAAAAAAATTTAAAAAAAGGACTGCACTCAAAAATTTAAAATTCAAGCTTATTGCACTCAGAGCCTGAACAACAAGAAAAGCCAGAGGGATGAAACATCTGTGCATGTTTTTTCTGCACTGAGAATGATTAAAAATACAAAGCAAAATTAAGAGCTGCATCTTGCTGCTTTATTTTTGAAAGCACTCCAGTTTTTCCTTCTTAAAACATTTCACAGGCACTGTTTGTGTACTACTAAAAATGAGAGTGCCGTCCTTATGAACAGAGAGTTAATGATGAGCCACTATGATAAAAATAATGACCTCCTGGTATGATGTCATCGTTGCTTCATGGCCCAATCCATGACCCTGCATCTTTTCAAGTAGGTGCATACAATTTGACATTAAAGCTATATCTTTGAACCTGAATTTCAGTTTGGTAAAGCAACGGTTTCACCTTGCATACTGCCAAAGAAGTTAATGATCAGTCTACAATATCAGATTTTCTGACTAAAAAACCTAGTCAGAAAATCTCATGCAGTTCACATGTGGTGTGGTGATCCAAACTGAATATCGCGTCAGCCACCTGCTTCGTTCTTTACAGAAACTATTTGAAGTGTGATGAGGTGTTTTAAATCAAAATAATTAGAAATCAGACACATGAACAGCTTACCCTGAAGTTCACTTTTAATAAGGCAACTCTCCATCATGTAGAGGAGGACTGTGACCATGATGTCCAGCAGCTGACACTCCTCTGTCACATGTCGAGCCAGCTCCTCGTTGCTGAACAGCTGCACACTAATATGTACAATGCGGTTGGACATGGTATCCGACTCGTGGCTTTTCATCAGTGTTTTCATGATGAATGCATAATGCTGAACAAATGTTTTTGTAAAAGTGATCTGCCAGACAGGAAGAGAAAAGCCCATAACACAATTAAGGCTTACTGTTATGATGATGTCACTTTTAAGGAGGATTCCATTTGCTTTAAAAACCTAATACAAGCATCATTTCAGTTACCTGAAAGAAACTGTATTACAACAAAAGACCATCTAAAAGTAAGAGTAGAAGGTTGCATTTTTGTAAATAAATGTTAACATTAAAGAGAAAATACCTTGTAATCTTGATCTGGCAACATGTTTAATAAGAAGGTGACCATCTTCTGAGGAAATTCATATTTTATCGTCCAAAACAGCAACTCCTCCAGAAAGCATTTATGCTTCAGGGATTCAATAATACACGGGTCTGAGGGCAGAAAAGGCACACAATAAGATGGGCGGTTCATCTAACATATACTAGTGCATTCCAATTTCTTTACATTTACCTTTGGTACTGCTGCTCAGCTTAACCCTCTTCCTCTGTCCAACAGACTGCCCTGCATCTTGGTCCTCCTGGGAGGAAAAAAACAACAACAACAACACAAATTTCAACTAACAGGTCTACAAAATAACAGAAAGTGTAGTCAGCTCATTAGTTCATATAAAATTAAAAACAGACTAACCTGAGATGTTGAGTGGCAAAAATAAGTAATCAACAACCATTTGGGTAATTGATTAATCATTGTATTATCAAGTAAAAATCCCAAACATAATCTGAACATCTTTGGATTTTTGGTTGATTATAGACATCTATGTAGGCTCTGGTCACTTGTGATGGGCATTTTGTTTTTACATTTAATAGACAAATTATTCATATATTAATTTAAAAAAAGAGTTATTCTATGTGTGAGCTGGCACATACCTCTTTATTAGACTCGTCTGGGCTCCCTGGTGCAGTGGTTCCTAAGAACACCAAGGAAAACATTTAGCCACAAATATCAAGAAAGAACAGAAATAATATGCTTCATATAATGTGTAATCGTTATCTTACCCAATAGGACCATTGCTCCTGCGCCTCCTTCAGCACCACCTGTGACATCAGCATTCGCACCTTGGGCTTTCTCCTCCACAGACACCAGACCTGAATTCTTCAAGGCTGACAAATACTTGTCATAGTTCTTTTTAGCATACAAATTCTCCTCTTGGCCTGCAACCGTGAAGCAAAACAGAAACTGAAATAATTGCTGTCATGTCAACATCTCAGGACAAAGAAAACTTTATCACAAGCAAATGTGCAGTATTTGAAGTAAAGGACACCTGGATTAAGTACTCTGCTACATAATGTGTGACTTAGATGAAACTGCAGATCAAAAGGTTTTCCTCTTTCCACTTCTTTATATTTCAACAGTTCTACATTTATGTATATGCATTTCTTTTTAAATTCAAGAAAATGTTCATAGGTGCTTAAATAAATCAAGCAGAATCTGTCTTTTCCTTGTGAGAAGTAACTAATACATTGGCAACAGACGACAATAATGAAAAAACACAATAACATTACTTCAATAATTTAAAAATTATTGCCTAAAAACAAAAAAGAAAACAAAAAAAATCTGTAGTATGGCAATGCTTAATAATTATCAACCTATGTTGGTCTAACAGAAACTCTAGTGTAGATATTTACCCATGCTCAACTCCTTGAATGTTTGCTGATTGGTCAAGATCGTTGTCAGGACAGTCCTCATTGCTCCTCCCATCTTTGTGAGCTCCTCCAAGAAGGAGATCTGAGGTTCCAGCTGCTGCAGGACTTTCTGTAGATCTCGCTCAGTTGAGGTGTCTGGTAAAGCAAGATAAGAGATATAAGCCATCAGACTCAGTACATTGTGAACGTAATTTTGGATATAAACAGTTGTATAACACTGGTATCCAGCATGCACGGCAGATCCTGTTTTGCACTTTATATGCAACAGGAGATCCATACATATATAAAATGTCAAATAATATGGAGAATATGGAATACTATTGATACTAGGTTACTGAAAGACACAGCCACATTTAAAGTAAGGTTTCATATTACAGCTTTTGTTTAAGATGGTCAGTGGGTCAAAGTATATTATCTCATGCCTTTGTAAAGAGAATACTGTTGTCATGAGTGTTTTCACCTGGCTCAATGTATCCATCTCTCAGATACTGTATGATACACAGGATAAAGCGAGGAAGAACCATCTCAGACATCAAGAGAAGGTCTCGAGGTATTGAGGGGACATTCTCCCCCGTTCTCAACTGATGCCGCCTGCAAAACCTGTCAGACCAAAAAAACAAATGTTGAATCTTAAACGATTGGAGGTAACAGGTGACATCAGTAAAATTCGGGTTGAGGCTTCACAATGGTCCTGACTTCTGCCAAACCGGGAGGTTGGGTTTACCCATGATTACATTATCAAGGAAAAGAGTTGAACATGGGGTTGGGTTGAGGTTGAAGATGGTTGGCATTACGTGAGCATTCCAGGGTAGAAATCCATGAGGTAATTTTTATCTCTGTCCACAGCAACTCACAAACTACAACGTCTCTTGCTCAGATTCCTCACAGCTGTATTTGAATGAGACGCATCAGTCAGCAGTGAAGTCGCTCCAAAACATTACTGTTAAGCAGCCACTGCCATTCTCTGACCAGCTAATATAGCTGCTCAACACTGAAACAAATCTGATATAACAATATTTTGTTACTCAAAGTAATATCAAAACTGTGACAATAATTTGAGCAATTTGTGTAGCATGTTTTCACGAAGTCAAACGATACTTTATCTAAACTATGATTGTACATTACGGGTTCTGAGAGGAAAAACTATCATCAAGAATGGAGATATGATGATAAAATTAATAATTCAGGCTTTAACAGCAGTAAAAGAGGACACGTTTATATCACGATAATCGAGCTCCCAGGCCATATCTAAGCAGTCATATTATATAGATGTATAGAAACCTGCAGCTACAGCTGGTGTGAGAATTATTGTTATGGTTAGCAGGGCTGGCTAATCCTCTGAGCAGAGCTGCTTAGTCGAGGGTTTCCTATTAATAAATGACAGGAGCATCGTAACATTCAAAACCGACGCCGACTGGCAGTTATTCGTAAGCATATCTCTGACAGAGTTATCTGGAAGCTGGACACCAACTACGCAGATAAGAAAATTTTATTTAGCTACGTTAGCTTCCTCCCACCGAGACCCGTCAGCCGCGGATAAGCCGTTGGTTAGCGCAGCTAGCTCGGACTTACCCGCTCTCTCGCATGACATTACCGTCTCCACAGTCACAGGCCCCGCCGGCCTGGCTCCTGAACATGTTGAAGTCGTGGCCCGTGTGGTCCCCGTTATTGAAGCACTCGGCGCACAGCGACATGCACGGGGAGATGCCACAGGTCCGGCATCGATATGCCACGAAATTGGCCGTCCAGACCAAGCCGCACAGAGTCGCGTTGTCATAGGACCGGACCGTCTTACAGAACTCCTCGAAGCCGTCGCCTCCCGCGATCAGACATTTACACCAGTCGAGAGCCTCCGTGTCCGCCGCTGGTTTTTCGGGATTTAGTACGGCGTCGAGCAGCTCCTGGAGTTGTCGGACCCCGGCGCTATTGTCAGTCCGATTTAAGTCCGCCTTCAAGTGGACGGCAGTGGCTTTCTTGTCCCGGCGCAGCAGCGACGCCGCCATCATGCGCTCTGGCTTGTTGTCCACAAATTTATTTTTGTTGTCTTGTTTCCATGTTCTCGCGCTTTCTCGCGATACGGCTCGTTGGGTCGTTGTTGGCTGACAGGTTTCCAAATGTAATTCACACCCAGTGTGCAATGAAAATGAATCTAATTAAGTCTTGTATAAATGTTTGATCTAGCAGCCTCTACGGCGTCTTCCTGGTTTAAGCAGCTCAGTTCAGGCTGTTCGTTTTCTTGTTTCTAGGTAACTGAAAGCCTCAGTAGTCGTTTGGAAACGTCCCTCTATTATCTTGTTATCAATTAAACTGTCGAATTAAATAATCCCCTTTGTTACACTTTTATAAGATACTATTTCATATTGTACGTAACTTTAAATTCACTTTTTTATTGACTATTATATAATTTATTATATTTTGTTATTTTTTACTTATTGATTTTACTTTTTTTCCCCTTATATTCTAAGATTCTTGTGTGAAACTTTGCATACAATAAATTAATTTCATAAAACAGACACAAATGCAGGGAGGAACTACTCTCCGGCGTTAAAGTCGGATTGTTTTGGTTGATGCGCACCCTCCTGCGGAAGTCGTCTACAACCATGCTCAAAAACACACACTCACATCGATTTTAGCTGCAGAATAATCGTTTGAAATAACATATAGGAGCTGTAGCACAGGGGGATCGCGGGGTTTTGGGGACATCACAGTCGCTAGTAATGAAGCGGAAGGAGTTAGAGAGTTGCCTACAGCAAGTGGACGTATTTGAAGAGCCAAAAATCCTTCTTGAGCAATATCCAACCAGTCCTCATATCGCTGGTGAGGCGACAGCGTGTTATCATAGGAGAGTTGGTTAATAGCCGACATTGTCCTCATTGACTTTCTTCTTTTTCTCCCGCAGCATGCATGCTTTATACAATCCAGGGTACATTTGGTGACATTGAGGGTAAACTAGTGGCTGATCTGGGATGTGGCTGTGGGGTCCTCAGCATCGGGGCCGCGATGCTTGATGCAGGGTGAGGGCATCCGACCGTCCTCATCATGTCGCCTACGATCATGTCGACACATTTCGGATAACAGCCGTCATTCCCTTCTCTCTCGTCTTCAGTTTGTGCGTCGGCTTCGACGTTGACAGCGACGCCCTGGACATATTCAGAAGAAACGCAGAGGAATTTGAGATTTCCAACGTGGATCTGGTCCAGTGTGACCTGTGCTCTCTGGAGGCAGGGGCGTATGCCAAAAAGTTTGACACTGTGATAATGAATCCACCATTTGGGACAAAACACAACACAGGTGAGTGCACAGTTTAAAGGACCACTACACCAGTGATTTAGCACTGTGCTTCTGTAAAGTTGGGGGACTTCCAAAAGACAGATTTAAAAAGAATCCAGCAGAGGCCAGGATTTCCTGGCTTTTAGTCCCATTGTATGGGTCAAGATACAAAAATTCTGGGTCCTACAATCCCCATAATGCAGCCCAATAGCATCTGTCAGCAGCCCCCCCCCCCCCTCTGTCTTGTCTCAAGCCCAATCCTAAACTACTCTGACATCATAAGGGGTTATTTTACTCAAACTTGAGGCCACGTTCAGGTCATATGGAGTGGATGGTAGAGACGGGAAGATCCCCATGTTTTCCACTTTAGACAATTTCTTGATTGCAGAATGTGACAAAAAAAAAAAACTTTTTTCCAGAGCTTTCAACCACATCTCATGGTCTTCCTCAGTGGATAAGGTTTGCATAGTTATTCGTCTGGGTTAAATTACTTTGCACTTAAAATGTGGCATACTATCCATTCAATTTGGGTTTACTTACATTTGACAAAGAACTCCAGGCATTTCTGTATTATCTAGTTCAAAGAAAATTAGTTTCCCTGTTGTAATCACAATCTTTTCTTTTTTACATTTTAACAGTATTTTTAAGTCGGAAACTGGTAATCATGGCATCTCCCATATGATATGAACGTGGCATTAGAAAGCTCTCTCCAAAGCCATGAGACATTGAACAACAGTTTTCACCGGCTGAGTATTTCTCCTTGCAACATGTGTAAAAATCAGTTGAGTACCCCCTTAACTGAGTGCAGCACTATCGAGTTACATGTAGTTTTACATTTGTTCTTATTCTTTATTCAAGGCATGGACATGAAGTTCCTACAGGCCGCTTTAACAATGGCAACGACAGCAGTGTATTCACTTCATAAAACATCAACACGAGAGGTAAGTTCAGTATCCATACCAGTCACATTTACAGCACTGTGGTTTTAGACAAGTCCAAGTGAGATCACTAGTCTATTAGTAAAAAGTTATTTTACATAGCTGTAACCATATCTTTTCAGTGAAAAAGGTCAAAACTCAAGTTCTCATTTTTATGAGATGTCTACATCTCTGGTATGAAGACTGAAATGCTTGACGTGCAATTCCTCATCTGATTACAGCACATACAAAAGAAGGCTAATGACTGGGGAGTGAAGATGGAAGTAATAGCAGGTGAGGATAATACAGTACATCTCTCTACAATTAAATTATTCAAACACTGACATACGTAACTCTCTTTACAGAATTAAGGTATGACTTGCCAGCATCTTACAAGTTCCACAAAAAGAAATCGGTAAGCGAATATACTGTCACTAGTCTCAGTTAATACATGTTTCCCAGCATGTCTCAAACACAAACAGATTTTGATTCATTTTTATAAAGGTTTTATTTGCTATTCACATATGCAAACTTAAAAAAATTAGCAAAGCAGATGTTCTCATCAGTCAATGTAGGAAACCTACAAGGGGAAAAAAAACAATGGCACACAGATTCTTGATGTCACACAGGTCTTACAAACCCAACTCAGTGTTCAGGTGAAATTAAATTACTGTCAGAGCAGATTTATGTCAAATATGATAAAATCAAAAACATCTTAAGAGAAACATAGGTACACAAACGATGTGAGAGGCACAATATACTGGGACTTAAAAGGCTGAAAACTGACACCAAGCTTTGCAAATTCTTCTCTAGGTTGACATCCAGGTGGACTTCATAAGATTCTCCAAAGCCTGACGCTGTCACTGGAATGGATTTAAGTTGCCTCTGCGTTTTCCGTTTATAATAAATGTTTTCAAAAAAGAAAAATTCTGGGTGTGACCTTGTGACTAAGATCCATTTTCAGTTTTGGCAACTTTCGCTGCAGGACCATCAGCCTCTTCTAGTTCTCTCTTTGGGGCTGCGGGTGCTAGAGGAAAGAACAAAGTAGATATGATATTAATGCATCAAATCAAACCAAACTGTCAAACCAAATTTTGAAGTTCCAAAAAGATGCTGAACTTACCATCAGCATCATCATCATCACTATCAAATTTCGTCTTTTTGCCCCTGTACTGAGTTCTGCCTTGATCTCTGCCACCTCTTCCCCTTCGGCCTCCTCTTCCTCTGCCACCCGATCTCCCTCTGCCACCTTTAAGACAAACGAGATACATCAGTACTAAATCATAAATACAGTAAATGAATCATCGATGATCCAAAATAGTTTATTGAAGATTTACAGATCATTTTAGATCAGCTGCTAGTTTGAAAATAGTATTTACCTCTGCCTTTGGACCTGCTGTAGGATTCTTGTTGAGCTTCAATTATCTTCTTCAGTTCTTCTTTCTCCTCATCTCCTTCAAGCACCTGCCATGTAACACTGTTGTTCTTGATTTTCAATTCCTCTCCTTTTGCCTCTTTGGCCTTATCGAATGCTTCCTTTGCGTTCCCGTCGAAAAGGAGTGTGCCCTTGTGGAAAGTAAAAATACATCATTTTAACCAGATCACATCTCTTTACCCTGAGTGTTGAGACTTGAGTGGTGGAGAGTTTACTTACCTCTTTGGCTCCTCTTGTAAAATCAACCCACTTGATCTTTCCATGCCCAGAGAACAATTCATGAAAGTCCTCTCTTGAAACATCTTCGAGCTCTCCTGAAAACTTCAACAAGCAACCTGTCTGTTCATCCAAAAGCAGACCCTGCAACACAAATTAAAGTATTATTACTGTGACCAGAGCCCATCCCAGTGAGAGAACGCAAGCTTGTAAGCACTTAGGGGGATCTTACCATTTCTTTGTCTTCTGCATGTTTCTGCTGTTGTTCCTTCTCCCTGAATATTTTTTTTGGGAGGAGGGTCAGTAATTTTTCACAAAATGTACAGTACGTTTTTAGGACACAAAGATATTGCTTGTGTACTCACTGTTTAGCTTTTGCTTTTGTCTCTGCTTTGTAATGTTTTCTCTCTTCTGCTTTCTTTGTATGGTAGTCTTCTCTGAAAGCAGAACAGCAATGACAGGATTATTATATACAGTAATATTTTAAAAGGGTTGTATGAAAACCATCATTTGTCCACTGTAGATCAATCTGAAACCAAGAAGCAGTGCAACTTACCTTGATAACACAAGCATCTCATTGTCTTTGAATGACTTTATGTCTGAACGTTCAAGGAACTGCTTAGCTGACTCTTCTGTGTCAAAACAGATAAACACTGATCCCTGTAAAGAAATGAATTTACGTCATTTATATAATCAACCCAAATTAATTGGGGAAAAAATACAATTGGAGTTGTTAGATAATATTTTATATACCTTGAACTGCCTTTGCAGGTTTCTCCTCATCTGAACGTTTTCTATGGTGCCTTTCCCACTGAGCCACTCCTGAATCTCATCCAGGGTAGTTTCGAGAGGAAAACCTTTCTAGATGAGAAAAGACATTAGAATGTGGGATGAGATGCAGATGTTTGCTAGGAAAATACTTGCAGTGGAGACAAAATACACCATCTATAGTTTTATATAATGTAAATATACACTCGTCAGTTTTTTTTACGTACACCTAGCTAAAACTAATGCAGTCTATTACAGTAAATCCTACCTTCATGAAGGTTATAATGTTCAGTTTTTGCTAAAACTGTTTTAGAGAGGTGTTGATTCAACTGTATGGTCATTTTGGAGGATGTAGTGCTGGTGTTTCTATTTTATCCACCCAATTATATCAGTGAGGGTAGGCAAAAACAGAAAACCCTTCTCTGTTCAAAAGAACCAAACTACACCCTCCACAGTGATCATAAAGTTGAATCAACACGTCTCTAAAACACTTCAAACAGAAACTGAACATTATAACCTTCATGAAGAGAGGATTTACTGCAGGACTGTTGTATTAGGCTGTATTAATTTTAGCTAGGTATACCTAATAAACTGGCATAAACTGAGTTTAAGTGACATAACATGAATTCTGAATTAGTGTGCAAGCTATTTAAAAACTTACAATGTACACAGATTTGTGTTTAAGAGCGTCTTTGTATTCATCATTTAGTTCGGGTAAGGGCTTGTTTGGAGACCTCCTGACTTTAGTCTTGTCTTCACTGATTTCCAAGAGGCCAGTGTTTGATTTCTGGAGAGCTGCAATGATGACGCTGCTTTCTTCAGTTAAAGATTTCAGTCTGGGAAGAGAATACAGATGTTTCAACAAATACTCTGAACTCGAAGATCCTGCTGTAAGAGAAGAGCATGTCTAAATACTAATGATCTACAAGAGCATGCATTCTTCATCCCACTGCAGTGACAAAGTATAAATCTAGTGACACTGCATAGCATCTAAAGGCTTCCTTTTCAATGAGGGTCTCTGAATTATCTCAGCTAGTACCGATGTTACGGGTCACCACAATCACTCATAGCTGGGATTTTCTCTATCTACAGGGTTCAATTTTTAAGGGTAAATGGAAAAAAACAAAAACAAATCACACAGGCAACTGAATTTTAACTGCACTCCTCTTTCAAGTAATTAGGCTTGATTAGAAAGTAAAAGTGCCGACTCACACTGACTGCTGTCTACATAAATTTCCAAATATACCAACTTTAACCAGCTGGATTTTGACGAGTTGTCAATAGGATGGTCTCCGAGTCGAATGGCCCTACATGCATACCACTTGAATTCAGTGAGATGTGTGCAAGCTGTGGCTAAATGGATGGTAACAAGTTCACTTCATCGACAGGGTGAGGTCATGTGCTAATCTTGCCCTGTTTGTCATGAGTCATACAGTGGATCCACAAACTGATTAGTGATCACTGTCTTCTTGCTCAGTCACACAACCTCCAGTTTTGCTCTTCTCCAATCAGCTAATTGAAAAATTCTCCACCTCACCGTTCCTTGGCGAACATTGCTTTTAGTTAATTATTGCCCCACCCTTGTTATTGAAGCTTCAGCATCTGATTCAGTCATGTTATGCTGGTGAAACCCCAGTCAGTGATGTCAAAGCAAATATTTCGACATATATGACATGTTTTGGTCAGTGACAACCACTGTTGTTTTCCACAATAATAATAAAAATTAATACACTGTTACTACGCTACACTGTCTAGTGTAGATTACTTTTAGGACTCAGTGATCTCACAGGTTGAAGGTGTGGTGAGAATAGCAGAGAGCCACCCAAGTGATGCAATAACTGCAAAGGGAGTGCAGGTAAACACCAACATACCTACAGGCACAGATATAGAGCCAGTCTGTTATTTGCTGGAGTCATCTGCCTCATTTTAAGATCCTCCTGCTCATGTATGTCTCAGCATGCACAAGACAGCTCTAACCTCTAGATGATGGTTAAACATGGGACTAGATGGGCACTGAAGCAGAGGCTGTAAATGTCCTCTTGAATAACTGGATTTCTGTGCTCAAATTTCAGATGTCATACTGAGCAGACAGTTCAGTGTTAGAACACCGCAGCAGAGAAATTAAGGCAAGTCTTTATGATGAACTAGCCCTAAGATTATTTGGTTTGTGTGTTGTATGGGATGCCTAATATAAGCAACAAAATGAACTCCAAGCTTTGCGCACACAAAAAACAGGAACTCTGCTGTATTCTCTATCAAAGTGAAAAGGGAATTTTGATTAATGTGTTTAAAGACAACTTGCCTGATTTTATTATAGCACCCCAAAATTTCAACCAGGTAACACAAAACTGTGTTGTGCTTACGCAAAGGTCAGGTAATAGTGAATGAATGACTGAAATATACATAAAATGTGAGTATCCAACAACAGTTAAACAGACAATGCAATAAATAACAAACCTGTTGAATTTAAGCATCGTCTCCAAAGTCACCCAACCATCATCAAGTTGCAGTTGCTCTTTGAGAAACTTGTCTCTCGGCAGATTGTGATCCCCAAAGTAGTACTAGAGATGGGAATGACAGACATTTTTAGAGCGGAATATAACTGACTTACAAAATACAAATGTAAAATTTAAAAATCAGAATTACCTCCATTTGTCGTGCCACTTTCTTCTCAATTGGAGACATCTCTTCATTTTCTGCCATGATTGATCTGTGCAGAAAACAGCAACCTTTACAATTAGGAAAACGTTACTCTTTGATGACTATGACATATATGTACATTTAATAATAATATATCATTTTAATAACCACTTCAATAATCATTAGTTGTCTTAATACATTTATATACATGTAAACATAAAATAACTCACATTTGTTTATTCTATCAATTGATTCTCTTCAGTACTGGTGTGTTGTCCAGTTTTTGATCTTTTTGGTATCTGTTGAAGGTTTAAAAATCATGAAAACTGTCCCTTCTGGGGCCTCTAGATTATTCAGTGTAACCTACACATTCTTAAATGGAAAAAGCCTTTGATGGGGAGTTTTTCCAGTTGTAATGTTTCAAGATTGTGCGCACAGCAACTTAAACGCTGCATCGGGGGTCAGACTCAGCTGTGTGGATGCAGGGCCAGAGACCCCAAGGGTTTATTCCCCCCCCCTTTTCTTTATTGATTTGTTGAGATTTGAGTGAACCAGCTTTTCACAGCAGTCTGGTGAGTTCTGAAACCTTCCTTGACACGTTGTTGTCTGGTGTGAACCGAGTGTTAATGTTTATAACTTAATAGCAAGAAACACATCAGGCAGCTGGTTACAGCTTGACCCAGTGAATGATCTAAAAAAGACTGACTAAATATGGACGTAATTGTCATGAACAGGAAGCCGCTTCAGTTCATCCTGTCATGCTGCTGCTAGCTTTATAGCTAACCTGCTTAGCTTAGCTTAGCTTAGCTTCCACGCCGCAGCAGTACACCGGCCACGCTGTGTGTCCGAGCTACGTTAACTGCATGTTTTATTCAGTATGATATTTAGTTAGCCATTATTTTCTTCAGTGCGTCATGTTAAATGCGTCGTTTAACTCCATACAGGCAAAACCGTGCTATTCAAACGTGCCAGACTGTCCACTGTGTCCTTTTGGAAAGCTGCAGAATATTTTCAAGGTAATATTTAAAAAGAAAGAAAAAAAAAAACCCCACATAAAAGCCCTTCTACACCACGTTGAAAAGTGATACTTACGGTCCGCCGGTTTTAGCTGCTCAAACCAAAAGTCCTCACTTTTCTGCTCGCACGTTGTAGAACTGCGTGCTACGGAGTCCGCCGGGGGCCAAGAAGAAGCCGCCGCCGAGGCTCGGAGCGGCTGCAGCGCTTGTGTGTGTGTGTGTGTGTGTGTGGCGGAGGACGCAGCCCCAGGGTGTCGCTGTGACCCGATTAACTGCAGTGAAATGTGCCGTTTATGATTTACCTATTGTTTCATTTTACAAATAACTCACATTTATGTTATTTGTTGTTATTTCTTTTTCTTTTCTTTTTTTTTAAAAATGTATTTGATTTTTTTTGTTTTTATTGTTTTTGTTTTTATTGTTTTTATCTTTTCTTATTTATTTGTGTGTGTGTGTGTGTGTGTGGTGTGTGTCTTTTCACAGGTTTATAGGTGAAATTTTTGTAGATTGATTTGCCCCTTTAAAAGCAGAGGTTACTGCAGTTTTGTCAGTCCATTAGCTGAAAATAAATTCAACAAAATGATCAAACATGAGGTGACTCTTGCTGTTTTCACTCATTTGTTTTGGAGAAACAAACACATTGCAGCACAGCACCCAACTTAAATTCAGTGCAGAACAAGCGCACCTGTTTTTTCTTATGATCCCAATTAATATTTTGTAATATTAAATTTGTAACATGTTTTTACACTTCTGAATCCTTCCATTATAGTTTTTTAACTATTCTGTTTTTATTTTATTCTTTTAAATTGTTTCTTTTATATGTTGTCTTAATGACTTTTTAAGTCTAATGTTAAGCACTTTTAACTGCCTTGTTGAATTGCTTTACAAATATATTTGCCTTGCCTTTACACTACAAGCAATATCAATAAGCTCTAAATCCCAAATTCTAAATAAAAGCTGACAGTCTACACTCTAAATATATAACCAAACATGAATCTCAAAAATGTACGTAAAATGTGATTAAACTTATATAGTCCAATGTACCTTATATGGAACTCACTGATGAATTCAGGCAGAAATCACATCGTAAGGGTAGTGATTTATTTAATTAAGTAAGGTGGTACAGATCTATTAAAAAAGGAAAAGCTTATTTGAAGTTTCCTAGTGCATCAGTAGTCTGAGGTGGATACGGTGTATATGTAAAGTGCATTTGAATAGTACTCAAATACGGTCATCTTCTTTCTATTTTCAGTCTTTTCTTTGAATCTATTAAAACAGAAATACCCAAAAGTAAACTAAAATGCTACAGTAATTGTGAAGCCCCTGAGTTTTAAGTGAAATGCTTGTTCTTCAGTATATTCACAGTTTGGCAAATGTGTAGCTCTCTAAAGGCAGTTATATCCAGTGTAAAACATGAGCTAACTTGACATCCTGTGTGATAGTGTACCTGACATTTGAACACTCTGACAGAATACAGTTCACCATTTGATTAATTTGGCACAAAATGACAACATTTGTGATAAGGGTTTGACACTAAACACTGAAAACACAAACACATCCATGTGATCTGGCTGGGCCGGGAAGAGTCCCCACAATCTCCCAAGAGTCCAGCTGAGGGTCGTATTTCTCAATGCTCTGCAGATAAGTCCCCTTTGAGTAGGAGTACCCCCCTGTTACATAAATACAACCATTTATTACCGCTGCCCCACACTCCATCCTCCTCTCCTTCATCACTGCTATTGGCCTCCATTCGTCTCTCTCTGTGTCGTAGCAGTCTGCGATAGTCGTCTGTCCTCCTACCAAATACAGCTTGTTGTGGAGAGACACAGAACACAGCCCGTACTCTGAAAACAGAGGATTTCAAATCAAAACACACTATTCATCATTTTTTTTATTCCTGTCTCTTCTTCTTTTTCTCGTACCTGGGTGGGGAGTTATTGTAAGGATACTCCACTCATTGACATCTGAACTGTAGACTTGGATTTTATCATAGGTGCAGTTTCCTCTGTACCCATAGTGACCTCCTGTCACATAGATTTTATCTCCCATTACACAGGCAGTGGCGTTTCCAACACCTTCAAAGGAAACAGGTGTTATATAGAGATATCATTTGATCAATCACTTACGTCTATAAATGTTAATGACTGCATTAATTGATTTTTTGACCATTTGGGGGTAGCACAAAAACTTATAGCATATAACTTTTAATCTCAAATGCAGGACTTTACTTGTAACAGTATTTTTACACAGTGGTATTGTTTACTTAAGTAAAGGAGCTGAGTACTTCTTCCATCACTGTCAAAAGCTCCTGAACAGCTACTAAACTGACCCTGTAGAGAGATTGTTTACTCAGCATGAATCTATTATTTTGTCTTCCTCTTCAGTTCATCAATGCACATAATATGTCACTTAATATTTAGCTTACCTTGGATCATTTTGGCCACAGGGTACCATTTCTTCTTCAAAGGATCATAAAATTCTGTCTCTTGCTGTGGAGCTCCTCCTCTGTAGCCTCCGATGGCATAAATACAGCCATGCAAAGCCACAGAGCAATGGTAGTATCTAGCTGTGATCATGGGGCAACCCTCGGTCCATTCATCATAGTCACAGTTATAAACTGAAACTGTGTCCAGAGCCTCAACAGTGTTTGTCCTGTAACCACCCGTCACATAGATATTTGCTCCAAGCAAACTGACGCTGTAGCTCTCTCTTGCATGGTCAGGCATGTCTTTTCCTTGCACCCAGGTGTTGCTGATAGGATCCCATATGTGAACTTCACAAAGAGGGTGCCAGTAGTATCCACCGATGACGTACATGCTGGAGGATATTTTCCTGCTTACAGACATCTCCTTGCCATTGGACCTTAAAGCCTGAACGATCGTAGATTTAAATTTCCCTTCGCTGCTCAGCAAGCATTGTCGGTGCACCTCTAAAGTGGCCTTGAAGTAAACCTCATCCAGGTCCAGATGGATGGAGTGCAGCAACTCTGCAGCATAGTGAACACGACTATCCAAGTCATGCGTTACCCATCTGGCTACAGCATCTATCAACACCTCATCCCTCTGCACAGTGAGGTTCTGAGCAGCCAAAACCGATCTCATCTTCTCATGATCCAGCTCTAGGAACTCCTCCTGCTGAATGAGCTCCGTGAACCGGCTCAGCATCACTCTGCGTGCCTCCCTCTCCAGACCTGGACACAGGTGCAGCTCAGCAAAAGCGTGCATCCCCAGACAGTTGTCCACATCCAGGAGGCGAATGAGAAACCCCTCACACGCTTGCTTCACGGATATGAACTGCAGCAGGTCCGCGGCCTCCAGCAGGCTCTGCACGTTGCTCTCGGTGATGCACACCTGGGCTGTGTACACATAGTTCACAAGAGCGCCCAGAACCCCGCAGTCTACCCCGGTGAGTTTGATGACGCTGTTCGACCTCTCCCTCATGTCAGCTGTGAACATGACTTTGAAATAGGAGCTGCGGGCTGACAGCAGCGCCCTGTGGCAGTGAAACACCTGTCCGGACTCGCCACATTGCAGAGCCACGTCGGTAAACAGGCCGCTGATGTAGAAATGCCTGAGAGCATCCAGGAGCTCTGCTGGGTGGTCACCATCACAGAAGTCGTGTGTGTAGATGTCAGCTTGCTTATGTGACATGGTATCTGGAGAAAATACATGAAAATATGTCCAAGTAGGCTACACAACCTGCTGTAGAGAAAAACAAAGCAAAATCGTGGTCTCATGTTCCCATTTAAAATTAACTGCAGTATTACGACGCAAATGTCTCTTTATTTGCCCTTTAATGCATAAACAGAAGGCTACACTCTAGCCAGATAGACTATAGGCTTACCTCTCATATATTTCCATGAGTAACCCGTGCTGTTCACGCTCGGCTGTGTCCTCTCTTTGAACGCTCCTCTCCAAAACACATGAAACCTCAATTTAGCTCCTGCAGGACGGTCGCAGGCAGCTCTATCCTATTTTGGTATTTGTGTGTGTAGCGGCCATCCCCCCTCCTCCGCCTCCTCCTCCCCCCCTGCAGCAAGCCTCCACCAAGCCTCCACCAGCAGGTCCTTGACAAAACCAAGCGACCATTGAGAGGAATCACCCAACACCGCTATTTTCTCTCGGAGCCTAAATATAACCCTCCATCCACAGTCTCGTGATGCGCTCATGGACGGCGCATTAGTGTACACCCAACAGGCAGGAGAAGCATCACTCGCAGAATACAAATCTTATACAAATGAGCATCGCCTTCAATTCAGCACAAGAAGCCACTGCACTCTTCACTATTCATGCACCCCCCCTCCCTTTCTTGTCGTTGCCATGGCATTTTGAACCCACTTCCAGTGTTACCAAGGCTTTACCTAATCCTAACAAGGATTAACAGCACAGTGCACAATATTCATTCCTGCACAAGATCTCACACATATGACTACATGATGCTGGGTTGTTAACATTTGTATGAGAGAGTAAACAGGAAAAAGGAGAGTAAACAGTCTTGAAATACTGTTAAGGACAGTCATATTGAAGAATGGCCAATTTCAGAGGGGCACATTTCTATAGTGTTTTACAATTGGTTTATGCTGGTGGTCTATGTTGCATTAGGTCTTACATACTGTTGGGCAGTGGTGGAAGAAGTACTCAGATATTTTACTATATTAACTAAAAGTGGCAATACCACAGCATAAAAATGCTCTGTTACAAGTAAAAGTCCTGCTTTCTTACTTAATCTTACTTAAGTAAAAGCACAGACGTATTTGCATCAACTATATATTTAAAGTACTAAAAGTAAAAGAACTAATTATGCAGAATGGCCCATTTCAGAATATATTACTGGATTATATTTATTGATGCATTAATGTGTAACATCACTATTGTTGCAGCTGGTAAAGGTGGAGCTAATTTCAGTTACTTTATATACTGCTGGGTAGCTTCATCCATAATAATGCCTCCTAATTTATTAGTCGATTTATATTTTGTAATAATAATCTGAATCCGCAAAATAACTTATCAAATAAATGTAGTGGAGTAAAAAAGTACAATATTGGCTTCCAAATGTAGTGGCATAGAAGTATAAAATGGAAATACTCAAGTACCTCTATTGTACTTAAGTACAGTACTTGAGTAAATGTACTTAGTTACATTCCATCACTGCTGCTGGGTAGGTTTACTGGACTGGCATCATATTTTAGGAGCTTGTTTCAGGCACAGCAACCAGTTATCATTTACACTGAGATATTATGTGCCCCTATACAATATAATGTGATCAAATGCTATCAACTATTGCCTAACAGATAACCATGGAGTTTATATAAATCCCCTCTGACACAAGAACAGGACATTTTAAATTTAACAAAACAAGAGTTATATTGCAGGGCTGCTGTATTATTGGTTTGCATTAAAAATGTTCTCACACTGTTTTTAGTAAGTGTACTTTATTTTACATCTCTGCCTTAAAAGGTCAAACAACAAACTGAACAGCACACGACACTGAAACATTTAATTTTCCTTAAACAAAGTGCATGTAAAGCATCTAAACACTGGAATGTTATCAAAACGCAAGTTTTAAACTGCAAGTGTTCAACTTCTAAACAAGTTGTTAGTTGTAAACGTTAAGACCAAGACTCAATTATGTTAGACACTCTTGAGAATGTAGAGATTTTCAGATAGCATTGCTGCAGTCATTTAAATGCTGAGCTGTGCTGCCTCCTTAACCAAAGGCTTCAAGGCACCGAGGTCTCGCAGGGGAGAGGACACCCCCACACAATACCACAGATCCCCGGTGCGGTCTGCGGGAGCACTGAAGGACTCGATCTCCACTCCCTCTGTGGCCAGCAGTCCTAAACAAAGAACAATCAAAAAAGAGGTGCGATTATAAATTTGAAAAAACAAACAAACTGCAATTTAGTCCTAAAAAGTCATAACTCATACCACCTTTCATCCAAGTATAAAGCCTGAAATCAAAAAACAGCAGTGGGGGAAAAAAAAAATCTGGTCTACAGTTTTTGCCTTGCCGACAACAATGAGTGCTTTATTTTGAATCATCTCCCCTTCAGTTGCTTTAAGGTTAGATACATTTTGTCCAACATCATATACAATATATTGTGTCTGCCCGTTCTACTGCTTCACTGACACTGTATTTAATCTTCGAGGAGGCTGATAGGCTGTATATCGCCAGGAATAATGCGTGTTGTAATATTTACTTTTATTATTTAAAAGTAGAATTTTATTCAAGTTTTTATTCAAGAAATTTTCTTTGAAAAATATCTTGTCAAAACCAAATTTAAGGACATATATGCATCTTAAACAAAAGTATGGGTCTAAATTGCATATTACATCTCACTTATCTAGAAGCCAAAGACTTTAGTTGCACAGTTGAGAACAGGTATTCCTCCTCTGGCCACTGAGGTTGGCAGATTCAGAAATACACAGGAGGGAAGCAGAATGATTTAGCTGTGCGAGTCCCATTTCCTTTTGTACTGCACATACTGTAATGATTTAAGAGCATCAATTTTCCATGAAATGTCTCAACAAATATTCTGGTGTACAGAAGATCAGAAATAGGAATGGTTGAATTTTGATGCCAACTTTGTCTCAAAAGCCTGGAAAATAATTAATTAATAAGTATTCTGATTTCTTCAGTATTATACAGAAGTGGTCCATGACACTGTGTGAGGGATTTCTGATAGTTTCTCTGTAAAATTTTGGAGGCTTGAAAGAAGACTCGACTCTCTAATTTTAGCTATGAAGGTTGATGTGTTTGTTTTGTATTTTATATAGCTGAAACTTTGTACCACTAGTTGACATGTCACAAACCTGTTTGATCCATCCAGAGTGTGTTCATACAGTGACAAACTAGTTGTAGCTATCAGTTATGGCCTTATTCTAACAACGTCAGTGTTATAGCAGTGATTTTCCCCTAAACATTACTGGGTTATTGCATAATTTTTGAGTATCTTACCAGCCACTGAGGATAGCAGCTGAGGATCTGCGGAGGCCTTGAAGAACAGCAGATTTCCAGTGAGAGAGACCGGCTGTCTGAACGCACTGTCGCCCAGCTCCAGTAGGACTGGCACGCCACCTTGAACTGAACCGCTGACTTTGTAGCTGCAGCCATTGGCCACGATCTCCACCTTACACACCCCCCTGGCAGCCCCGTCAGACGCACAGTGGGTATGGTTTACCTGAAGAGTTAGTTTATATGTATGAAAAGATTGTTTTCTAAAAAGACACACACTCGTTATTGTCATGTGGCATTTGCCAGAATGAGTTGATGTCGTACCGTGAGCCCAGACTCCTTGGCTAGGCTCAGGACATTGACGAGGTTTGGGCAGCAGCCAGATCCATGATTTAGGAGTCCAACCAGTACTGATGAAGTCATGTAACCAGTGGAGGACTTCATGCAATCCCCTGGTTTGAAGAAAAACAGTACATAGTGTTAACTGCCACTACTAGAAAGTGAAACATTTAAAGCAAATTTGTTCATTTTAGAAAAACTTAACTTATGTACAGCTGTCTGGCTTCTATCAGATACAGTGCCTGTTTCACAATCAAACCACCAGAGGGAGAAAAAACCCCCCCATTACAATATCGTCTCCCTATGATATGACCCGCCTTCTTTAAGGTTACACAAACTGGTTAGACCAGTAGATTACCTTGAGTAGTGATCTGAACGTGGCTGAACGGTTTCTCAGAAGCGGTGAATGATTGCAGCACAGCGCCGACAGCTTCACCCAGTTTGATCAGTTGGTGAGATTCCTGGGAGAACGTGCTCGCCAAGACCTGCGCGTTCACCTACAAAAAAAAAGGAGATGATGTGGAATCAAGAGTGCTTTTGTGAACTGAATGGGATCACACGTTTTGAAAACAGATGCTCCAAATCTCACCATCTCTGGCTGACTCAATATCGATATGTCCTTATAATTTTAATGGAAGGCTGAGCTGCTTCCCCCCATATTGTCTGTGTTAACACCAAACACAATTAAGCATTTTGAGTCCCATACCACAGCCACGATGGACGCTCTCTCACATCTTAATTTCTTCAATGTCAGCCTCCATCCACCGGCTTCCAGTAGACATTTACATGTCAAATTTGTTTTGTTCTTTTTATATTTAATATTTCCTCATGATGATGCACTTAGTCCACTTTCAGACTTTGAGTTCAGAGAGATTATAGATCCAAATCAGACTCCGTCAAGTTCAATGTAGTTCCAAGTGTAGACATGTTTTCATCCAAAGTTTATTCTTGACCTTGGAAACAGTAGCTGGCAAAACAATCTCAAACACAAGGTCAATTTAGAAGTCAACCTTTTGATCACATCACACAATCTAGGAAGATCGTATGATGCGATATAAAGCTCCAGAACTGATACTGTTGGGACTTGTCCGATCTCTCCTGACTGCTTACTAATAACTATGGTGCCTTATTGCTAGAAATGTCATGGACATAAATTCTAACAATCCATTTTTACTTCAAATCAAAAATTAAAATTACAGGAAAAAACTAGCTTTTCCAACATTGTACGATTTTTTATAAAATGTCAAAATATCACAAAAATATGGCAAACTAAGTGCATCAAACTGCAAGTATTTTATGCATTTAGTTTTTGCTTTGCATTTTAAGTGTGGAATGGCGAGATGTCATGCTGACAAAGAACTGAGCTCATTTTACATGCTGTACAAAATAATAAAAATAGATTCCACCAAACCTGCTCGCATTGCCATTAAAGTAAAGTGAAGTTAAGTGAAGCTTTGGCTCCAAATGTGAGTGTCAGTGTAAGAGGCAGTAACTACTGCATCTTGAGGTTCTGCAATATATACCTTGGATTTAGAATTTATGCTACAGTTTTAACATTTTTACACATGTGGATCCTTTTACTTGTCATAGGGAGGACTAGTCAGGCAGTGAAAAACAGTTGTATAATGTTCTGTGGCAGACGTGGGCATTAACCAGGCATGAAGGGTCTAATAAAAGATGCTATCCAGTTGCATTAGTACAAGTGTAGGATACACTGTTTTTGGAGTTTTACCCATTTTAGGGACTGGAGGTCAGAATATCTCGGGCCATGCTGCACTGATTTTGATCACCGTTTTTAATCTTTTCCCAGCTTTATGGAAGTGCAGAAATCGTGTGGACTGCTGAGAAGTAACTTGTTTGAAAAGGTATAAGCACCCTGAGTAGAACTTACTGCTCCAACAAGCTTCTGGCCCTTCACCATGTCCACGATCTGCAGAGCGATGTCCTCCCCACAACGAGCCTGAGCCTCCTTCGTACTGGCTCCCAGGTGAGGACAGCTGATGACATTAGGATGGTCGACCAATGAACGGTCCTTAGGAGGCTCCTGCGGCCAAACATAAACACAAAGTAAGATCTCTTTTTATCAATATTAATGAGTGATTACAGACACGACTTGAAAATCTGCTATAATTAGATAGAGTAACTTGTAAGCAATTAACAAAATTAGAGTTATTTGTGTGAGGACATGTTCCACTAATCTTGCCTCAACAAAGACATCAAGCCCTGCGCCTCCACACTGTCCGGACTCCAAAGCTCTGAGGAGAGCGGCCTCGTCGATGATGCCCCCTCGTGCACAGTTCACAACCTTCACTCCTTTCTTGCATTTAGCAAACGTTTCATCATTAAGCAGACCTTGAGCAAAAGAAGAAGGAAAAAAAAACAACTGAAGAAGAAATTCCACAATATACAAGTACAATTTATGATAGCAATATAATCAGGAGAACCTCAGTAAAACTCACCAACAGTAGAGGGCATTAGGGGAGTGTGGACAGTAATGTAGTCACACTGGGGCCAAAGCTGCTCCAGAGACATCTGCTCCACCCCCCAGCTGGCTGTCACCTCAGGAGGAGTGATTGGATCATAGCCAATTGTCTAAGAAGAGACAGAGTGAAAGAGATAATCTTGCTATGTAAATATTAAAGTGCAATTTATTACTGATGATGAAATGAGAGCATGTGATGTCTTGTCACGTATAATCTGGTTATTTACCTTCATCCCAAATGACTGCATTCTTGAGGCGACTTCCTTTCCTATTCTTCCAAGTCCAACTATTCCGAGTACCTTGCCATACAGCTCTGCGCCCATGAACTGTAAAATCAGAAACAAAACAATGACCCCGTCTACAAGATCCAAACCTGCACGGATCCATGTGTCACATCTGATTAGTGATGACCGGCTGAACAATGGGGCCGACCATGCAGCAGTAATGGCTTTGTGTGCCAACTGCAAACAGTCCTTCAAACAGCACACGGGGGCAAACTAAAACAAAAAAAGCTCTGCTTACCTTTTTGCGATCCCAGTTCCCTTGTTTCATCGACATCGCAGCTTGAGGCACATATCTGGAAACAGAACAGCAGTTGCAGTACTTCATTGCAATTTAAGAAAAAAAAGAAAAGCATGTTGACAGTTGTTCTTAAAAACATGACTCATCTTGCCTTGAGAGGCTCATCAGCAGGGCACATGTCAGCTCAGCGGCACTGATGGTGTTACCGCTTGGCGTGCTGGAGAAAACAGCATACAGTTAATGGACAGTACGCTATATGGGAACCTAATCTGTGCATAGACGGGAGACTTACTTCATGACAATAATACCCTTTTTGGTGGCGGCATCAACATCCACGTTGTCCACACCAGTCCCAGCTCTCCCAATGATTTTGAGATTACTGGCATTGATAACATCAGCCGTTACCTTGGTTGCTGATCTAACCACAAGGCCATCGTAGTCCTAAAATGGTGAGAAAAGGACATGGTTGATCTAATGGTAAGGCTAGATTACAAACCGTACAAAGTGGCAAATTGCCTTGTCGGTGTCTGGGGTTAAAAAAGGGGCCCGCAGCTCACTTCTGCCCCATGGCCTGACAGTGATCCAGCCCTGAATCTACTGTGAAACACTACAATGTACTCAGTCTGCATGAGAACAGTTCAGTTGCAACCCATTGTTTCTAATCTGACAAATCTAAATTTGTACAAAGGCAAATATTTGTTCATGTTCTATGCACAGCCTCTGCATTAACCTGATAAAAGCTGCTGTTATGTGGCACTCAAGAGAGAAAGTGATGGGAGAGCCTGAAAAGTGAGGGATGAGTTGCATCAGCTTCCAAGGGGGCGGTACTAACTTAACAATCAATTTTCTCACCTCAGCCCTACAAATGTGTGTCAGGCTCAGAGGAAAAGCCTGAGTAAAACAGCCGAAAATCAAAGTGCACACACACACCTTACATTAAAGTTTGCATGAAAAATACCCACAGGCGCTACCTGTCTTTTGCCTTTTAAAAATACTTTCCCCAGGACTTGAGCAGCAGCAAATCACGCGAGCTTTTCAAAATGATGCCATCTGAAGCGACTAAACTTTTTTAACGCGATTGGAAAACGTGTGGCGCAGGAAGCGAACCACACTCGGTGCGTGTGAAGGCAATCATGCCACACACGGTGCCAACCTTACCTTAATCTCCGCCATTAATTCATCCTTCTTCATATTCTGCTTTTCGGTGACTCGGATGCCATTTTCCTCCAGAATCGTCTTGCAGCGAGGGTCAACACTTTCACTGATTAAAACAGTCTTGATGGAGATCGGGGCCATCTTGGGGTTTTCTCTCCGGGTGGCTGGTCGGTGGGCAACTGGTGCTGGAAGTCTAGCGCTGCCGTGAAGTGATGGACACGGGGAGGTTCTTTTTTTTTCTTCCCTCTGCTGGTTTTGAATGGTTATCTCGGATTTAAGACAGCCCCCTTTCAAAGTGAAACCCGCCTCTCGTGCATCTCCTGCTGTGACGTAACCGCACTGGAGATCAATTTGACGTGTTTATCAGGTCATCAGCAGGGTTGAAATGTGTATTCAGAGTTTTTACTTTAGTAAAAATGGCAATATCACAAGTAGCCTGCTGTTCACTGCAAGTACAAGTCCTGCAGTGAAAATGTAGTCTACTTAAAATATCAAAAATAAAAGTACTCATTATGCAGAGTCGCCCATGTCAGTGTTGTATTATTATTTACTATAATAATGGGTTATTATTACTGATACATTAACATGGGGATCTAATTTTATATGTAGTTTACCTATAAGTGTAACAAAGTACATTTACTCAAGTGAGCTACCTAAGGCATTTTATTTGAGTATTTCAATTGTATGCAGCTTCATACTTCTACTCCACTACTATTTGTCTGACAGCTTTAGTTACTAGTTACTTTTCAGAGAACCGTGTATCTCCAAATCTGGTGCGTTTGAATTTTTTTTTTTGATAAACTGAAGGATGAAGTGTTCCTTTATGGGAACTTCTCCTATTTTTTAAGCTAAATAAACTATTTTAAACCTCCCTTGGATTAACTGGAAAATGGTGCGTCACAAAGCTGAAAACAGGGCTGTTTTTGTTGACGTTTGTCATGAAAAGTTGACTTTTTACAAATACGTGGTTCTCACAGAACAATGTCGCTAAAAAAACATGATGATTAACTTATATAATATGATGCATTGCTGTAGATTAAACTACTTAACAATATATAAAGTACTTAAAATGAGTTCAGCCGTAAACATCTACAGCAGTACAATACAACATACACATGAATGCAACATCATCATATGTTTAGTATATAAATATATTAAAAGTACTATATTTATCACTGAAATGCAATGGAATAGAAATATTAACATAAAATGGAAATACTTAAGTAAAGTAAAGTATGTATGACAAAGAAAAACAAACCATAACCTGTAATTCATTTAAGATTATATGGTTTAATTTAAGGTTATAAGGGCACTATACAAAGGGAATGTTGTGGTGATACCAAAGGGGTGATGATCACCATTAACTCCCATGCTGTAAGTTCATATGAATCTACTGAAATGAAATATAATATAGGTGTTTTTGTTGAAATAATTTGAACTAACAATGTCTGTCACAGTCTTGCTATTATATCTGCTTTTAACATTAGATTTTAAAACCAGTGTCACTCGTTTGTATGCAGAATCCATACGTAAGAGTGTCCGTACAGTATATCTGTGTCTGTCAGCTGTGATGGGCTGTTTCCCTGCCTCCATTACCCATATGAACCTAGAGGAGTTCTGTTATTCTGCTATAAACCAGAATTTTTGTCATGTCACTTAGATCACTTTTTTTTTTCCTGTAATACAACCCGGCTCAGAGTTATATGCAACAAAAAAAAAGCACAAAACTTAAATAATGAAGGTCTTAAAACTGAATTTTGACACTCTTCAAGACACTTCGCAAATCAACTAATAAAGCTGGATCTTAAGGACTTCATCATGTCAGTTGATACTGTACTTTAGTAGTGCACATTACTAGACACATTTCAATCAAATTTAATTGACACACAGTGAGAATGGAGTGTACGGAGACCCAGGTTTCTGATACTGGATTCAGTACTGTGCTTCAAAATCCCTTAGTAATCTCCTGAGTTCATGATGCAGTTTCCAGATTCAATGCGCCCGGTGCCTGAAGCCGCAGAGCAACCCTAAAACACTGCTTTTCCTCCTCCATGTTTGACGGTTGGGATGCCGTTCTTGTCTTATTTAGTCTGATTTTGGCTTGGACCCAGCCTGGCTTCCGAATGCCTCCCTCTCAGCAGTGGGATCCTCTGTGGTTTCCTACATCACAGAGACCCTTTTGAGTGAATTTGTGACTGATGGTGCGAAGCTGAAACTGTCTCGGTAGCTTTAATATGTTTGGCAGTTGATGGCAGCTCTTTCCACTGCACCCACGTCCAGGGAGGTTGGCTCCCGTGCCACAGGCCTTCTTGTCACAGCAGAGCTTGTCATAACAGTAAGTCATGACAGTGTGGCAGTGAGCCAGCATGCACAATACCAGGAGCATACAACTGAAGCAGCTGAATGCAATTTAGCCATCATTGATTTTATTATTTACACCTGTCATTTTCCTACTTCCTCCTGTGAACAAAGCTCATGGTGGACACAAGAACAGTGGAAATGGACTTGCAGCCGTGGGATTGTCCATGTCTGTCAATCTTGTCTGACTTTCGTGGACATTTATCTGCTTTTCTTTCTTTCTGTCCAGCACGATAGACACACTGACACAAAACGGCAGGATAAGAATCAGCTGTTCTCTATTTAAATTAGTTGAATTATATTTATATTACAGACACCTGCAACTCAACACAGCTGAATTAGGATACAAATATATAAAAAAATCATATAAAATTTCAATATTTTTCAGTAAGAGATGTTGCATTATTTGAAAAAAAAGAGCAAATGTGCCAACATTTTTGGCCATGACTGTATATAGATGGGAGTAAAATCATATTTATATGATTTTATGTGATCATGTAAGGTGTGTGCTGTTGCGTTCAAACAGGAATAACTTTATGGACACACAGCGCCACCTGCCGCCCATCAGCGGGAAGGCTTCCGATTGGCTCAAGCGTTGCCTGGATACGACGCAACAAATGCCGACCCACAGCAGCTGGAGGTAACGTGGACAGAGTTAACGCTACAGTAAAAGTTTTCTTTGTCAGCTGTTTTATTTGGCAGTAGTATTTTTGTTGTTGTTGTTTTTTTAATTACTAGGTAATATATCGAATACAAATGGCATCGGTGGTTCAGTACGGCCGTCGAAGAGGCTCCAGTAAGAGAGGTGAGAGCTAAAGACACAGTTCTGGGTTAAAATGACTGAAGGTGAGATAGCTAGCTGTTATGGTTATGTTAACAGACAAGTGAGTATTTGATGGTAACAGCAGTCTTTTTTTGAAATCCTGTAAACAGAATTCAGAACAATAAAAGATGATGCATACTTCCTATGCATCCATCCAATGTCATGCCCAAGAGCAAACCTGTAGCCTCTTTCAAAAGAAAACAACTTCCTGTACAGTGGTATATTTGAGTTTTTCATTCATTTATATTTCTCATATCCATTCTCATGTCCACAGCCAGGATTTTAGAGCCAAAATCCCCCCCAGTGCCCCTCATTTTATTAAATAACTGAAGTGTAAATAACTGAGGTGTTCACAATCCCAAGATATAATTCTGGTGGAGAAATAGTGAGTCCCTTCATTACATTTAAATCTATTTAACATTTTGTGCCTATATAAACAGATAAATGTAAATTCATTTAGTGTAAAATAAATATCAGAATTAGTCTTCAAAATTCAGAGCATTTTTTTATTTACAGTTTTACAGTGAGGAAAAAAAAAACATTATACAACACAAACAATAAAATGATAAAAATTGAGGTAGCACATAATTTGGCAGCAGTACAGTAACACATAATTAAACATAATCTGATTATCCTTATTGGTTATCATAGAAAAGAAGCGCCAAAAGGCAAATCCTCACTTGATCCCAAATCATTCAGGGACCATAAATAACATCACTTAACAATGTAGGTTGTTTCCCAGAAACAATACAGAGAACATCACCTTAGTGTGCTCAATGGTAGCCACGGCCCTGCTCATATAAACACAACTACGTTTGTTTGGCACGCATCAACTGTTATCCCTTCCATCATGGAAAAAATAAATATACATACCAGTATTACATTCTGGAGAACAGCATGTAATACTTGTCTGTATAGTCCTCAACTACCCAAATGATACAAAGTGATGGTGCATATTTTCAGTCACCTTAAATACACTGTGTGTTCTAGATGTAGTGTTCGACTTACAGGAGGTCTTCATAGGGCAATTTCCTCCTTTTTCTAATAGTGTCTTCAGCTGAGGAAGCCAGCAGAATGATCCAGCCACCAGACCTCCGACAAGTCACTGTCTTAACCAAGGCTGAATGGCTGAGGATTCAAGATGAACTGAACCGGGTTAATAAAGACAAGGAGAGTATAAGAGAGGCAGCCAAACAGAGAGAGGCCCTGCACTTGCAATCAAAAGAGGTGGTGAAACTGTGGTCCAATACCATCGCTGTAAGTTTCCTGTACGGGTTTTTTCTCATATTTAATTCTTGCAAGGTTGAAAAAAGCACAATATTTTGCAGCAAAGTGAAAGGTTAACACAGTGTATGTTTACATTTATCAAAGAGTCAAAGGCAAAAAAAGCTCGAGGCAAAGCAGATTCGGGAGCAGATTGAGGAGGAGAAAAGGAAACTGACTGATATAGAAGAGGCCAAATATCAGGAGCAGAAGCGGAAAGAGGCCATTGAAAAAGCCAAGACTCAGCTGTATTATCAAACCGACCGCGTTAAAGGATTCCATGTTTGTATCGCTCAAGAATTATTGTCACTTGCACGGTTGACTATATGTTGATGTTTTGGGGATAACAAATGGTTGTTACTACTCCCACAGCGTGCACTCTTGCTGACAGAGGTGCTGAAGGAGAGGGAGGCTCAGATTGAACTGAAGCACAGAATCAAGAGTGCCTCTAAAGATGTGGACAAAGAATTCATGGATATGGTGAAGACCAGAGAGGACGAAGCCTTGAGGCAGGAGCAGGAGAAAGCACTTCAGAAAAAGCTTGAGACAAAGGCTGTTGCAGAGGACCTGAAAAACCAGTAAGTCAAGTCACCCAACAACCAGCTGTAAACATGCTGCAGATGCACCAGTTGTCAGGGTCTTCAAATAATTATAGATACCTAACTATTTCAAAGATGTGCATTACTGTTGTATTTTGTCTACTGTATGCATTTAACATCCTATTTTGTAAGTGGAGTGATGGTGCTACAGTAAAGTATAATAGTGCAGCTCAACTGTTCGAATTTCAAATAAGAACCCGAGATGGCTTGAGTAAAAATATTTAGTTTAAGGTGAGAGTACGATTCCTTTTCTTTAGGATCAAGGAAAATGAGCTAGTGAGAGAGCGAGAGAAGATGGAGAACAAGAAGGATGGAGAGGAAACCCAACGTCTTTATGAGCTCTATCAGTGGGGGCAAAGAATGGAGGAAGAAAGACAAGTAAAGCAGAAGAGAAACCTCATGCAAGCTCACCTGGTAGGGTCTTAGCAGCACAGGTTACATCTAGTATTTGTATCCTTATTTTATAACACATAGGGTTTACTATTGTATATATGTATTTACAGGAACATCTCACCAATAGGGACCTCATAAGAGCCACAGATGCACAAAAACAGGAGGCCGAAGAGGAGCAAAGGAAACTTTTTCTCTCTGCAAAACAAAAAATGATGAAGTTACGGAAAGACAAAGAAAGAGAGCTATTTAGGTGAGACCCAGCAAAACAATAAATATCATAAAGCACAAAAGGATCAACCTGGTCCTAGCATCTCTAACATACAGTGACAATGGATCCCTGTTTCTTTCTTCAGAGAGGCCCAGATGCGCAGAGACACGATCATGAACAAACTGACGGTCACACAGCAGGAGCAAACTGTCAGTGAGGAGGAGAGGATCGCAAAGGCTGTCGCTGAGCGGGATGCAAAGCAGGCGCAACAGCAGTGGGAGGAGGAGAAGAAGAGGGCTGCTATGTTGGAGTTGATCCGTGCACACAGAGAATTCATGGTAACATGAGCTCAGATGCTTCATCTGATGTCCTGCAAAATAAGCCAGTAATATCAAAAATCTTCTTGGTCATTTATGTGGGGTTGCAACCTGAGGGTTAAAAAAAAAGTGTAGAGTTTTCTTTTCTTTTATAGCTGCAGTGAAATTCTGGTTTCAGCTGAGACTGAAAAGGGAGTCCAGCTGCAGCTTACAAAATGTTATCACACCTGTCACACTGTCTTTCATCAGAAACAAGAAAAGGAGCAGAGGGACAAAATGGCAAAACAGAACACCCGAGATGCACGTCAAGCCAAGAAAGAGGCTGACAGAATATTTTCTGAGAAACAACAACTGAAGGCTCAGAAAATCAAAGGAGATGGAAGAAAATTACAAGACTTCCATGCCACACAAATGGTAACGTTGAAACTATCTCCACCACATCATTACAAAAATGAACAATTTTGATTTGTTCTCTGAAAGAAAACTTGTTTGACATTTATCTTTCAAATATAGGCTGAAAAAAGTGACAGGCATCAGCAGCAGAGGAGAGAAGAACACGAGTTTGAAACGAAGAACGCAGAGCTCACTGCTGATGAGGAACACCAGTTTCAACAGTATTCACAACAAATCATCAAGGCGGCAGCGGAGGCTCAACGAAATGTGTTTCCACTTTGCAAAGCTGCAAGGGAAGGGATAGGAGGAGGGCTTGGTACCGTTTCTAGTGCAGTCAGGCCTAGCTACCTCGTTCAGGACCGTACTGGTGCTCAAATGCCCAAATATGTCTCTGGTGCCACCCAGAACATTAAAAACCTTCACGAGGCTGTAGATATTCAAGAAGCAAAGAGGAGACTTGGATTTACATGGTGATAGGTCACTCCCAGCTGGCAAATTTGGTTCCAACATTGTTCCCCTAAATTTAGCTTTTTGACAAAGGCTGTCTGAAATCACTCCCTCATTCACTGCTCCTTATATAATACATTCAATAGTTTGCTCTATTGTGAATAGTAAATTAGGATCTTGGACACTTATGAGTTGTCATTATTTTGGGTTATCACTTGCAGGTGCAGCGCCCTGCGACTTACTTTTATAAAATATGACGCATTGCATTGTGGGATTAAAATAGTGTCCATGGGGCATCCAGGTGGCCTAGTGTTTAAGGCAATTACCTAAACTGCAACATCCCCAGTTCAGGTGCAGGCAGGGACCTATCATTGCATGTTGTTCCCATATCTCCCCCTCATTTCCTGTCGACTCACTTATAAAGGCATAAAATTGCTCCAAATATAAGATAAGCCTTTATTGTCCCACAGCGGGGAAATTTTCAAATATAAAAACACACATATATATATATATATATATGTATATTTTCAAAAATATACATATATATATATATATATATATATGTATATTTTCAAAAATATACTTTTCAAAAATGTAGTCTCCATGCCATGGACATTTTTGAGGCCACTGTATAGTGCAACATTTTCACACTTATAGTACACCGTCCAATAAATGGAAAATAGGGAGTGATTTTAGACACAAAACATCAGGGATGTTCTAGAGTTCATTATGTACACGATGTACAGCAATATGTGCTTTAATGTTCAAACATTATCCAGATGTTTTAGTCAGAATGCTCTACAGTTTATTACAAACTTATGTTCCACACATTCTGTAGAGACACTTGTGGTGAACATTGTGAGAATGTTAGACAGAATTGTTTGAATTTAATCACAACAAAATGTTCTGTGAACGTTGTATATCAACCACCCCATGCAGAGAAGTTGACTCGTCTGGGCTACAAATATAGTTAACACTGAACCGAGTGATTAATCACCATTGCAGTTAATTGAACCTGACACTGGATGACAAAATGTTAAGTGTAAATTTCCTGTAATAATGATATCACTGTAATTGATTACTGTAATTTTGGATGCTAATAATGTTTGGGCCTCCAATAGTGTTTGTGACAGCATTTACAGAATATTAAAACAACCGATTAAAATCAATGTTGAGCCTTTTATTTCATTCTACACTGCAGTCGAGTTCTTCTTAAAACCAACTTGCACAGAACACAGTTTATACAAACTGATTTTAAGTTGTACTTACAGCATGAACTTGATTTTTTTTCCCCATTCAAAAAACAAACCAGAGGTATCTCAAAACTGGTTAACAAATAGGATTACAGTAAAAGGTCATGGATGTACAAAAACAAAGTCATGGATGTACATATTTCATCCAACATTACAGGGATAAGCATGCAAAAGATGATGAGCGTTCTCTTCCAGATCGTTGTAGTAAAAATAACTTCACAAGTAAACATCAGACGGTCCTTATCCCCTAAGCAACTGCGTTAAATAACATCAAAACAAATTTCAGGAGAAAATGCCCTCGGGGGGAGAAGACACTAAAAGGATCTCTGTTGTTGTAGAATCTTGAGTCTGTTTCTTTAGTCTGAAATTGTAACTATTGTAAAGCCAAAATATAATTTACCAAAGAACTAAAAAAAAAAAAAAACAGCCCACAAACTGACTTCCTCTGGTCTCAAACAATTAAAAAAAAATACCTGGTACTTTTACACTTGCTGATAACGCAGTACACCATCCGCAATCAGGTAGGTGAGTTTCTTTTTCAGTCACAAATCCTTTTTTCTAAACTGGTCGCAATGCAGCTTCAGCTACCCATCAACAGTGTAATGCACTTAATGGGGGACAAATCCACAACTTCCATTCAGTGCCAAAAAAGTCCATAGTCCAGCCAAAGCTCACATGATGCTGCAGTCTGTAATTGCAGGTTTAAGTCGCAGTTCTTTATGGTTTTGGAAATTAGCTTTGACAGACTTTTGTGTAATCATGTTAGCTTTGGTTGAACTGTGGAGTTGGTTATTTTGCACTGAATGAGAAATGTGAATATGTCCACCTGTGGATGGAAAGCTGGTGCTGCATACTACATGTGTAGTGGGTATAAAATATGGACAGACTTCAAAACTCCCAATCTGTTCCTTTAGGATATCAGTCGCTGTCGGAGCTTGAGCCAGAGCTCGATTTATTCCTCTTGCTGTCGTTTCTGTCTTTGCCTTTTGTACTATCTGGTCTTGGTTTGGCCGGGCTTCTTCGGTCTTTGGATTTGGACGTACTTTTTACTCGGCTCCGTTTTGAATCTGGGCTCTTTTGACTCTTCCTTTTCTCGTCTCTCTCACTCTCAGAGCTGCTGCTATGCCTTCGCCTTTGGTAGGCAGCTTCTCTGTCTTTGTCCTTTCTATGAGACGACCCATCTTTGCTGTGGTCCCTCTTGTTGCTCTTGCTTCTGGAGCGCCTGCTTCTGTGCGAGTCTCTAGGCCTATTTCTGTCTGGACTTCTTGTTCGGCGTTCCTTATCCCTGGATGTTCCTCGCCTCTTATTCTCCCTTTCACTGTTGTGTCGTCCTTCCCGACTCCTGCTACGTTCTCTGCCCCTCTCTCTGTCTTTTTCTCGTTTTTCTTCTTTGTCTTTTGATGCTGCAGGTCCGCTCCTATCCCTGTTCCTGCTGCTTGATCTGGGCCCATCTTTTGTGGTTGTTCTTTCCTTGCTTTGTGACTTTGTCCTAATCCTCTCCCCATTTCTTCCTTTGGCATCCTCTTTATGCTTTTTATCGGACTCATGACCCTTATTTCTATCTTTATTGTGATCAGATTCTGACTCCTTTTCTTTCTTATTAGTATTTCGGTCTTTGCTCCTTGCTCTTCTGTCATCACTTTTGTGCTTGTGAGCCTTCTCTCTGCTTTTTGACCTCCTACTCTTTTCTCTGCTTTTACTGCGGCTTTCAGATTTATCCCTTTTCTTTGCCTTGTGTTTGCTAAGCTTCTCATCCTTCTCAACAGCGTCCTCTTCTTTGCTTTTGGATCTATGTGACCGAGTTTTCTTGTCTTTTTTACCCTCAGCTGTGTGTTCATGCTTTGTGTTGGACGTCCGTCTCTCTCTTCTCGGAGCTTTAGCAGCCTCATCCTTGGCCTCATTCATGTCACCTCTGTAAAACAGTGCAGAGTAAATGTCACCAACAGAACATGACAACTTTATGTCAAACATTTCATCACCGAAATGTTTTATTCACATATAGCCTTATTGATTGTGTTTTATATTGTATATTTGTTCATTGTAAATTGCTTTTATTGTTTCGGAGACTGCAGTATGGACCCCAAAACAAATTTCCCCAGGGTGACAAAGGTATATTCTATTCTAGCCGTCCACACTGACTTGCGTTTCAATTCCACTTTGCATTCGTTACTGCGACCCAAAATGTCTTTTTAGACTAAGTCCCCCCCCACTTAGGTGTAAATGTTATGTTAAGTACATAATTGTGTTTTTGGCTGTGAGCAAAACAGATCAGACTGCCTAGAAACGGTGTGTTTACATACTCTTTAATGAATCAAAGTGAGGCTATCTTACCGGTCACCCTTGATCCAGCGCTCTCCAGTGACTGGCCTCATCCTCTGACGGTGCATCTCCTGGCGCCAGTGTGGAGGGGTTTCACTGCGCCGAAAACGATCTCTGGACCTTGAACGAGAGCGTGACGGAGTCCGATACCGCTGGATGGGAGAAATGAAAAGCCACTTATTTCTGTTGCATCTAAACAGATTGGAAACACTGGTCAAGACAGAAATCTTACATGCCATTAAAAGGTTTGTAAATGGTGAAATTAAATGTTGTGTCACTACCTTATAAAAGCAACTTTACATTATTCAGTTAGTAGACCCAGAATGAATTGTGATAAAGTAGACAACATTTTTGCAGAGTTCTTCTCATTGGTGCAGTGCACCTACCCTTGGACCCCTGCCTTTTATCTTCCTCCCGGATCGTGTCATCACCAGTCTTCTGTGATATGCTGACTGAGAATTAAATGTTATGCCAGTACTAGAGAAAGAAAATAAAACAAGGCATGAACATTAACAGACAGTGGCATTATGTTCGGATGTTTGTCATGATGTGCTGTTTGTCAAGCAGACTAACCTCTCTCTTGGCCTTTCCTCTTTATTTCGCGGATCCTTTTCAGGCTCCTCTTTTGACTTCTGGACCGCCTGGGGACTCCTCCTCATGAGGAATCGATTCTCTGGGATGGGTGGAATTTCTTCCGGACGTACAGTAGATGTAACCAACTCTTCTTGTTCTTTCTCTTCAGCACTTTCAGCCTCTGACCTAGGAAAGCATTGCACCTTAGAATAAAGACACTAGGTACTGTTTACACTGCAGATAGTGAAAATGAATTAGGTACTTTTTCTTTTCCTTCTTCTTCTGCTTCTTTTTTAGCTTTTTCGCCTTCTTTTTCCTCTTCTTAGATTCTTTCTCAGATTCTTCAGAGTCAGAGGAGGATGCTGATGAGCTCGCAGAGTCGCTGGAGCTACTGCTGGAACTGGAAGAGGCTCGTTCTTTCTTTTTTTCATCTTTCTTTGCTGCAAACATTTAAGAGTCTGTTAGAAGCACTGCTTTATAAAATCTAAAAAACTGCATCCGCTCGGGCAACAGTGGCAGACATATCACAAGTTAAAGTTTGAAACTTATTTTGAAACTACGGAAAACGCTTCACACAAACAAACCTTTAGATTTAGGGATGAGCTCTCCGCAGTTCAAAACTTTCACGTCAGCATACGGTCTGCTATTAGGATCGGTTTTCTGGCTCTCCATGGTTTGAACAACCTCTTGGCCGGAAATCACATGACCGAAAACCACATGGACACTGAGAAAATACAGTGGTGTCTAAGTCAAGCAAAACATATTGTGTACATTGTGCACTATGCAATCAACCAATCAGAGTTCCCGATGCAATCAAGCAGCACTTACCCATCCAGATGTGGTGAGGGTTTTGTTGTTCTGAAGTGTCACAGCAGGCCATTGAAGAAAAAAAAGCGCATAATTATTTGTATGACTTAAGGATGTCAGAATGAACTAATAATACATCAGATCTATAATCCATATAGGAACAGACATAGTGCTTACATGAAAAACTGTGATCCATTTGTATCTTTGCCCCTATTGGCCATAGACAGCAGGTACTCCTTGTTGTGTTTAATAGCAAAGCTTTCATCTGGGGGAAAAGAATAAGATTGTACTGCCATTTTGAAGCCAACGTCGGTTTGGATAACACCTGACAGCTCTGACAGTGACCTCTTTACCTTCAAAAAAGCCTCCATAGATGGATTCGCCTCCTCTTCCATTACCTACGATGTCAGAGAAAGAATAAAATATAAGCAAGGGGGCTGCTACAGGAAAGAGATTTATGGCGTTATAAAACTTGATTGCGGGTTATTCAAATAGATTTAATTAAGTTAATGGTCAGCTTTGTTGATGCTTTCATTATTAGATGCTGACACCATCTGCATTCTGCATATGTAGCTGGTGAAAACTGACAGTTTTGTGATGCTATTAACACAGAGAGCCCTGCAGTCAGGAGCTACGTCCTCGCCATCTTTAGATGGGCATATTTGGACTGAAACCACAGGTCTACATCGTTCACAACCTTCAACCTTTATTAACTCACCTTCACTGAAGTCTCCTCCTTGAATCATGAAGTCTTTTACAATTCGATGGAACAGACATCCTTTGTAGTGCAGGGGTTTCTGAGTTCCTTTACCAATGCCCTTCTCACCTGAATGAAACCACATAGACATATCAATATCAAACCGTGCCATGAAGTAAAAGGTTTTCTGGCATATTTTTGTGGAGAAAATTCAATATTCACCTGTGCAGAGGCATCTGAAGTTTTCACAAGTTTTGGGACAGATGTCTGAAAACAATTCCACCACAACTCTGCCAACTGAGAGGAAAGAGCACCGTTACTTTGTTAGTTTATCGTGATGTGAAATTACCTACAGTTGTCAGTTAATTGGTGCATCTGGCTAAAAGTAACGCAGTCTAATACAACATCCTTGCAAGATATCCAACTGGAACCTTTTAAGAGGTGTTTAATTAGCTTCATGGTCATTTTGGAGTCTGTAGTTTGTGGTGCTGCTGAATTGTATTACATTACACTGAGAGGCGTTTCTAATATTCTGCCCATCCCATTTATAACAACCATTTTTTGAATACAACAATACAATCCAGACGGACCTTAAAGTTGAATCAGCACCTCTCCACAACAGTTTAACATGAATGAAAGTGATACTTATTGCGGGGCTGTCGTATTAGACTGCATTACTTTTAGCTGTAATTACCCAATAACCTGACAACAGAGAGTGGAGGTTTCTTTCTCACCGAGCACATTACTGATTCCAATGTCGAGGAAGCACCGAGTGCGCTGAACCTTGATCCCCATGATCAAACACCTGAAGGCGAGAAACACGGAGAAAACAAATAGTAGCGACGCTTTAGCTATTGATAACCTGTCAGTAGTAGGATTTCAATTAACAGCCGGAGTTAGCTAGAAAATCCCGCACACCCGCCGGGTCTGACCAGCTGACGGATTTCTTTAAATGCTACTTAAAACGACACAATGCAAAATACACCATGACTGTGCTGACTGCAGATAATTGCGGATCACTTACAATATGCCAAACAAACAGCATAAACGTCGGTTAACACTGCGACGACACCTGAATTATAAGCAAAACTAGGCTCCTGTTCGTTTGATTTGGACTCGCTAGCTACCAAGGAGCGCGTTTGTTGGTCTCACTTGACCCGCGGAGCCGAGTGCAAAGATAGTTATTTTGCGTTTACCCATCACAAATGCCCCAAAACCGGATCCTATCGCCGCGGTTTCACTTACGAGCACACGGTCGCCTCACGTTTGGCCTGGTGTTAGCATTAGCAAGTTCACCTAGCCTCGGCCGGACAACACGTCCTCGCAACGCCCGCCGCTCAACTTCGACACGTTAACTACACACGCGTGTCGCCAAGACGTGGCCGATGCGAAGTAACAGCACCTGTGAACCCGAGGATGTCACTCCACACAGCGAGCACTTCTCACAAACCGTGAACATCAAGTTTCATTCAGCTCAGTGTTTTCTGAAGATGGCGCGGCGGCGACGTCAACGTCTGTCGAGAACCGTGCGCCACTCAAAGCGCCTGGGTAATACGCCCCGAGACATACCTGTCAGGTACAATGTTCTCTCCGGCGGCTTTAACCACCCACGTCGCCTATTTAGAGGAAACGGGGCCCCGTGAAGTTGATTAATATTTTCTGTGTGTTTACGCTAGGAAAACACATTAACGAATCTGGTCTCTCGCTCACGGACGCTCTCGCCCTTCCCCAGCACGCATTAACTGCTGCCTGAAAGGCACAACCCAGGGTTTTAAATCCCCAAAACCTTCCTTTCGTCACGGGCTACGGAAGTGAAACATCAAAGCGCACACGTTAGGTGATTTTGACTTTGAATGGGCGATATTAACGACAGTATTCTGCTTGTGTTTAATATATACGGGTTGAATCTCTACAATCTGCCGAAATCTAGCTAAGAATCCAGCTAGCAGGGCTAATCTGGGGTTGTCAGTCGTTTTAGGTGATTGTTTCTCCATCCACGTGAAAAAACGCGTTAGCAAACTGAACTTAGCTGGAGGAAAGTCACGTGAAATCTGTGAATGGGGCTGTTCGCGAGATGAGACCGTCTGAACCTGAGGTCAGCAAGTCACACTGAGCTAACCTCACGTCTCGTCATGCAAGTGTTCTCTTTGTGCATTCAATTAAACTTATTGCCAAACGTGATTTATTGTGATGCAGGTTAAAATAATGTGTTTTTCTTTTTCTTCAGTTGACACATGTCCCCAAAGGAGCACCTCACATCTACTACCTCCACACTGTGATCTCAGCTGGCCGAGCCTGCCTGCTGGTCTGACACAATGAAGACCCCACTGCATACCTAATTTGAGCCAAGGGTCTGTGGTGATGTTTCGGGTCCGGTGTGTGAACTCCTTTCTTCGGCGACTCCTTCACGGGGGGACAGTGAACCGAGACCAGGTTCTGGAGCAGCTGCGGGTTTGCTCTGCAGAAGACCAGGTGTTTGATGTGGTGGGCAAGAACAAGGCCAAGCTCACAGTGAGCCATGTCAGCTGGGCTGTGGGGATGCTGTGGCAGCTTCAGAAAGAGAAACCACAAATGCTCAGGACTGTCGAGCTCCTCAGGAGCCACCCGCAGTTCTTGACTCTCCGGGTTTTGGCGGAGAACAAAATTGCTCTTATGGATGATTTTATGTTGATCGACATGCTTTACAGTTTCCTCAGGTACATTAGACACAATCAAATTAAGTTTTACGCATTTGAATTATTAAATACTAACAGTATCACTGTATTATTGTCCATCTTTTAGGTTGAATGTGGATCCACACGACTCTCTTGTTCAGCAGTTGGTTTCAGAGGCATGGCTCAGAGTAGACAGGTATGATTGCATTACATTGTTTTTTTTATCAGTTTGTTTTGAGTGAGATGTATGGCTGCAATTAACTACCATTTTCATTACTTATTAATCTGGCTTTTTTTTTTTTTCAGCTATTGTAAAGTCTGTAAAATGCCTAAAAAATAGTAGGTGACACCCTCAACTGTCTTGTTCCAACCAACAGTCCTAAACCCAGAAATATATATACAATGATATAAAACAGAGAAAAGCTGCATATCTCCACATTAGAGAAGCTGAAACCAGCACGTTTGGCATTTTTGCTTGATTTTTTTCTGTCGATTGATTTAAGGATTAATCGTCTAATTGTTTCAGCACTAATGAGATGTTACACAAATGTGGATTTTTGCAGATTTCCAATGGCATCCCTATCCAAGTTCGCCATCTGTCTGAGTGATCAGCACCTTCAACACAGTCCTCTAATGGGCCGCATCGCCAGTATTGTGGATCAGAGGTTGTCGTCTATTGATGATGCCAGGTTGGTCATATGGGAAATAAATTGTGACTTAACAGCTGAAAGGTTTAATATTGTAACAGTTAATCAAACAGCACTTACAGCGTACTGTAGATCTTACTGAGTGCTTGTCATATGAAAAGAACATGTGTCTCTACAACAGTCATAAGACAGATATTGATCAAATACCTTCAAATATAAGTACCTCATATTGTGTGTTTACTCTCTGGCCATGTTTTCCCAGGATCCTAACTACACTGATGATAAGCGTGTCGTCCATGGTGTCTCCCCGGCTTCGGGATGCTCTCATTAGCAGGGCAGACCATCTCTTGGACACCATGGATCCCTCAAATTATAACAACCCGCGGAGAGTGGTGCAGTTCCTGCGCAACATCAAGTACAGTCACCGGCCTCTGCTGGAGAAGTGCAACGAGATCCTCTTGTGCAACATTCCCAGGCTGGACGCTGAAAACATTAGCATCATCATGGGGCTGTATCAGTCCCTGCAGTTCAACAACTGTGACTTCAGACTGGCTGTCAAACAAAGACTAACAGAGCTGGTTGATTCAAGCACCAATCCTTTCTCCTTCACTAAACTGTTTGTCGCCCTGGCTCCGATGGCCAGTCAGGAGATCAGAGAAAGGTTCGTAGCATTATGAGTGGAGTCAGTCTAACCCTTTACAGCAATTCTTGAGTCTCACAGGTCTCCAATGTGGTTTCATCCCTCTCAGGTTGGAGAACACTGCCCTCCTGTTGGCAGATGAGCTGACCGCACAGCAGGCTCTGGCTGTAGCTGAAGCTCTAGAAGAGACTGAGAGCAGGAATCTTAGCTTACTGAACAAGTGAGTTCATATCTCTGCCATATAGCACCTGCATAGCCAATGTATCGGCTAATATCAACTTATTGCAGATATATCAGGATTACCATACATGTCAGCTCAAAAGTAATAAGAAATTGCAGTACAGGATTGACAAAAACATTTTTGAGGTAGAGATTGAACGTTCATTCTTGACCTTGGAAACAGACCCATTTAGGAGCTCTTGTGGTGCTTTCGATCGTGTCACATGATCTTCCTCGGCAGATGTAGTTGCCCAGTTGTCATGGGATTGTAGATGTACACATTTGTGAGCACTTTCAGGACTTCTCGCCCATGTTGTCTTAAACGTTGAGACTGAAAATTCATTCCCGACCTTGGAAACAGCTGTTGACAAAATCTCACCACATGGTCCATTCATTTAAAAACTGTCTTCAGTTTGATTTGTCAATTGTAAAATCTCTCACTTATATCTTGTTCACAATTCTTTAAAAATCTAATTTAAGGGATCATTATCATGTTTTTATTTAGTGTTTATATAAAAAGACAAATCTCCATCATTATATTAAAATATCTAATAAACATGTTGTATTATTACTAAATTATTTTCCAGAATTGCATCAGTAATCCAAAGGAACCTTCATGTCTACAAGCCAGTGGAGGTGGCCAGAATCACCCAAGCCCTTTTCCTGTTGCAATACCAGAACCCCGAACTCTTCACCAAACTAAGAAACATTTTGGTCAAGTAAGTGTTAATTTGAGCTAAGGAGTCAATTTTGCGTCACACTTTGATTGAATGAAATGTCGACTGATGACACTTTTATCCTGCAGATTTTTGCAGCGCAGTGTCTTCCCCTACGAAGTGACCATGCTGACTCGTGTTCTGTCCATGCTGCCCTGCCCACGACTTGACGAGGGCGTGATCTCACGGGTGGATGCAGTGGTGACCCAATGCAATCTCAATGACCTCAACACCATTTCTTTTGCCGTTGCCAAGTGGGTGCGTAACGATCCCTCCTACCGCCACAACACCCCCAGCAAGTACGTCCGTCTGCTGCAGATCCTGAACCGCTGCGGGCACGAGAGGCTGCAGACGGCTGACCGGCTGGACTTGGTGCTGGAGGAGCTCAAGTACATTTCGGGAGAGTGGTTTGAGGAAATGCTGGTCGAAGAGACGATGGTCACACTGCAGAGGATGATGGACCAAATAAATTGGACCAATGTGCCTGAGTTGGCCCTCTTCTTAACCAGGATAAATCACATCTGCCCTCCCCTGATGGACCGCATCGCCAGTGTGGCCATTAAAGACATTGACAAGGTGCTCTAAGAGACATCACAGAATGTTAAGCCCGGAAGAACTAAACATATATTAACTGTACTTCTCCTGTATCATTTTTAAGATTCACTACTCGGCAACATACGCCACCCTGCTACCCTTCTCTGTCCTGAATTATGATCCTGCACAAGTGGACGAGTTGTACGATGTTTGTATTAAGCGCGTCACTCCTCATATCAGTAAGTGAATCAGTTTACACATTTAGTTTTCTTATTTCTAGCTTACAGTAACACCTTTCTCTTTGTAGGCTCCTTTGACCCACATCTGCTTGTTCTCCTGGCGTACTCTTTGGCTGTGGCTGACTGTTTTCCCGAGGAACTAGTCAGAGAAATCTTCAGTATAGGCTTTCTGGGAAAGCTGGATGCCCAACTAGAAAGTATGTCCCCTCTTTGCTTTGCAATTGTGTTTAAAATATAATTGTTAATAAGCATCAGTAGCAAAATATTCATCTGGAGATGTAAACACTTCACGCTTGTTTAATAGGACTAATGTAACTGTTCTCCTTACTTCTTACAGCTCTACCTGATGCCCTCAACATGCGGACCAGACTGCGCCTCATGGAGCTCAATCGCGCCGTGTGTCTCGAGTGTCCTGAGTTCCAGGTACCGTGGTTTCATGAGCGCTACTGCCAGCAGCTGCAAAAGAAAGGTACAAAGATGCACCAAGAAATGATTGCCTGGTTTAGCTGTTTTTTTTTTTGTTTTTGTTTTAAAAAAAAAATGTAATTCAAATAAATCTATACTATCAATTGGCTGTCAAAATGTTTTTCAGGGAATAGCACCGTCAGTCCTGCGCAACAGCAAATCCACAAAATGCTGGGTGAAGTTCTTGGTGGCATTAACTGTGTTCGAGTAGCAGTTGTCACTCCGTATCATTACACCGTAGGTGAGTAATATTGGGTAATTTTCCATCTCAGCATTAAACACTGATTTGATGATATTTTAGTGCACCTTTTTCTATTCTATTCTGAAAAAGGAAAAAAGCTCATACGATGGGTAGCTCCTATCAAGTCAATTTATATGTATGAATTTAAATGTGTAACTCCTAAACACAAGCCTGAAGGTACGGTCACATTTTATGTGCATTCAATGAAAATTTCCCCACACTCTGCACCAAAAAAAGACGTGATGTCACGTTTCTGATGCTGGTAATAAATAAATGTTGATCAGAGCAATCACAAACTGTAAACGGTGTATGGAGCCGACTGGAGATCGCACCGAAACAGGAAACGCAGGCTTGAATTCAGCCATCGTATGGGCTTCAACATAAATGAATGGGGAAACGGGAGTGAATATTCGTAGAACAGAAGTGTAACATGACCACGTTTTGCCTTTTCAGACTTTGAATGCATACTGGACAAACGCCTGCAGCCGCTGCCCTACAGCGAGCCTAGCACACTGCAGATCTCAGACAGAGGAAAGGTCCACTGGGGGACAAGCTCACTGGAAAACACCAGGGATGAGCTGCCACCTGGAGCTCAGCGGTAAGGGATATATCTGAAAACAGCCCGAGTATTAGGTGAATAATTAGACCACTCAGAAATGAAATATGTTTGACAGTCTGTTTTTATGTATCGCTCAGAGTTGCTGTGGACTTTCTTGATTCAAAGTCCTTCTGCAAGAATTCTCACCACATGAAAGGTGAAGCTCTGATGAGGAAAAGACACCTGGAAATTCTGGGATATTGTGTGGTTCAGGTGAAAAAAACATAATTTAAGATTGCATGTGGTATTGCACATCTCTTACATCATATTAAATGTCAGTGATATTGCAAAAGACACTCAGACAGTGAAATAATGTGTGTTTTACAGATCCCTCACTTTGAATGGAACTCTATGGAGCTCTCAACACAGGACGCCTGGAAGGAATATCTAAAGAAGAAAATATTTAGAGAGATTTCTTCTTGAAGGCTTTATTTATTCAATAATGAAAGTAATGTTACATTCAATACTGAGCTTTGAGTTTGGTTTTGAGAATTTTCAGGCTGAGCGACTGAATCGTTTAAAAAACATTGTTAATATACATCAAGTGCTCCTTATTTGTAGTCAGTGAGCATAAAATTGACATGAATCTACCTCATTCATGTTAAGCAAAATTGTGTATTATGTGCTTTTGTATTTTAAATAAAATGAAAAGCTTCTTGGGATATTGTCAGTGTTGCTCAACAAACTGAATGAATTGGTATGTTTTAGATCATTTATTACAACTGGAGATTAAGGGTTATTGGACACTTTTGGCTATCATGCATTTTGCTTGCAAGTAAAACAGCTGTGGAGTCAATATGGTGAGCCTCAGCAGGTTTAAAATGACCAGAGCATCAGCTGATACATTTCTCCTCTCTTGGTTAGTATTGTATACCAGTTTACACAAACCTTTAAACTGATTGTAGAGCTGTTAAACATGAACATTTCTCCAAGACTACATTTTATCCCCTGTCAGTTGGACCTCTGCCACAATGTGGCTTACATGTGTGACACGACAATATTCATAAAATGAATAGGTCCTTCAGTTAGTTTAAGCCAGTCCAGCTGTGTTAAAACTGTTGCTTCAAAATAAACTAAAGTGTCAAATAGACAAAGTGAGTCTGTGAGATAAGATCTGAATACTGAAGAGTTACAAGGTACATGTTGTAATTGACTGGAAGAGGAACATTTCCAGATTAACAGAAGGAAACATTCAATTCTATGCAAACCTCAAATACTCATTTCATGGGTGGAAGTGGGGTGGTGGGAAGGCCTCAACAAGTGATGTGTTTTAGAAGATCAGAATCAACAATAATGTCTGGTCTAAACAACAGTGACTGTTCAAGTTTAGACTCTAATGACTTCAGCCGAGAAATCAGCCAATTAAAACCATGATATATTTTATTAAAACACTCACAGAACAGGCAAAGGGGATGTATCTGATATGTTAAAATATTAAATGACAACGATGAGCCACTAAATAAGAGCATGTACATAATATTCTTGCCTACAGAAGTAAAGTGAAAGTCCCTTGTTTGTCCCTGGACTGTTGTTACAGTTTGGGCATTCTGGCTGCGTTCAGACGCATGGACACACAGGAGGCTCCCGCTGCATAACGCATCTCTTTAATCATGCCAGTCCACTGTTTCTTGTCATCTTCATACCTGGTAAGACAGTTCAAACATGTTACTATAATACACCGTAAAAAAGTGAACATTGTTTGGTACCACATATATTCTAAAATATAATGCAACAAAATCAACACATACTGCCAAATGTCAATGATTTCACTGGGTGCACACTCCTTGTCCTCGTTCTCCATCATGGCAAAGCCTCCTACAGCATACAACAGCCCTCCACAGCTGACCAGGTTGACTGAACTCCTCTCCTGGGGAAACTCTGTGAAGGGCGACCACCTGCAACAAGGTGCACTCAGCTGCATTAATGTGATATCTCCGTGTTTTTGTTTTTTTCTTGTCCTTCAAAATCTCAACAAGAGTCCCTTGACTTTTTATTTTCGATATGGATTTAAAGCAGTGGTTCCTAACCTGGGGGTTGGGACCCCACAAGGGGTCACAAGACAATTAAAGGAATAAGAAAGAAAACATACACTGTGTAACTTTTAAACAAATTATGCTTAATTTTCTTTTTTTCTTTCCTTCTTCTTTTCAGAATGCTTTCTCCTCTTTAAGACTCCAAAAATCCTTCAAATGAAGCAATCTGAGGATGACAAACCACACTTGGTTTAACTGCGACGAGGGGTCGCAAGATAATTAAAGTTATACTTAAACTTATACTGAATATCTGTTAAACAAGTTATGCTTAATTAGATTTTTTGTGCTTTTTTTTCTTTCCTTTTTTTCTGGGTCCTTTCTCCTCTGAATGAAGCAAAAGGATGAAAAACCACTGTTTGGTTTAACTACAACGAACCAAAAAGGTTGGGAGCCACTGATTTAAAGCATCTAAAAATAGACAAACGCTGCAACATTTTATGATTATTTAACTGAAACTCATTTGAACATGGTTAAGTTATATTTAAAAATGAAAATGGCTTATAATAACTTACATTCTGAACAGCCTATTATTTGTATTGCATCATGATTTGTGCTTTCGACAAAGAAAAGTATAAACAAAAAAACTGCCATGATCAACACATATACAAATGATAAGAACAGAAGCACATACTTGTTGGTTCCAAAGTCATAGGTTTCACATGCAGCTGTGAGGCCTTCTTCATTGACTCCCCCAGCGACAATAATCTTCCCTTTGTGGATGACTGCGGCAAACATCGATCTGGGCGTCTTCATGGAAGCCACCTCCCTCCACTCTGACCTCTTGTGGTTGTATGCAAACATCTTATTTGTTGCTTTACTTTACCAGTGAGACAAAATGATTCCTAACAAGGGTTAATGTCATGTGAAAATCATATTTTAACTTTATGTATAACATTTTTTGGCATTGCAATCTTACTTGTCGTCTGTTTTCCCTCCAATACAGTACACCAGCCCGTTCTCTGACACCACACAGTGGCCGTGGATTTTCAAGGGCAACTTTTTTGTTTCAGTCCACTTCATTTTTCTAAAAAAGGGCAGATAAAGTAACAGAGAATGTGCTCAACAGTAAATACACATCAGTGCTTTAAATAAGAAAAATCTACTGAATGAGCATATCCAAATGGTTGGTGTACTGAACTTACTCGGTGTCATAGCACAGAACGCCGTCATGAGACTCATTGGACTGTAAATCTTTTCCTGCTACAACAAAGATGAGATTTTCAAATTCCCCCGTAGCAAACAAACACCTGGGGGAGGGCATGGGTGGCAGAGCAATCCATTCAGCAGTGAGACTGTCCAACTGCAAGACACATTTTAAGATCGTTTTTAAAAAACAATGAGGGAAATACTTTGGATGTGTTCAGTACATCTGCAATGTAAATGAAATGTTGATACCTGGTAGAAGTAACACTGCAAAGGGTTTTCTTTGTCCTCTTCATCTACAAACAGTCCTCCCAACACATACAGATTGTTCTTTGATATCAGACTGACGTGGTTTCGGGGGATCTGCTCTGCCATTGCAGCAAGAAAACATTCGTTCTCCTCTGCGTCGTAGGCCACGGCAGCAGTGTCACTGATCATCAGAACCATGCCTTTGGCGTACATGCCGTATCTGCGGTTATCGTTCAGATAGCCGGGCAACTTCCCCTCCTCTCCCTCCTCATCATCTTGTCCCTTTTTCCTCTCGGGCAGCTTCCCTGCGAAGGCTTCCTTTATGACTTTGATTTTTTTGAGAAGCTCAGGGTCAGTCTTAATGAGGTCATCCTTCTCCACCTTTTCCTTGAAGTACTTCTCCGGGAGTAAACGGAAACGAATGCACTCAAAGGCCTCTTCTAAGGATTTCATGCGCTTCTCTTTGTCTTTCCTGATCCACCTCATGAGGGTCTCAAACACTGTCTCCTCTTTTTCTACATTCAATGCATCCGCTCCAATAACGGCAAAGAGTTCATGTGGAGCAAGCTCTAGCAAATCCTCATCTGTGGCTATGGTCTCAAACCGATCTGCGATGTAATCTCGAGCTGCCATTGCCAGTCTGGCGCAGTTCAGCATCAGTCCCAGCCTGTAGATGGCAAGGCAGTTTTTCTTTGACAGCTTCTTCTGGAGATAATTCACACAAACCGTGAACACCGAGGGGACCTGGAAGCGATTGGCAATGGCCAGAATATCTTGCACATTGTTGTCGTTGATGTCAATCTCTGCTGAGTACATGTAATTTACAATCGCCTCCATAACATTGGGATCCAGGTTCTCCAGAACAACCTCCTTTTTGTCAACCTCCTTGCCGTCCGCTGAGAAGTACAGCTCCCTGAAATAAGGACTGCAGGCTGCCAGAATGAGCCGATGGCAGGGGATGCTTCTGTCTCCAATCTTTAGGACACAGTCAATCAACTTGTTCTCATTCAGAAGCTCTTTGAGTCCGTCCTGCAGCAAAGTGGTTTGAAACAGACGGAGATCTTCCCTCAAGCCTTGGGGATCCATTCTTTCAGGACAGGAAGTGGATGGAAGTGGAGCAGTTCACGGCAGACTGTCCTAGCTGGTGAAGACAGAGAACTATAGGCAGCCAGGTCTGAAGCCACTTCAATATAACCGTGCCCCTCTAAATATAGCCAACCACCCCATCCATGAAGAATTCAGGTTGGCCAAATCGGAGAGCTCACACAGCTGTCATAGAGTAAAAACAAGCCTTGTGGAGCCTTGTCACCCTAGAAATTAATAACAACATTGTCGCATGGCCACGCAGAAATAACCTATGATCTTATTTATTTTCTCTTGTCTATCAAATTGGGTGAATATATAAAGTTTTACAAGAAAAACAGCAAAACACATTTTAAAACACAATGGCAGGACAATTTGTTCCAGTACTCCATTTTATGTGTTCACAGATATGGTTGGCATTTACTACAGTCATGTGTGTTCTAGGGACATCTACACGTAGAGTGAATCACAATTTACTGATAGTAATGACCACTTCAGTATTTGTGTTTGACACAACCACAGGGGAGTTAGCTAACAAGCAGACAGGGTCAGTGAACAGCTGCTGCCACAGGAGGTGACAGTTTGTCCTCTTTTTAGATTTTTAAAATACTTTAGTGCCTTGTGCAGTTATGCATTTAGCCTGAGATCATTGTGTTCTTTCCACATACAAATGAGTTGTAAATGAAATACAGTACAAACCAACTGCATTAATGTTATTGAAAGGTTAAAAAAATGCACTCTCCAATATCTATTTAAATACATTTATTAACTTTTAATTCTATTCACTACAAACATGTTATACAGATATCCCACAATAAATATGTCATACAGGTAATTTAGTGTTTTCTATTTTATGAAAAAGTATCTATGCATAAACTGTACAACTTTTAACCTGATCTATAAATAAATATAACATTGCCTATAATCACAATATGTACATAGAGCACATTCAGTACATGTTTCATATTATTTCAGCCCATGACTTCCCACAGTCCTTGAAGTGTGAAGCCATCCTTCAGCTTTTCAATGGCGAGGCCCAGCTCCTCAGAGAAAACTGGCTCACGGTCTTGTTGCTTTGGAAAAGCCCAAAAGATGTTAATAACACAACATAATAACAACAAATTTTACAGTTATAGCCGGTGATAAAATTAATTGCAAGACTTTACCTTATTTCCATCAGCAAAGTAAGCCTGTGGGCAAGCAACACACACAATCATACATTTAATCAAAATAACTGGGACATGTTGTCTGTAATAATAGGTTATTGTTGTCTGAGGAGCACCACTCCGTACAAACATGAGCACTAGGCAACATAAATTCATGTTTGTTCATTATGCTGAAGGGCATTAGCTAACAGCTATTCTGAGAGTCTGAAACTAAACCACTGACTCCCAGAGGAGAGATGAGTGTATGGGTGGCACACTCACAGTGAAAGCATCAGTCTGCTCATCAGGCTCAATTTCCACGTCATCAGGAGGCTGTTCCATTGTGAGCTCTTCCAACGGCTGGGGCTGAAATCAGTGTTAGGACAAACAGCGCTATGACAACAAGATCAGCTGAGCTGCTAAAAAAGTAAGCTACAATGGAGTATTCAAAACATTTACGGGAAAGTAGATTTAAAAAAAAAAATCAGCTACATTATTATTGTCTATTCAAAAATAGACATGTAAAGTATTTTAAAGTTGGTTTCAACAGTTTACACTTTCTGACATGTTTTAATGTTATACTGTTGAGGTGTTGATTCTTATATTGTGCACAGATGCCTACCTTTTCTTCCATTTCATAGTCCACTCCAAAGATGGGATTGGCAGAGTACACCTTATGCAATGAGTTGATTTCCTTAAGTGCGTCTTGAAGCTTATCCACAGGGTCAATCTTAAATCCGAGCACGTAGCCACCACTCTAAAAACAAAAGGACAACGTATATTTGTGTATTACAAGTAACAAAAGCAGAGAAGGGACTCCTATTACTAGTACAGTATATAATCATTATATTGTGATCAGTTCAGGTGAATGTGACTCAAACTGCAGAGAAAAGCAGGTTACCTGGCGTGAACTCTCTATCACCAAAGCCAAGCCAAACTTTGAGTCTCTTATTCTGATAGACCACTTTGGGGGAAAAAAAGATGAATAATTAAAATAAAATACATACACAATCTCAAACTGAAAGAGAAACAATACATGAACAAAAGGTACAAACCAACCAAATAACAACCACACAGGGTTCACGTCTAACTGAGGTGCTCCTGAGCACACAATAGATGGTGTGTATGTTTGTTATGACATTATGTGAACACGGCTGGTACATAACAATTTTGGGGACAAGCCCAAGTTATGAATGCTACTATCTACATTACAGTATCTGGACACACTTTCCATTAAAATTTTGTAAAATTTGTGAGGACAACTTTCAAAACATTTTGAGTCGCACATTTCCAACAAAAAGGAGGAAAAAGGAGAATCCAATTCATTAGAATCAATAAAAAAGGAAAATATATTTGCAATACAGAATTGTATGTTATTTAGTGTATTGTACTTACAATCTGAAGGTAAGGGATGCTGACATTGAAGCTCTCATTCATATTGGCGTGCCACACAATCCGAACATTGGTGATAAAGAAGGTTCCAAGGTTACCCTATAAGAAAGTAAACTGACATCAGACGAGGAAAAATGAACTCAGTTCCTCATATTACAAATGCACAACTGAAGAAAATCAGACACATTTCAAGCAGCAGTACCTGATCACTGGATAAATTCCACACTCCATTAATTTTATCATACACTTGCTCCCGGGGCAAGAGTCTTAGCTGCTTGTTTTGAATGAGAGCGGCTCGCAATTTCAGGTCCCTGTACATTTTAGATGTCTCATAGGCCCTGTAACAAAACAAAACATTTTAAAATATCTTGTAGGACATAGTACATTTTATGGAGAATGAGAATTTAACATTCCCTCGTTGTTTTACCTGTGTACAGCAATGACGGAAGTAAAGAGCCGTGGGCTTCCTGGAACCACATTTGTGAAAATGAACTCAAATCTTGTGTTGTTGGACTTTGTCAAGATGTAGAGTGCTTCAGTTTGGCCTCTCAATTTCTGGAAAAGAGCATTCAGTTAATAAATTAGCATGTTTACCTGTCTTTATCACATTTATTATGCACTTCATATATATATATATATATATATATATTTGTCCACTTTATACATATATATATTTGTCAAAGTGATTAACTTGTGAATAAAAAGACTCAAATATATTTATATATATTTAACACAAACTTTGAGGCAATCAACTTGAAATAATGAGATAATAATAAAATAATTAATAGTAATAAAAGTTTACTTACTGAGTTGGCTGTCCTTGTTGTGATGTTAATGATGGAGTTGTAACCCACAGCTGGAAAAAATAACAGATTTGCATTTAGGTTGGCATGCATGTACTTGCAAATGTGAGCACTCAAAGTAAAGTCAGACCTTAAGACACAAACTACACTCAGATCTGTAATATGAGTTCTGATAATGGTTAGTGTCTTATTCTGTTTCTCAGTATGCTTTTCATTATTATCTTAAAGCACTCAATATTACTTGTAGTGCTCATTCATTAAAACACTTTAAAATAAACTTGACTGACATACGTAATGACATGAAGACATGAGCTTCATCTCACCTAATGGAAAAGGCCTTTTTTCTATTGGATTATTCTGAAAATGATGACCATGGTCACTCACAAAATCTTTAGATTTAGTTGCAATTTAAGCAAATATGAAAACTAACTGGAGTATGCACAGGAAAGTCATTAATCCCACAATAAAATTAGTTTAAATCCTTGAAGATGTCCATATAATGCCACTGAATAAGGCAATTTAATGCCATGCCTTTCCAAGAGAGGGTAGAAACATTCAGCAGACGGGCTGCTGGTGGAGACAGAATCAAACAATCCAATAAATAAATGCATTTAACCATGCAGGTGTACTCACACAAATTGACTCTTGGCAGGGCCAAAGAATGCCAAATGATTCTCAGGTTTGTTACCAACAGTCGTCCTGCAGACAAAGCGGATAAGTTATTAGGTGACCAGCCACATACAGGCTGCACAGACTGTTTTTACCTACAAGATAGTTAGCTACCTCGATCTCCGTTGTTTCCTTTCGTGTCTTCTATGGAGTCCAGACAGTCTATTAGTGCTTCTCCTGCACGAGTTTTCATCTGTCTGTGTGATTGACATATTGATCGGTGATAGATGTGGCGCCGAGGTTCAATTTAGACAAGTGTATCACAGCTGTTCACACTAATGCACGAAGTCAGTCTACGACATCTCAAATGTGACATAAAGCTACGACAAAATATAAAGCTAAACACAATTATCGGGAAAACCTTGTATCTTCGAACCGGCAGCAGGTGAATTAACCACTTTATCTCACGTTACCTTTGGTTAGCCGATTAGCGTAGCTGAGCTAACTAGCTTGTGCAAAGGCGAAATAATACCAACCGATTTGAGTGAGGTAACGTTAACTTACTGTGCTGTTATGTCGAATCTAACGTCTCTGTCTTCCCAGAGAGCATCTAGAGCAGACGCCATGACTGCAGGTTATCCCTCCCTCGGGTTAGTTTAGTAACTTTTACCAGCTAGGTTACCTACCGATGGTTTACTAGCTAGCTAGCGGGCTAATCTGAAAAAGCCTCTCTAGCGTCATAATCACCGTGGCAACAGACGGCAAGCCAAGGGGACAAGACTGTGAACCTGATCACAAGACTGAGAACCTGATCACAAGACTGTGAACCTGTTCACAAGACTGAGAACCTAATCACAAGACTGTGAACCTGATCACAAGACTGAGAACCTGATCACAAGACTGAGAACCTGTTCACAAGACTGAGAACCTGATCACAAGACTGTGAACCTGTTCACAAGACTGAGAACCTAATCACAAGACTGTGAACCTGATCACAAGACTGAGAACCTGATCACAAGACTGAGAACCTGTTCACAAGACTGAGAACCTGATCACAAGACTGTGAACCTGTTCACAAGACTGAGAACCTAATCACAAGACTGTGAACCTGATCACAAGACTGAGAACCTGATCACAAGACTGAGAACCTGTTCACAAGACTGAGAACCTGATCACAAGACTGTGAACCTGTTCACAAGACTGAGAACCTAATCACAAGACTGTGAACCTGATCACAAGACTGAGAACCTGATCACAAGACTGAGAACCTGTTCACAAGACTGAGAACCTGATCACAAGACTGTGAACCTGTTCACAAGACTGAGAACCTGATCACAAGACTGAGAACCTGTCAGACTGTGATCACAAGACTGAGAACCTGATCACAAGACTGTGAACCTGATCACAAGACTGTGAACCTGTTCACAAGACTGAGAACCTGTTCACAAGACTGAGAACCTGTCAGACTGTGATCACAAGACTGAGAACCTGATCACAAGACTGTGAACCTGATCACAAGACTGAGAACCTGTTCACAAGACTGAGAACCTGATCACAAGACTGAGAACCTGTTCACAAGACTGTGAACCTGATCACAAGACTGAGAACCTGTCAGACTGTGATCACAAGACTGAGAACCTGATCACAAGACTGTGAACCTGTTCACAAGACTGTGAACCTGATCACAAGACTGAGAACCTGATCACAAGACTGTGATCACAAGACTGAGAACCTGATCACAAGACTGTGAACCTGTTCACTAGACTGTGAACCTGATCACAAGACTGAGAACCTGTTCACAAGACTGAGAACCTGTTCACAAGACTGTGAACCTGATCACAAGACTGAGAACCTGTTCACAAGACTGAGAACCTGTTCACAAGACTGTGAACCTGATCACAAGACTGAGAACTCAGTTCACAAGATCGGAGAACTCCAGTTCACAAGACTGAGAACCCGGGATCACAAGCATTCGAGAACTCGTCAGACTGTGATCACAAGATTCTGAGAACCTGATCACAAGATCGTGAACCTGTTCACAAGACTGAGAACTCGATCACAAGACTGTGAACCTGTTCACAAGACTGAGAACCTGTTCACAAGACTGGAGAACTCGTTCACAAGACTGCAGAACCTGATCACAAGACTGAGAACCTGTTCACAAGACTGGAGAACTCCGTTCACAAGACTGGAGAACTCATTCACAAGACTGGAGAACCTCACACAAGACTGTGAACCTGATCACAAGTCTGAGAACCTGTCAGACTGTGATCACAAGACTGAGAACCTGATCACAAGACTGTGAACCTGATCACAAGACTGAGAACCTGTTCACAAGACTGAGAACCTGATCTGTGAAGACTGAGAACCTGATCACAAGACTGAGAACCTGAACACAAGACTGTGAAGATGACTGAGAACCTGTTCACAAGACTGAGAACCTGATCACAAGACTGTGAACCTGATCACAAGACTGTGAACTGTGAACCTGTTCACAAGACTGAGAACCTGATCACAAGACTGTGAACCTGTTCACAAGACTGTGAACTGTGAACCTGTTCACAAGACTGAGAACCTGATCACAAGACTGTGAACTGTGAACCTGTTCACAAGACTGAGAACCTGTTCACAAGACTGAGAACCTGATCACAAGACTGTGAACCTGTTCACAAGACTGAGAACCTGATCACAAGACTGTGAACTGTGAACCTGTTCACAAGACTGTGAACCTGATCACAAGACTGTGATCACAAGACTGAGAACCTGTTCACAAGACTGTGAACTGTGAACCTGTTCACAAGACTGAGAACCTGATCACAAGACTGTGAACCTGATCACAAGACTGTGAACTGTGAACCTGTTCACAAGACTGAGAACCTGATCACAAGACTGTGAACCTGTTCACAAGACTGTGAACTGTGAACCTGTTCACAAGACTGAGAACCTGATCACAAGACTGTGAACTGTGAACCTGTTCACAAGACTGAGAACCTGTTCACAAGACTGAGAACCTGATCACAAGACTGTGAACCTGTTCACAAGACTGTGATCACAAGACTGAGAACCTGATCACAAGACTGTGAACCTGATCACAAGACTGTGAACTGTGAACCTGTTCACAAGACTGAGAACCTGTTCACAAGACTGAGAACCTGATCACAAGACTGTGAACCTGTTCACAAGACTGAGAACCTGATCACAAGACTGTGAACTGTGAACCTGATCACAAGACTAAGAACCTGTTCACAAGACTGAGAACCTGTTAACAAGACTGTGAACCTGATCACAAGACTGTGAACCTGATCACAAGACTGAGAACCTGATCACAATATCAGAAGTTGTGGCAAAAAATTTCAGTACGTTTGAAAATTGCCAAGAATTCTAAATAGGCCTTTCAGTATATGCCAGTAGACTGCAGTATGTCACTAATCTCTCAAATGTTCCCTGTTTCTGGTTGCCATATAGCTCAAAGTACGTTTTTGTGGGGGTATTTGCTTTGTGAAACATCTGTCCTTCAAGTAAATGTGTGCTATGAAACTGTATGAGTAAGTATTGCATGCAGTCATGCAAACTGTTAAACCCCAGTGGAACTCCTAATTAGTGCTTTATTAAAGGCAGGTGTGCTAGAAAGACCAACGTTAAAAACACATGGACAGAGAAAGATAAGACATACTTGATTATTATCGTGCACAAGGAGAAATATGTGCTTTACATTAGAATGAAAAAACAAACAAACTTTGTTTTAAAGTTAGATTTAGGTAATTTTTCGAGATTTTATCTATATTTCGAATTCTATTTACTCTGAATTTTCAATTTTCAATAACAGAATTTTCAATTTTCAATAACATTGCTTGAGATTTAACAAAAAAGTTAAATAGTGTCCAAAAACTTTTGATAGCAGTGAAAAGCTATCGATATTTAACGCCAATTGCTAAAAAACGTATTTAGGCCACTAATCGGCTGTATCATCTAATATCTATCTAATAAGCTTAATAAACACACACAAAAAGGCAACTGCCATTATTTTATATTTTATTATTAAAAACATACAAATCATTTACTCAGATATACACACACTGCCCAAATAGACAGGTCTTTAATGAATGGATTACAGAAAGCCTCAATCTTCATCACAAGCTGACATTTGCAGTAGACCTCTGAAAGCAGTACCCAGACAGAAATGACCCTCTATTACAGCTGCCAGTTATAACTCGAATGGACACATTGTACTAACAACAAACAGAATGCACACAAAAGGACTCAGCGCGTTTCAGCAAATCATATCAAAACAAGGTAAAAACACATCTTATTATTGCTGTCTTGCTAGAAATATATTCAGTGTTTGTAAAACATGTGGCTCATAGAGGTATAAGAATGATCTACAGGTTAATTTTAATTAATTATAATTAATTGTAATAAAATTTCTGTAGTTGTCATTTTAAAGCCAGGACCGGCAAGTCCTAAATTAAAGATTTCTTCTGGCGTATTGAGCACAATACAATTTCACTGAGGTAATAAAGTCTGTGTTTGTAGAAGTTAATCTCAATTAAGTCAGTCAGTCATTCATTGTGGTTGAAACAGCAACATGTCAGCAGTTTTTTTTCAGGATTTGATTAAATTGGTCACTGTTTAGCACTGTTTTGCTGCTTGATGAAATGCATTTGTGTGTGAGGACAAAGGTGTTAGAAAAGTGCATAAAATTTTCTGAACACAACTGACAGAATGCATCATTAAAATAACAAATCAGCAGATTGTAAAGTCCACTTTCTGATGGCTTCTCCTTTTATCCTGCTGGGGACAAGACAGTATAATATTCAGACGAGAAAAATAAATAGAGAATGTGAACATTTGCCATTAAAAATCTACAAAAGTTACCTGTTCTGAATAGAACGCAAATCTTCTTGCATTCATCTTCTGTTTTGAAACGGTTGTCATTTCCACCGCAGCCTCCGTACCAAAACTGTGCACAGGAATTGGCCTGCTTATCATAGTACCAGTGGATGCTATAGTTTCGGCAGGTGCCTTGGTCCAAGCTGAGGTTACAGCGGGGATCAAGAAGAGGGGCCTCTGAAGAAGAAATGGTGTGTGAGATGCACGTTTTCCAAATAATATTTATGTACTCATTGAGAATAGACCTTTTTCACAGCAGATACTTTGACTTGTAGGAAAAGTACAGGTGTCCCAGTAAGTCGTGGCAGTGAGCCAGCATGCACAACACCAGGACCATGAAACCAAAGCAGCTGAATGCAATACAGCCATCATTCATTTTATTATTTACATATATGTTTTTCCTGCTCTGACATGTCAAAATGTCCTCTGTGAAAAAGGCCTGTTGAGCAGGAGTGCAGTACTCACCTTCAGGCAGGACTGGACTCACCACAGGCTGCAACTGAACAGAGTTTAAAGATGAAACTGAGCCCACTGTTGATGAAAATGTTGCAGATGAGGATGAAGACGCAGACAATGATGAAGATGATAAGACCGCCTCATTGGAGACGGAGCTTTCTCTCACAGGCGATAAAGGTGTTTTGTTAACTACAGCTACGGTATTGCTGCCGCGTGCATGGGCTCTCAAGTCTAAATCTTCACCGTCATCATCTTCCACCACCTAGAGTAAGACGACAACATGTCAGTATTGTGATGAATTCTGTACCATCAGTAAAGAAAATTACAACAGTATATTTTAATAAAAACAATACAGAATGACTTCTAAGTAAACACCTGAATAGGGAGAGGATCAGCACTGATGGGCAGCGTGAAAGTGTCTCCACGGCCTCGGCTGTTGGTGCGTCTCTGATTTTGGATCTCCTCTTGGTAATTGTAGCCATTCCCGTTGTTCCCATATCCATTGTTTCCATGAGCATAACCATTATTGCCATAGCCATTATATCCATTGGTGTTCTCTCCATGTCCATTGTTTCCATTAACACCATGCCTGTGCCCATTGTTACCGTTCCAGTGTCCATTTGTAATGTGATTGTAAATAAGGGCGCCATTTTCATCTTCACAGAACTGGCTGACGAGTTTAGACTCCAGTGCTGAAAAGAGAAATGAAGAAATCGGTTAACTATAGGCACTTTACAACCTCTCAGCTGAAAGCAATTGTAGCTATATATTTTTTAATGAACCCACTGCTGAAGGCATGATATTTACAACGTCTGACTGTGATTATCACCTGGTAGAGTATTGAAGTCATCAATAAGGTACATGTGTTCACTGTCGGGGTCAGAGGCAATGAGGTTGAGCTCTCGCAGGAACTCAGCCTGCGTAGGATCAGAAGAATTGACAATCCCCAGGGCGTACATCTCAATGTTTGCAGCATGAGCTTCCCTCACGGCTATGTCAAGTTTGACAGGCTCTCGTTTGTCAGTTTGACCGTCAGTGATGACAATGGCTACTTTTCTGACTCCAGGCCGAGCGCTGAAGAAAGCCTCCTGAGTTGCCTTTCTGATGGCAGTGCCAGTGTAGGTGCCCTCACCCATATACAGCATTTTTCTGATCGCCTGCTTAACGTCCTGTTTGCTCATGTAGCTAGCCAAGTTGAACTCCAAATGGACATCCAGACTGTAAAGGACCAGCCCGATTCTGGTGGCGTTGCGTCCAACTGTGGTCCGGTCCACCAGCCTGGTGACAAAGTCCTTGATGATTTCAAAGTTCTCGGGGCCGACGCTCTCTGAGCTGTCGATGACGAACACAAGCTCCATTGGCCTTTCTTTGCACTTGATGCCACATCCTGATAATGAAATGAAAGCAATGAAATAATGTCACTACTTGACTACTCTCCTATAGTCTGCTTTACCCAATGATAGGTTTAAAGCTGCACTAACAATGGATCAATTAACTATGAGTAATGTCGCTCACAGTGATGAACCCACAGAGAATTATCATCTGACTCTGCAGCTCCCCTCAGCTCTATAGTGTTTTTTTAGCATCTTTTAGCTCATTGTTTTTATTTTATGGCTCGCAACTTTGCTGTTTTGGTTCACTCTCACCGCTCTCATAGCCTCGTTTCCAGACACAGCAGGCGGCTGTTTTCAGTGGAAAAAGCTCGAAAAACCCACTATACACCTGCCCAGCACCAAACAGCAGGCAGACAAAGTTAGCGGCTGAAGCAGTGGAGACCAAAACGGAGTTAAAAGGAGAGCAAATATTGGACTTACATTTGTCAGGTGGACACAAACAAGAATCCAAGTACATGCTAATGTTTACCACTGCTCCCAAGTGCCCAAAATAAATCAATTATCTCTACTATAAAAAAATGTAGCTTATATAAAATAGTGCTGTCAGACTCTGAATGAATAAATAAAAAAAAAAACACCTTTCATACTTTGTCATACTTTGGCTCTACATTCATGCCACTTGTCAGTTAAAAGATATATCAGTCGTCAATGCACATTATACATTGCCACATGCTTTGCCTTTAGATACCAGCAACTTATTCACAGTTATACCCATAAACTAGATTTGGCTTGTAGTCTTACCACAGATTTCTTTGATCAGCTTAATAATGTCCTCTCTCTGAAAAATATGAGAACATTTACATTAGTACAAAATCACTGTAATGTATTGAATGTTCGAACATTAGTTGAATTGATGAACCTACTGTGAGGCCTGGTTCTCCCTTGGCTCCTGGCCTCCCCTGGGACATGAGAAAAGTTGAAAACAATATCACTGTTTCCATAGCGTATTACTGAAAATACAGTTTACAGTATACTTGTTCTCAGATACTGCACATACACTTCTTTAAATTATTCTAGATTATGAGAGGTACAGTATCTAGTCTAGCAGAGGCTTTGTAATACTTATTTCTCAGTTTAGATAGCTAATTTAATCTAAATTCAAGCTAACTTGAATTAAAAAGCCACCCAAGAAAGCATGCTCCACAGAGTAACTTTAAGGGTCACGCACAATTATTGCTAATTATTAGCAGTTTTTCCTATGGTTAATCTCATTTGTCCAGGTAGTACAATGTCAAGTCAAAAAGATATCGTCAGTTCACAGCTTTTACACGAGTGATGAAACATCTTGAGCTCCACAACTACAGGCCAGTGTGTATCTTCATTGAGACTTGGCAGCTTGATTATTTATTTGAGTTAGTGGAGAATAAGATCTGTTTTGCTTACCCCTTCACCAGGGACTCCGGGATCTCCCAAATCTCCTTTTGTCCCTTTCATTCCCCTCTCACCCTGTAATCCACGATCACCCTGTAACAAGGGAAGAGTAATTCATCATTCAGAGACCAGTTCATCAGATATGTTAAAAAGATATGTGTAAATACATCACCTTAGCTCCAGGAAATCCATCTCCTTGAGGCCCTCTAGGCCCAGTCATACCTTGAGATCCTGGCTCACCCTGAAATTAGATTTTAAATTTACTGAATCCACACTCTCGGTAGATCATAAATTATTGTTATGTTTTATCCTGCAGCTGGTTTGTCAGGCAGGTCTATTGAGTAACATGTCAGCACCAATTAAGTACATCACGGTTCACTCTTACTCACTGTGAACAACAAAGTACAAATGTGAATTAATCCTGATTTTGAAGAGTTTGGTAAGTGCTTGGAAGATAGCACTTACGCAAAACAGTGGTAACATTTACCTTTGGGCCTTGAATACCCTCTCCTGGAGGTCCAGGTGGACCAGGAGGTCCTGACCTCCCGACATTACCCTTAAAACAAATGTTTAAAAGTAATCAGACTACTGGTTCACGAAAAAAACATCCTTCAAATGTACGTATAGTAAATAATCATAGTACAACTTCTAACCTCGTGTATAGTCAAATATTTAATTTGTGTATTTATTATTAGCTATGATTCAGTTTTGAATACTAATTATAATTAGATCAAGATGTTAGATAATCTTTCTTACAGGTGGTCCTTGTAAGCCCTCTCCAGGTGGGCCGGGCAGACCTGGCAATCCTCTAAAGCCAATGTCACCCTGAAACAGATATGAAATTATCAAATTCACTGTGAGCATCCCCATACATACACACACATGCAAAAAAACAGACAAACAAACAAACCAAAAAACATGTAGACACAAACCTTGGGACCAGGAATTCCTATTCCTTCTAGGCCCGGTTCACCCGGTAAGCCTGGCAAGCCTGGGGGACCCTAAAATAAGCACATAAATTAGTTTGGACCATGCCAACTTGCACAGGATTTTAGTATGTGCTAAATGTTGATACTACAAACCACAGGGCCGGGTATGCCTTCGCCTTTTGGACCAAGTGGACCTGGTAAACCCAGATGACCACGATCACCCTGGTTAAACAAAATTTAGTGATGAAGACCAACAACATGCTGATTAGAACAATATGGTTAATAAATGGTCTAAAAAAAAATTACAGTGTTTACCTTTGGACCAGGTAATCCATGACCTGTTTCCCCAACAGGACCAGGGGGACCAGCAGGGCCTGCATCACCCTGTAGACAATAAAGTCATAGCGATGAATAAATGCAACAATATTTTGATGCATTGCATCACATCAGACTCTATCTGGCAGTTCTTCTGGCTGCCTGCTACTTGTCTACCTCTGTGCCAAGATCTGTGACAGTTTGATGATACGTCTTTATTTATTTACCTTTGGACCTGATATGGACCGTCCTGGCAGGCCTGGCACGCCCTGCTGGCCTGGTATCCCACGTTCACCCTGAAAGGTGAGAGTTGGCAAGAGACTTAAGATCCAGTTCATGCTTCAACAATACTTGAGCTGCCAACAACCTGCAGAGGACTTTTTTGGCTTTATTCAAAGGTTCTTCAACAGCAAGGTAGTCATCATAGAATAAACTGAAAGAGGCTGCTTAAACTACTTCATCACGGAAGCCATCACACCACAATAAAATACTTGTTCCGTTAATTCTTACCTTTGGTCCAGAAGGTCCGGAGATCCCAGGAGGCCCATGCAACCCACGGATGCCCCTCAGACCCTGGTCACCCTGGGAGAGATTACAGCACACATCATCTGATTAACATCTGTTGTCATATAAATTCTGAACTACACAAGGATATATAATCTAAAGCATACCTTCTCCCCTTGAGTGCCAATTCCTTGTGCTCCCTCAGGACCTCTTAAACCAGGCAAACCAGGCTCCCCCTAAGAGAGGAAAGGTAGATGAGACATAGAAATAATCCTTTTTTAAACCCTCAGCTGCGACAAATTATTCTGGAAACAAAGGAAAGGAAAGTAGAGTACCGATACGACTGGGAAATTGGGTAATGAATTGGAAGTTTTCCACAGAGTTGCCATAATGTATTTTACCTTCTGCCCTGGAGCTCCATCCTCTCCTGGAAGACCATGCAGGCCACCGGCACCAACCGATCCAGGCTCTCCCTGCAACAATAGAATAGTATTATTTGATGTTTTGATGGATTCAGTACATTGACACTCCCGATATAGACCATAACTAAATTGATTTGTTTGGTTCAGGACAGGCGTTGTCTTACCTTTGGACCAGGCTCACCAATGCCTCTCTCTCCTGGAGCTCCCTGCTCTCCTGGTAAACCTTGGTCTCCCTTGAAATAGAAATAGCATGAGGACAAAAAAATATAACAAACCTGTAAGTTCTAGACTTGTTTGGCATGTTGTTTGTCTAGTATTTTGTTTGGCTGCACATTTAAATTTTGATATTGTACAATATATAAACGTTATATCCTGTTTACAATAACAAATCTGACGTTATATCCATATTATATTATATCTGATAACGAAATCATCAATATTACAACTTTAGAAACCACCCTTAATACTTAAAAACCTTACCCAATATACAGTTGATTTGCAGTAGCTATGTATCTTTCATACTTAATGACAAATTTGACTGAATGATCGATATATAGAAAATCTCTTTTGACTCTCCCTGCTTCACAATGAAGTGAGAGGACAGTATTGAATTGTAAAGCTAGATTGACCTGGGATCAAATACAGAACCATGTCTGTATGAGGTGCTCTCTTTGGCCATACAAACACATGCAATCTTGCATTTTGTAGGTGTGTTAACAAACCTTAGCTCCAGGTAAACCCTCTCCTGGAAGTCCCCTGACTCCTGGTGGACCTCTTGGACCCTCGACTCCCTGAGCAGTAATAAGGATCAGAGGGATTTCAGTGTCCAATGTCCTACTTCTCTATGTATGTGACATTGTCAAAATATAGATGAAGACATTTTGCCGACCTTCTCTCCCTGTATGCCCACTCCCGTCGGTCCAGTTGGCCCTGTAAGACCTGGAGGCCCCAATTCACCCTGGAAGTAAACCACCATTGTCAGCTTAATACATAAGTGTCAGTTCTCAGTGACACCATTGACTACATGTGTGGATATGTTACATATATAATCAATATCTAGCAACAAAACAACGCCACCCATATAGCACAGATCGCCACCAAGGTCTAATTAACTTCCCAGTTTGACATTATTTTCACTGTAAACACTGTACTGTACTGACGACAGAATAGTAATATAAGGCTAAGTGTGCTGCCAGAAGAAAGATCGTACAGAAAAACAAAGCACACACAACTGAATCTTGATGTCATGGGTTAAGTTTCTTCTTAATACATTTTCACATTCTCCACTCATTATTCACGCCTGTCAGTACTCTTCTCATCCCATACCTTGTCATTCCCCTCCCAACAGTTTCTTTGCCAGATCGTGCATTGTGCTTTATAGTGTCCCAGCCTTAGTTTTGTTTGCCTGCTTCCTAATGATCTCCGCCTGTGTTTTTGGACTTGTTTACCTTCACTGACTACTTACCTGTTGCTGACCTTGTTTATGAACAAAGACCAAGTGAATTGCCTCTTTACCTTACCTGCATTTGGGTCCTCAATACAAATTATACCAGCAACTTTTCTCACTTTAGTCAGTCTAGTGTTCCAAGAAACCATCTTGAAGCCTACAGGAGATTTGGGCTCCCTTATGCATTTCACTAGAGCCTTTGCTGTCTAGACCTGAGTGTTTGCAGTATATTCTCTTTTTATAGATGATAAATTTATAACCCACCCTTTCTCCTTTGATTCCTACACCCTGCTGTCCCCTTGGCCCCCTCGGTCCAGGGAGCCCCCGATCCCCCTGTGGAACAAAACCAGGGCATATCTGTCAGTTACATCACAGCCACTTGCCATTGGGTCACAGCCAAGTCTGCATTGTTCTCAGTGAAGAGAGTATGGAAGGAGAGCATGTTGGCTCCTGTTACCCTCCTGTGATTGATAATAAAATGATCCTACACGCAAGGAATGGAGCAGTTTTTTACTGTCTTCACAGCACTTCTTGACTACATGATTTTTTTTAACCTTTTCCAGTGCCAGTGAATTATGAAGTGAAGGGGTTGCTGATGGGAGCAACATCGAAGAGTAATGAAAAGCAGGCATGCAGACCTGATTGTACTAACTTTGTGTGTGTGTGAAGAAGAGAGGGTTTGATCACTCCTGACAGAAGAACTCTGATCCCTTTTTACAAGAGCTAGACGTCAGCAGAGGAGTAAAATCTATAACAGCTAGGAAGTCTGGCACAGGTCAAACAGATGTGTAGTTGCTCGAGGACATTTCCAGTGTTCATTTCCCAAGAGCTTTCTTTAACAAATAAAAGTTGTACTTACATTTCTTTACAGAGAATCTTCAACAACCACATAAATATGCTCCTCCCATTGTCAGTTTTACCCACAAGTTCTGTCTTGTGAGGGGGTGAGGGTGCTCTTACTTGGGTATTATAAATTAATCTCACTTCTTTGTGGTTAGGTTTTAGACATGCTGCTTTCAATAATAACCTCCAGGCATAGTTTATACTGTAAGCCATATACCATTGCACCCAGTCTTGCATATCTTGTCAAAGCCTTGGATGAATCCCAGCTATCTCGTTTTGAGTGGGGTATTTGCAGAGTATATTATAAACCATATGTCCCATACTGCAGGATGTTGCAGCATGGAGGGGGAAATACAGATTTTACAGGCTTAACACATCCACAGAGTGAGTAGTAACGCTCGAGTGAACACCTGCGTTGTGAGTCAGTGAGTTGGAACAGAGTAAGATCTGCTTTTGACAGATGCAGGCCATGAACTGCAGAAGGGCCCAGATATTCAATGTGGGTTTTTTTTTTGTTAGTGTATTTTTGGGTCTGAGGGTCACATCAAATGATTGATCCATAACCTTAGAGAATGTTAGAGTGCAGCAACTTCTGGTTCTTCAGATAGTTACTGACTACTTTAATTTAATTGTCTTAATTAAGCTTAAATTATTTTTTCAGCAGCATTGTGCATGAGATATATGCAGTTCCACATATTAACACTTGAGCAGCTTCAGTGGGGGTTTAAGTGCTTTTGCTGCAGAGCACCTTGACAGAGTAATCGATGCAGGGGATAGTGGGGTCTTCTATATTTTAATGGATATCTATCTCCTCTATTTGATTGAGATGTCCACCCTGGCTAGTGTCCCTGGAAACCACAGTTGACAAGCTCTTGTGTTCATACATAGTGAATCATCTAGACATGTGGCTGCAAAATCCTGTACAATAGATGACAACAACTTTGACAAATGTCATAACAAATCAAGACAGTTCTCATTTATCAATATTTTTGAAGCATTTAGGCATTAGTTGATGATCAACATCTGTAACGTATATGTTATCAAAGTGTTCAGACTTTAATTTTTATGAAAAATATTTTCTGTCTCTTGCTGGTCTAGAAGAGAACGTTAGCAAAGCATTGTGGTATGCTCTAGTTTTGACTTCGACACTGTTACTATTGTTTTGATGAGTTCTCTGATTACAGATAAATAATACCTTTGGTCCAGGAAGCCCCTCACCATGGGGTCCTTTTTCCCCTTGAACACCTTGTGGTCCTTGAGGTCCCTGTAAACAAAGCCAGAGTGTCCAATATGTGACCCAAACAGTGCTCAGGTCAAAGTACCTTTATGTGCTTTCTCAGCAGATCACATTTTCCACTGCCACAAATATGGACATCACAGACTCTGTTCCTTCTTCACTTACAGGAAGGCCGGGTTCACCCACTCCAAGAGGACCAGGAGGACCTGGTCGGCCCTGGAATCCCATGTCACCCTGCAAATTTATATAGTAACTTTAATAAGAGAAACCCAAAGAAATGCAGATACCAAATAACTAATAGTACAAGAAGATATTTAGAGGATAATCCATAACATAATTTACTTTTGGTCCAGGAAGTCCAATACCAGTTTCCCCCTGAATCCCTGGAGGACCAGCTGGGCCACGTTCACCCTGTGATCACAAACATAATAACACTTAACACCAGTGTACGATGGAGCTTAAATCATGTATCAATATAGCAAAAGGACATGAGTCCTGAATCATTAATTAAGTGTCTTTGTCTTTCATTTACTGTGTAAAAACACTATGTTTCACCTCTGAAAAGTTCTACCCAAATCAAAACTAAATGTGAATGTATACACACATGCAGATAAGATGCTCCCTTGAAGCTGAAAATAATGCTGTAATTCCTTTAGCTATGTAAATGGGATAGTGGGTGAGATATTTGATCTATAAGAGCTAAACTTGAACTCCAGTAATGTCTTAAAGAGTGAGAGGCACACTTAAATATGTGAATAGGGCTTGTCTTACAGGAGTCTTTTTTTAGGGACCTAACACAAATTATACTACGTAGGGACCACCAGGAGTCCTGTTAATCTTCCTACATGTCGAGACACTGAGCATAATCTGACTTTCCATGTATGTTTTTAACTGCAGGACTTGTTAGAGAACCTGACGATGCCATAGGCACTTCCTACGTAGTCTGTATTTAGAAACAGGATACAAGCTATTAGGAGAACCTGTAGTGAGATTTTTTGCTGATGGTTCATCACTATGCTGGTCAATAACAGTAATGATGGGGAAGACTTTGGCTCTATGCCAAATGTTCACACAGGGGTCTATTACCAGACAAACAGGCCTCTGTGCTGCACGGTAAAGACCGGGGTGGTAAAGCTCCAACCTCTTGTTTAAATGAATCATAAAAGGAAATATAAAGGGCACAGCAGATGTGCACAGTGAGGTAAGAAAAAGTAAAAGTTCAAAAGGGGCTGACCTTCTTTCCCTGAGGGCCCTCTGGTCCACTGTCTCCATGTGGTCCTGGTAACCCCTGAACAGAAGCAACATACAGCCATTAACAAAGCAATATCAGGAAACATTTGCATATTTGTTGCATATGTGACCATGTGTGTCAATCTGTTTCGGATAGGAGGAAATGTTTGACATGATGTGGTGATTTCTGCAGCTATTTTCAGTTGTATAAAGATGCTTTTCGTCTAGTTTAAGAGTTCACACCCAGTATTCCCAACACATACAGCAGACCAGTTGGTATTTCTAATAATACACAACTATGTACATCTAGAATGTCATACGAGCCTGCAAATACACCTGAGTGCCCCTATATTTTAAGTTAACAACATCTCTCATCTCTCTTTTGTCTGCAAAACAATATAAAGTGTTAACTGTCGAACACAAATTGTACATTTTACTACTAAAATATTACTGACCTGCAGACCTCTAAGTCCTCTTGTTCCAACTGAACCCTCAGGACCCTGAAGCACATAGGGAAGAGAAATACCATGAGACCAAACGCAGTATGTATATGTATATATTCAAGTAGGAATTATCCAACTGAAAACATAACATTCAGTATGTGTAGCGTCAACAGTGCTGTCGTACCCTGTCTCCTTTGATTCCTGGAGTGCCACACTCACCCCTCTCACCCTGTGTAGACATTACAAGTATTGCACAGGCTTGAATTGTTTCCATCAAAATAAAATGTTACCACTGACATTCATCTAAATCACCTACCTTCTCTCCTTTGTAACCCGGTTTTCCCTGAAAATAAAATGAATGGGATGTTATGTGTGAACAAACTACAGAGACAATATTGAATATTTTCTTAATTTTGATCATGAACAGTGGCATTTACCTCAGCACCCTCTCGCCCGGGTAGACCACTGAGTCCTGCTTCACCCTGGTGTCACAGAAAGTACACTAACTCAAATGAATAAGAGTTTATCCAAGCTACTGTAAAATAAATATCTTAACACAGAATAAACAGTCTGAAATTGCAGGCATAAACAACAACATTACTGGACTAATAACTTAACACATTTTAAAATAAATACGTATAAGCCTATAAGCCTCAAACACAAAATGAATCTGAGATAAATAATGAGTCGATGTTGAATAAATCAGCTGATTATTCATAATTTATCAATCATATCCTAATAATTTCTAACATATTAGTATTTCATGACAATTCAATATAAACAACAAATACTTAAAATACAAAAAGTTATACGAGCACAGTACAAAGAAACACAAGCAATAAAATGGACAGATTATAAGAAGTTGTGTAGTCAGATTAACAGTTGTGTAGACACAAACACTAAGGTAAAAAGATGACTTTAAAAATGTGTGTGAGGGTAAACTATAAAACAGACTTGGTACAGTAATGGCATATGCTCAATCACTGAGGTGTGGAGGTGGAGTAGGGGGAGAGGTGGTCTGAAATATAAATGGGTGCCTCAATGTGCAGTGCTTAAAAAACAAATGAAAGGACCTTAAATCTATTCTAAATTTGATTGGTAGCCAGTGAAGGAAAGCTATTACAGGCTGCTATGGCTGACTGACTAACTCACACATATTGTGTACAACAGCCAAGATGTAAAGAAATAACATTTTAATTTTGAAATAGCACTTAGGTTATCAAGGGAAGGTACAGCAACATATCGTCAGTGTGACAGTGATAAGTGTTTTCTAAAAATAGAGCCCAGTGGGAGCAAATAAAGAGAATAAAATAGGGCCTAAAATTGAACCTTGTGGTACTCCACAGGAGATGGGTGAAGAGAAAGAAGAAAAGTTATGAGTGATAACAGAAACTGTTCTGTATAAGTAAGAGGCAATCAACTGCAAAACATGAACTTAAATGTCATTTGTAATAACAGACAGTAATGTCAGTTAGGTGCATTACACGAGTGTCTGAGTTTGTTTTTAGTATAAATCTGAAGACATCTTATTTCTTCAAGAGCAGTATAGAGCTTGTTTCTTGGGTACATCCTAATACTTACCCATTGAACAGATCACTTTCCTTTTGGACTTGAATAAATGATGTATTGATACAGATGATGGTTTCTTTACAAATATTCAACTAATTTCATTAGTTTGTAATGAAACCGGTCGAGGCAGATGACCGCCCACCTTGAGCCTGGTTCTGCTCGAGGTTTCTACCTGTTAAAAGGGAGTTTTCCTTGCCACTGTCGCATAGTGCTTGCTCATGGTGGGAACTGTTGGGTCTCTGTAAATATAAAGAGTCGGTCTAGACTTGCTCTATTCGAAAAAGTGCCCTGAGATAACTTTGTTATGATATGGTGCTATATAAATAAAACTGAATTGAATTACTAAAAATGTACACATCTGTCACAAATTATTATTATATAAATGATAATCATAGATAATAATTAACCAGTCATACATTCCATATGAACCACTTTTAACAATGGGCTTATAAACATTTTTTACCAAATAATTTACAATTTACAGATATTGAATGACCAAGTTCAGGAAGCCTGACTACTTTTTTCCAAAATTGAAACACAGAATTTAGGTGTAGAGCACTCAGGAAGTATTATGTAACTAACTCCTGAAAGAGCCCGCCAGCTAAGAAACTGATAGTTCATATGTCCGTCAAAAAGCACGCACCTTATGCCCTTTAAGCCCTGGGGCTCCATCATCTCCGGGGCGACCTTTTTTCCCCTGGAGAATGAAACAAAGTCAGAGTTAAGATTTGATTCATTTCCATTGACATTTTGCTCTCTTCTTGGTGTGCACTAAAATTTGTTTTTTGTTTGTTTGAGAAAGATAGGAGGGAAAGGGTAGCTGGGCTGATGTCTGAATGTGTGTTATATATGTGCTTATGGATGTGAGGGCTGTATGACAGCTGAAGCCATAGGTGGGCATGAGGTGTCTTGTCCACAGGGCCAGGGGTCCTTGTCTTGAGCTGCACCTGGACCGCATGTGTCAGTTGCTATCCACCAGAAATCGCTAGTTTGTGACCATTAAACTAATGAGAGCAATTATGAGAGCCTCTTAGTCTGAGTGTAAGAATTTGAAGAATCTCTCTGAGGAGAAAGCACCTGGTTAATGGCCATGCAGCTGTCTGTCAGCAACTGATTATCTGCCAGGTCTCTGGAAAGCTTGACATTACCTGAGCCATCTATTATCTGAGGAGGGGAGGGGCTTGAGTGGAAGTTTGCATATGAGTGAAAATGTGTGAGTGAGTGGGATCATCTTCTCCTAGCATCACACAGAAATTATGTGTCATATCTGGTGCCCCATACTGCGGAGCCTCTATCCCTGCGTAAGTGACCGTGGAAGTAGGGGTTGTATGTGAGATTTATGGTGGCCAAAGGTCCAGTTTTATAGGGAGTTGAGCTCTAAATGTGCTTCTCGTTTCCATGGGGGACATCTTTTGTTACATGAGAAATGCACAATAACTGGCTGAGACTGGGTCGTAACAAACATATTTCTCTGGGAATATCAGGCCACACAGTATCTCCCTGTTGCCATAGATTTGCTTTTAGAATGTGGGACAAGACCACCTATATCCACGTACTCTTCTTGTACAAATGCCTGCAAGCTATACAGAGGGGGAAAAAAGCAAGTAATTATCCTGATTTTTCAAAACTGCACAATTACCATTCCTAAAATATCAGGATCATGTTAGATTTCTCAGCGTAAGATTTCAGGAATCCTTCCTTCTGACAAACCGACTTGTGACACTTCAAAGGAAATTGCTCTTTGGTTGGGGGATATTTGGAAAAGTTTGAGGCTAAATACTCACCACAGGCCCGCTTGGCCCCCTCTCTCCTTTCTCACAAGCACATCTCTGAGCCAGAGGGCACTTCAGGAAAAAAGAGACATGTTTGCTAAGCTGTCATGTAATTCTATACAGTCAAAGTGGGCACCTTCACCTAATTACACATTATCCAATGTCAAAGGATTCTGTATATGAGTTGTCTAATTGTAATAATACTTACGCCTTCATCAGCCAAGCTGGTCTGCAAAGAAAACAAAAGCTGATTAATATCTGACAGAATTTGAATTAGCAATATCGCAGTCCGTCATGAGATTTGCTTGGTGATGCAGATTTGTTATGCTCATTTTATGTAGTACAATGAATGCCTATTAAACTACTTCATAGGAACAGTTTTGGGGAAACCAAAGGTGTAGGTGCTTAAAAGTGAAAGAAGCAAAACTGATAAAGACAAATAACATTCCTTAATACTCCGACGTTGAGAACAACTTCTTAAGTTCTTTAAGAATAATGAGTTATAGCCAGTGACAGAGGAGTCACAGTGTAATAAAGAAATGTCTAAATGCAAGTCATGTGTTACTGTATAGAGAATATCACTGTTAAAAGGAATGTAATGTGAGGTTGCGAGACAAAGAAAATCCTAGGGGATATGCTCATGCAGATGTCAAGCAGTATTTCTCTAAAGCCGTGTAAAAACCTTATTATCCAGAGTTGTAACAGACGTTTTCTCCAGAGCATTGCCATCATTCCATCTCTATACGAATACCTGAACAAGCCTGTCCGTGTGTCAACTCTGAATTGATGCTTATTCAAAGTAAACACACAACTTTTCTTCTCAGTGTTGTCTGCTGAAAGACAAGGTATTATACTCACAATCTCAGTGATGATTTTTTCAACAATGTCTTCGTCCTGCAAATTATGGAGGAAGCTGGAGGCCGGGGAGCTGGCGAGTAGACGGAGTTGGGCTACATTGGCTGGCTCATTGGCGGCCCGGGTGATGCCCAAAGTGAAGAATTTGATGCCCTGGTTCTTGGCATCAGCAACAGCAGAGAAAATGTCAGGGTTCCTCGGGTGGGAAATACCATCTGTAAGCAGTACGGCTACTTTGATGCTGCCATGGCTGGATTCCTCCAGGTAGATCTTGGTCATGTTGGTGATGGCATAGGTGGTGTAGGTGCCGTGCCCGATGTAGATGATGGGAGCTATATGGGTCTTGAAGTCCTCTGTGCCCCTCCAGTCTCTGAAGGTTTGCTCTGTGATAACATGGCTGCTGTACTGCAGCAGAGCCACCCTCAAGCTCAAGCTGCGGCTGGTCTGCAGCCGTGCCTCTTGGAGTCTGTCCACCACATTCATAGCAAACTGCTTCTCCTGCTCATGATTGTCCTTGGCACTCTCAGAGCTGTCCAACAGGAAGGAGAGCTCCAAGCTACAGTCCTCATTTTGGATGGCTGTGTGCACACAGAACAGGATGAAGGATTTTCTATTGGTAATAGAACATGTTTTACAAGTGTTATTCCTTTCACAAAGTGATTGACTACATTTTAATTTAATTTCATGTCAAAGTGGTGCATTCATTTCTTATAAATCTGTAAGTCTTTACACAGAGGAGGAAAACTGCAGACTAGTACAATCAGATTAAGACATGAACAAGTTCAGGTTTATCATTTTTTGGTATAAAATTGTAGCAACATGATGATGAATGTCCTGCACCAAAAAGACTGTTCTTGGTATGAGAATAAAAATATTTTCATTCATTGTAATTCTCATTCATTTTCCTACCTTGTCCATCATGAATATTTGCAGCCAGAGGTTTGGCCCTGGATTTCTTGTTAGTTTTCCTCTCTTCATAAAAGTCTTGGGCCCAGACACTGGTCAGTGCTGTGACCAGCAGCACCGACCTGAAGGAAGGGAACATCCTAGTCCCAACTATGGAGAAAAAAAACAACAACTCAGAATCGATCAAAGTTACTGTCCATGAAACTAGTTTCTGCATCAAATCAGAGTGGAACAGTTTGTGCATTCATACATTTTATCTGCTAAGTTTAAGAACATTTCTGAAAACAGTTTGAGATTAAACATCAAACTACATTGCTGAATATTATTTTGTTTTGAAAGTGGAATATATCCTTCAAATAACTCAGCAATTGTCTTCACATCGACTCACAGTCCAACCTCCTTTGGAAATGCTGCAATTTCTAGTATTTCAGTGTCCCGTTTTGAGTGCAGCCCAAAATGCAGACTTGGAGGAAAAGGTAGCAGGAACAGCAGAGGACCGGAGTGCACAGTGACCTCCAGTTAGCTCACTGATTGTGCAGAAGCAGCAGTGTCAGTCATTCTGTGGAGCTGAGAGTGAGAAACCCTGAGATACTCACTCCCCTTTATAAGGAGGCACCGACAGACCAGATCCCATGGAGACTTGCCAGGACTCCTGCTCTGCCCTCAGGGCAGGGGAAGGCTGCTGGGATATATGAAGCAATGTTGTGTGTGTTTGCATTTCAGTCACTACAAGTACAATCAAATGTAGATGTTTACCGGTGGGTAACTCATTTTTGAATATGACAGAATTATAGTTATCATGTACTGTAATTGCATGTTAGAGAATTTGTCAAACTTGTCTTGATTTTATTGAAAAGTTACAGAACATTTTCAACTGCCATCTGACAGTTGATACATCAGGACTCCTGATTTGAGGATAAAATGTCTGTGATGATGTATTAGACTGAGTTTTGTGAAGCGAGCCTTAGATAATATTGGTTTAAAGCGGTTTGTTTCAACCATAGTGAGCAGGGATAAGTGGGATGGTTATACATACAATCTGAGAATTTGGCATAGAGTCAGCTGCATCTCCATTTTTAAAAATCGGTTAATTAATCAGTAAAGCTCACAGAAAACTACAATAAAGTTATATCAGAATAAAACAGCACTTTAGACAAAATTGCAACAATAAAACAGGGTTAAATGCGTTTTTTAAGAGGTGATATAAAAAGTGGCATTGGTGCCAGCGTAAATTCCACAGATAGGGGGTTTTAAGATTTAGAGGCCCTAATGGCAAAGGCCTGGACACCTTTGGTCTGCACCCTGGACTTTGGAATGACCGTAACAGCCCTGCCTGAGGAAAAAGGGTTAAAAGGTCTGAGATTTTCTAAATGAATTATAAAATTAGATTCCGTTCTGTTTTACTTAAGAAACAGCATTCTCACCAGAAACCTCAACAACACCAATCGATGAAAATTAACTTTAATCAAAATGTATTGCAGTTGGCAAAGGACAAAAGCTGTACAACATCCAGAGAGAAGTATGAGCAATGCATATGAACTCCCTTTATAGATTAGAAACAGATAGGAAACATCTCAGAAGGACGTAACAGTAACCTCAGACAATGAGTACATGTGCTGCTGTTGCCATAGATCTAAAATATCTTTTGCTGGCTATTGTGATTTGTTTCCTTTAATTATACTTTCATGAAAAGGGGGCTGCAACCAGTAGGTGACTGACATGCAATATATCTCTCAGAAAATAAATAACTGGAAGCTGAAGGTGGTACTTCACCTTCATGACCCATAAAGATGGCCATCTGACCGTTCACTACAGATGACCTTTCAGCGTACTCCTCCTGGTGTGGTTTCTGGTCCTGTGCAGACTGGCTGAGGATTTGTGGAGCTTTCTGCCCGCTGTGCTTAAGGTGAAGAAGCTTTGTATTGCAAAGCTCCAGGCAAGAAGTAATTAGAGGAAACTTTCTGACACAAAGGAATGTTGCACTGAATGATGGAAATCCACCCCGTCACGTTGCCCTATGATGACTGATAACCATTCAGAGTGTTCCCGTATGCTGCAGCAACTTTTATAAGTTGTGAAAACGACTGTAAAGTCAGGTTGTCTTTAATGTAAGTCCATCACTGACTGAATGCTTTTGTTTATTACGTTTGTGACTACAGGTGATTACACAAGCTTAGAACTGTTTTAACACTTTAAACCTGTGATATAACATCACATCACTGTACTGAAGAGACAATAACTGTGACAGTATTACAGGCCATAGACAAGGACGTGGGAAAAGATCTTGCAGATAAACAAATTTAATCAAAATGTACTTTTACACTAACTGATAAAGAGCATTTTTGGCAGGGAATTGCTCTACTTTCTTCTCTTTTCCACACAGGCTATTAAATTTGGGTGTTTTTGTAATTGTTGGGTTGAGCTAAATAATCTGAAATCATTTTGTAAATGGTAGACGAGGATTAGAGTAGCTTAAAGAAACAGGAATGGAAATGTTATACAGAATAAAGTTTGTCCAATGAGTGTTGTTAAAAAAACAATGTAATGACAGGTTTTATTTTTATTGCATTCATCATAGACTGAATAGGTTTGTTCAGGCTGGAAAAGTTTAAAAAAATAAAGTCTATATTTGTTATGTACTATATAAGCAGAAGTAGTAACCCGGAATTTCTTGAGTTTTGATTATGGCAAATAATTATTAGCAGTGAAGGATGAATTGTATCACTGATGTACATCTTCACATAAAACACTGTAGGTCATGATTCTGTGCTGATGATCAGAGTATAAATGTGATGTATGTATTCAGATTCTTGAAGAGTTATATTTTACAGATTATCTGATTGACCAAATCTCAAAGAAATGTGAAATACACTGTTTCTATAGACACATTCAAATGTTCTCTCAAATAAAATGGACTTCTTGATGAATGACAAGGTTAAAAGTACTTATGGCGTGCTTGAAAGATAAACTATTTTACATTTTTTGAATGTACAATCTTCATATGAAGTCTGGTCATTAGATTATGAAAATGATGCCATATGAGCAGTTGTGTGACAATATTACAAATACTCCAACAGGAGGAAGGACTTATAAAACACAAGAACTGCTAACTCTGGCCCTCTGTAACGGAACGGTACAGGTGTGCAATCCACATGTTGTATGTTAAATGAACAGCTACAAAATGTTTATGGAAATACAACAGCCTCCTACAATAGACTTATTTTCATTCAGAATAGCGGTATTTTGAGTGATATTAGGATGGTTTTACCTAACACATTCATGATAATGTAAATCTTTCATGAAATAAAAGAACCAGGTATCAGGGAAATCTAAAACTAGACGGGTTTGTGCTGCCCTCTGTCGGTAAGTGAGGGGATAAAAACACGACAGACCACTCATGCTCAGACAGGCTTGTTGGGTTCAGCAGTACATGATCGTCTGTACAGTAGCTGGTGTGTGTGTGTATGTGTGCCTTCACCTTCAGCCATTTTAATCATGTTGGGTGCTGTGGGACGGTGCTGCAGCGGGGCTCTGCAGGCTTTGAAGCCTGGGATCAACTCTCTTAAGACAATCAGTGGGAGACATGCGGCTCTTTCTTCGAGTGAGTTAACACACTTTTTAATGGACCGACTGTCAGTATTGCATGTCCTTTGGCTTGTCTTTAAACGGGTGCATGCTCAGTGGGTCAGGCCTCTGATCATTAGGTGTCTCCATTCATTTTTTAAATTTAATTAAAGCAGCTACAATAAGAAATAAGTGGTTATTTGGTCCCGTTGTTACTTTAGCCAGACGTTGTAGCTCCAGTCATGTCTTGGTTCACTATCTCTAGTCAATGACCTTTCCAAGTAAATGTTTCACTCACTGCCTGTTTGAACTTTTTAGGCTGAGTTTTAGTGTTAACATATGGGCAATGCTATCCTGAAGCACCAAAATGTGGAAATATATTTTAAGTTTGCTTATTTTGTCTTTTTAATTTATGTAGTTATATTATTTATTGATTTAATATATCACATGCATACGATAATCCTAGTTTATTCTCTGTAAGATGTTTTGATTTCTCAGATGTCATATGTAAATTCACTTTCAATACGTTGTATTAATGTCATTGTCCTTTTCCTGTCATTGTCCTTTCAGGCAGGGGTTACGCTGCCCCAGCTGCTCAGGCAGCACTGGGCAATGGGCGCATAGTGGCTGTGATTGGTGCTGTGGTGGATGTCCAGTTTGATGAAGGCCTGCCTCCTATTCTCAATGCATTGGAGGTGGCTGGCCGTGAGAGCAGGCTGGTGCTTGAGGTGGCACAGCATCTGGGTGAGTGAGTCGAACTGATACTGGGGTCGGAACATTGCCCAGCAAGTCAGTGTTTGGATGTCTGTTATGGAATTTAAACTGTGTCTTCTTTACTGTCTCTCCTCATGTGTTTCTTCAGGTGAAAACACAGTCAGGACAATCGCCATGGATGGCACAGAGGGTCTGGTCCGCGGTCAGAAGGTTCTGGACACCGGAGCCCCCATCAGGATCCCTGTGGGCCCCGAGACCTTGGGCAGGATCATGAATGTCATTGGAGAACCCATTGATGAGAGAGGTCCAATTACCACCAAACAGTAAGTGTTTAGGAGATGATTATGATGCTGGAGTTATTCTCTGTTTTTGTTGTTGTCAACAAATCCCATGAAAAGACCAAAATCAACAAGTCTGTCTCTCAGTACTCTTTGACTTCCTAACCTTGTCTGTAGCAGCTGCAAGCCTATGTGTTCCTACTGGGGACATAAATCTGTAAACATGCAAATACTCTATAGTTTCACTTTTAATTCACTTTTTAGTTATTATTTAAAACAGCTGGGGGACTGTAGTTTTTAGTAAACGTCACTCAAACATTCATAGGATTTGTTGACAATTAAGAAATAAGCCTTGTCCTTTAAACAGCATATTTAAAAAAAATGCTGTATTATCTTGCAGAACTGCTCCTATTCACGCTGAAGCCCCTGAGTTCACAGACATGAGTGTGGAGCAGGAGATCCTGGTCACTGGCATCAAAGTGGTAGATCTGCTGGCACCCTACGCAAAGGGTGGAAAGATTGGTTGGTGGATTATCTGACACACTAGATTTTTTTTTCTTTTGTCTGCACTCACATTTTAAAACATGCATATCCTGATAATTGATTATTGTGCATGTTGTATTCCTTCAGGTCTGTTTGGCGGTGCTGGTGTTGGCAAGACTGTGTTGATCATGGAGCTGATCAACAATGTGGCCAAGGCTCATGGTGGCTACTCTGTGTTTGCTGGAGTGGGAGAGCGAACTCGTGAGGGAAATGACTTGTACCATGAAATGATTGAGTCTGGTGTCATTAACCTGAAGGACACCACCTCAAAGGTGACACTTGTGTTAAACACACAATTTAGCTTTTCTGACTCCGATACTTTAGCACAAACATCACTTTTGATGGATTCATGTAGATCTATACAGTGTAAACTTATGGTAAACTCCCTGGTTGATTCTCGTCTTCACGTCCTCAGGTAGCGCTGGTGTACGGTCAAATGAACGAGCCCCCAGGTGCCCGTGCCAGAGTTGCTCTTACCGGTCTGACTGTTGCCGAATATTTCCGTGATCAGGAGGGACAGGACGTGCTTCTCTTTATTGACAACATCTTTAGGTTCACCCAGGCCGGATCAGAGGTACGCAAAGCCAAATAGATTTTTCATTAGTTGCAGATGTCATCAACAAAATAGTGCTTTTTATGTATACATGTCTTGTGTCTGAATATTTGTGTCATTGTCCGTCAGGTGTCTGCCCTGTTGGGTCGTATCCCCTCTGCTGTGGGTTACCAGCCTACCTTGGCTACTGACATGGGGACAATGCAGGAGAGAATTACCACCACCAAGAAGGGCTCCATCACCTCAGTACAAGTGAGACAACACAAGACGCTAATCACATGTCAGCACACTCTCCTTTTTCACGATAATTCATACTAAAATGGCTCATTTTGTTACAGGCTATCTATGTGCCTGCTGATGACTTGACTGACCCTGCTCCTGCCACAACCTTTGCTCACTTGGATGCAACAACTGTGCTGTCCCGTGCTATTGCTGAGCTTGGTATCTATCCTGCTGTGGACCCTCTGGATTCCACCTCCCGCATCATGGACCCCAACATTGTTGGGGCTGAACACTACGATGTTGCTCGTGGTGTGCAGAAGATTCTTCAGGCAAGCCTTATATTGGATGCTAACTAATTAAGAATGGCTGTCAACAATATCCGCAATCCAAAAGCTAACCCAACCTGTTTTTAACTTCTTTTTTTTTTTTTTAGGACTACAAATCATTGCAGGACATCATTGCTATCCTGGGTATGGATGAATTGTCTGAGGAAGATAAGCTGACTGTAGCTCGTGCTCGTAAGATCCAGCGTTTCTTGTCGCAGCCCTTCCAGGTAGCAGAGGTCTTTACTGGCCACATGGGAAAGCTGGTGCCTCTCAAGGAAACAATCAAAGGCTTCCAGAGCATTCTAGGAGGTAGAGTGCTGCACCAAGGTCAAAACATTTCTAAATAGGATTAACTTAATGGACATTTTATTGTAACGGTTATTCTTTTCTCTCTTCAAGGTGAATATGATGCCCTGCCAGAGCAAGCTTTCTACATGGTGGGTCCCATTGAAGAAGTAGTCCAAAAGGCTGAGAAACTGGCCGAGGAGCATTCTTAAGTGATTTTGTCTGAAGGGTTTTATGAGATAAACATTTGTACAGTATAAATTCTATTTGAGGAACTTCTTACATGTCATGCTAAGTATGTTGTGTTGTGGTTCCAGTTCTCTGGAAAGGTGAAGATTAAATAAAAAGTGACATTGTGATATACATTTTTTTGTCACGGTTTGTCCTTTTTTCATTGTTAGCAGTGAGTGAACATTTTTGGTGAAAATGATTTGTTTTAATGAAACCACTGGTAAGAAAACAAAACACTTAAATATTGCTTAAGTTTAGCCTATCAGGTGGCGAAGTTTCTTATTTAACTCCCTTTCTTGTATAAGGAGGTTGGTGCTGTGTTCCTTGAAGGCTTCAAAATCCTGTAAAATAATGACAGAAGAAAATATGTTGAGCATGTTCTCAGACTCATATAGGCCACTGTCAGTTACGCTTCAATATTGCAGATTCTGACAAACCTTTTCGAACTTCCCATATTTTATCATGGATTCATCAAGAGCAGACTGGAGAGACTTCACTTTTACGTCTGCATTAACAGCTTCTGCTTCCTGTTCAAACCTGAGGCAAAGTCAGGGAAAGTTATAGACAGGGACAATATTTGTTATCCCTAAGGATTTTTCTGAAAGCAGTAGTTTGTTGTTGATGCACAATTTACCTGTCCTCTGCTTTGGCCCGGGCTTTTTTCTCTTCTTTCAATTTTGTCTCCAGCTGCTGGATTTCCTCTTGTTTCTCCTGTATTAAAGACCAATTTGTGTGTATATGAAGTGACTGGTTTGTCTGTGCAGAGCTGTGATTTCAGTGAGGAGAACAAATACTCTTTTCACTCACCTGTATTACTTTCCCTCTTTCCATAGACAAACGCAATAATTTGTCCTTCTCTTTGGTGAGGCTTGTGATGCTTTCTCTCATGTTGATTTCCTTCAAAGCATGCTCTTCTTCAGCCTTTTGTAGCTTCAGCTTAAGGTCTGATCGTGGAGAGAAGGACACAAGTTTACAAGGGCTTGCATTTTGTAGCACTTCAGAGCATGATAAAATGTTGACCACCCACCTTTGCACATCTCTACAGCCTCTCTTTGCTGTTGCTGAGCAGCATGCAATTTATTAAGTAGCGATGCCTCCTTGGCTTGATGCTGAGTTGCTTGTTCCAGGAGTTTTGACTGGCATCCAGTTAATTTCTCCCTTAAACATAGATGCAAAATACAGCAAAGGTATTCAATTTAGAATAACAGAGAAAAACAGCATATCCTCATTTTAAAAGCTGAAACCTGGGAATGTTTGGCGGTTTTACTGGATAAATTATGATATGAAATTATTAGCAAAATTGCTGTGGATTAATTTTCTGTCTATCAACCAACAGATCTTTCAGCAGTATTAATAGCAGACATTGATTCTTCTTCTTACCGATATTCATTTTCCTTATTCGTGTGTTTCTCTGTCAGCTGTTTGATGTCTTGCATCAGTTTTTGAACAAACACTTCTTTATCTTGTAATTTTTGGGAGAAAAGCGTTTCATTTTCTGACTGCAGCTGTTTGTTTTCCAGCTTTAACTTGGCATTCTGATTTTTGTACTCGTCCATGAAAGCAATAATGGCTTGATTGTTGGCAGCTAAATCCATAAATCTCTTCTCTAATAGCTCTGCTTTCTTTCTTTCGCCGTCCAGTTCTTTGTGACAGTCTGTTACTCGGCCCTCCAGCTCCGTATTGATTTTTTGCAGGGCTTGACAGCGAAGAAGCAGCTGATCTGCTCTCTGTTTCAGTATGCAGATCAGACTTGACTGTTCATCTATCCTGGACCGCAGCATCCCTGTCTCTGTTGTACCCTCAAGAGAAAGGCTTTGAAGTTTCTCCAGTGTCTTCTGAATACTGTCCATATGCTGGGAACAAGGGGAAAAACTGTGATTTTTTTTGGTCATTTCTGTACTTGCAATTTCATGTTACTTATCAGGTGACATACTCGCCAATACCGATTTAACTACAATAAGTTAATAACGACTAAAATATTGTTCTGGTTGATTAATTGATTGGGCTTTAGTTTGGATAGTCAGAGTGACATAACCTCAATGGTAGTCACCATTTTTATAGGTGCCCAGCCCCCTCAAAAATCAAATAAATCAAAAACATAGATAACATATTGGCATCACAGAAACATTAACTGTTCAAAAGAGGTAGCAACACAGTCCAGTTCAACTGTAAACACAGTCGAGATGGAAGTGGTGGAAGAACTATTTGGATACTTTACAGCACCAATACCACAATGTAAAAATAATTTAAGTAAAAGTAATTTTAAAGTTTAACTAGTTATTTAACTACTTTTCTTTTCTACTTTATATACAGTTATAAGCTCATATTTGTATATAAAATATTGTCAAATAAATGTAGCGGAGTAGAAAGTACAATATTTCCCAGAAATGTAGTGGAGTATTTGTATAAAGTAGAATGAAATAGTAATACTTACCGAAGTGAAGTACAATTAACTGACTAACGCTAACTGTTAACAGTTACCTCAGAAACTGAGGTCAAGTACAGTAGTGGAGTAGCCTACATTAAGATACTAATTTTATTCAACCACTGAACATAAACAACGTAACGTTAAGTTACACATACACGAACAAACAAATACAAAAAAATCTCTATAAATACGATACTTGTAGAGGAAAGTAGCAGGATTATCACATCAGACCGAGCACACTGGATAACAGGTGGGCAGAATATTAACCGTTCAGCGTCGGAAGACTTCGTGTGCGCGAGACAGTAACGTTTTCTGTTAACAGTTAACGGCTGTTAGCTTACTTTACCGATTTGTAGTTCTATTTTACCAATTAACATATAGCTAATTTAGCTCTATGGGCCACGTTTTTCAGCAAGTTTCAAGTTTATTTTAAGACTTGAAAAATCATTGTAATATCACTCGCATGTGATAGTTGCGCAAGTAAGACAATTTGACATTAAATCTGGAGTGTATTCAGGAGACAGCAAACTGGCAAGTTAGCTAAACTAGCCAGTTGCTAGTTTGAGAGTAGCCTAACGTGTGAACTCTCGCCAACGGAGGACCCCACAGACTTATCGTTGTCATCGGCAACTTTTACATACCTCCGTCGTGTTACCCTCCACCTTCACAACGTTGTTGGCGTTTTTCTGTGGAGTTGCCATTATGAGTAAAAACAAAAACAAAAACAAACTCCCGGTTTTACATAGACAAACGGTTCATTTTTTTCATCAAGACTCGGTTCCACATTTCGTAGAAAGCATCACCAAGCTTCAGTTGCTCGGTCGCTAATGGCAACCGTCGCTGAGTTGCACTCTCCTCTGAAATGCCGGTGCCCTGCTCGGCCGCACGATGGAGGTGTTGGGCTTCTGATCCGCCACTAGCACTGTGAAGGTATAGACCATTTATCTACAGTCTATGGTATGAGCCATCTCGAAAAATCACGGTGGAAGAATGTTTATGTTTTTTATGTTCATTTTTCACTTTGGTACAGTTTTAGTAACTTAATTTTATGTGGTAATTGTTTTTTTGTGTGTCATTTTTCATTTTGAGATCTGGCGATGCCGTCCATTTAACGTTGTTTTATTCACAAGTCACTTGTGAAATATTTAGGGAAATGTTGATTGTACCATTGTATCCCTAAAATGAATATATGGCAACGTAAGACATTTTTCACCTCTTTTTGCACTTGTGTAGTATGTAAAATACTCTTACAATGAATTTTATTGTCATATATCAAGCTTGGTGTGGGGCAGTGTGTGTAAAACATGCAACAAGGGTCTGGTCGGACTCGAACAGCAACATTGGGATTACGTGACTCGTCTGGGCCTTCAGGACAACCTCATTTAAAGCTTTTCGTAGTTTTATATTTTAATTACTCCTATCAGCGCCCGTAGCACCCTCTTAATTCCCAAGTGCGGAGCAAATAAACAGTGATGATATCCCGCTGTGAGTGAAAAATCACTGCCACTCGGGACAAGTCGGACCTGCATGGCATTATGCAGATTCCAGGGCCAGAGGGATTTATCCGGAGGGCCGAGGCTGGCTTGGGGGAGCGGCTGTCCTGGCCTTTGTGCACGCCCCTTTTCATCAAGTAGCGGGCCAAGAAAGACAGAAAGAAGAAAGCAACAGCATCCCAGTCCCAGTCCCAGTCCCTACAGCTCCTCCATCTGCACAGCGGAGCTGGACGGACCAGCCAGAATGTGGAGAGCACTGCTACTTAAACTCTTTCTCGTCTTCCTATGCTGTGTTAGATGGTGCCACTCTGAAGGTAAGTAGTGTGATTTTGTTTTTCCTTCTACATTTTTTCCCCGTTCACACAGGTTGCCAGCTGAATGATTCAGGACCTGCAGAGTTGCTGTGCCACTAGTGATTCACCCAGTGCACTTGTTGCTCATCAAAACAAACCAGTTATTGTGCAGGGAAATTGAAGTTGAGTTGTTGAATTAAAATGCGTCTGTATTTTGTTTAGCACAGACAAATAAAGTATCCACCCAATGAGTAACAGTTCAAGTTGTGATGGTAATCAGAGGATAAATCAACTAAACACATGGAAATGACCTTGTTGACTACACAGTCTCCTCCGGTAATTTTGATGTGGCCACTAGGTAAAGTAATTCTGGCTCTAGAACTAAATGTTTTACCACATAGTATTACTTTAAAGGTTGAGCACAAAGCCTTCCTCAGACAGATTGGAAGTTCTCTTGAGGAACTTTTGCCTGAGCTTTACTGTTGCTAGGTAACAGAAAAGAGCATGTGACTTACAGACAATCTGTGAGGACTGAGAGCTACTGGTACAAATCTCATTCAGTGGAGCAGATTTTACGCTGCGAACCAATGATTCAAACTTGATTCCAACTCGAGGAAGAACTCTATTTTCTGATGTCTAATGACAGAGAGAAAATGCTCACTATTCTTTATACATGACAGTCTTGTGTTTGTCTCTTGTGTTTGTAGCCCAGCTAGATCCTACTTCTCAAATTGTAATCTGCTTTCTTTTTGCTCAACCCTTAGTATGTAAGCTCCTTAGTGTGAATCAAGCAACTAATTACACTGCAGCTGCTGCAGAATGGAGCCATTTCTACACAAGGAGCAGTTTGGAGCTAAGAAAAAATCTGTACCAAGAGTAAGGTCGTGGCTACAGCTTTCTTATTTATTTATTTATTTATTTATTTATTTATTAGGAAATATCCTGGACCTATTTTCCTATATTTCCTCACTGGCTAACAGACACAACAACAGAAAAGGTGGACTGTCCAAGCCAAAAAGACAATACAACGGTGTTGAAACACACACAAAAATTCAGTCGCAGTACTGAAATTTGCTGATGACAACTGAGGTGCACAAAATGATGACTTGACTAAAACCGCAGACTCTCAGTAGACTTTGTCAGCATGTTCATGGTGATCATTAGCTTGGATTTGTTGTGATTAACAGACAGTGATGTAGACTGCTTGAATAAAGTTCATAGTCATTTATCTTTAACCTGAATTTTGAGTATCAAGCGTTTCCTGAAGGCTATCTGATGGTGTGTGAATCAGAGTGAAAGATGTGTCACTTAATAATACACTCAGAAAGAATTAGTAATGGTTTATTTATGTTGTTTTACTATGAGGGGACACGGTACTTTCTCTAATCTCTGCTTGATCCTCCACAAAGATCCTTTAGTTTGATAATTGTTTCTTCCATGACCTTCTGTAACACATTATCCAGCCCTCTGGCTTGATACGGCTGCAGAATGCTTACACTGGCATTAATAGCTAATGTGACGGTCTGAGGGGATTTCATGGTGTTGGTTTGTTAACCATCCCCTGCCATTTTTGCTGTTCCACACATGTTTTGTCTATAAATTGAGCTGTTTTCCCATTAATCATTGGCCAGTGAAATCTTAATAAGCTATTAAGTGCACAGTAAGAACTTTAATGGTGTTGCAAATTAAGTTTTTATTTCATAAGAGGAATATGAAACAGAATAATGAAAACATGTTTGTTAATGTAACTGTAGTATGCTAGTATTTTGGTCAGGTGTGGGGCTAGACTTTTTTGATTTTTTTCTTTTGTTGTGTTCAGACTTTTCAAGACACACAAACCTCTTTCCGGTGTAGGAGCCTAAATCCTTGTGCAACAGTTACACTGCGTTAGAAGCCGGAACACATTTGGCACAAATCAAGAGCAAATCCTTTCTTTTCCTGCAGCGCCCTCAGTCTAGGTTACAGACACTGAGGATGGAGTTTAGCCTCCAATAACAGTTGGTGAGCTGTGACTCACTGTACAGAGGAAAAATAAGTTGTCCAGTGGCTGTGTCATTGCATTGTGACAACTTAATTTATGGTTCTTTTCATTCATGCTTTTTTTAAGGCATGTACCAAAAATCATGTTGAGTATTCCTCAATTCTAACCAGACCAAGGTTTTATTCCTTACTCCATTTATTCCTTCCTTTTGCTCCCATGCCACTGCCAAAGCCCCTTGGGTTTTTCACTGTTTTGTGTGTAGCAGTAAGAGCCAAAGTCACTTGTTTGGCAATTGACTGCATTCTGCTGCATTGATTTCCATATGAAATAGGCAGCAGCACTTCGCTCTGACAGCATGGACGGGTCCAGCATTTCATGCTGCCAGCAGCCGTTTTCTCCACATTTCTCCACACACATTCAGTGAGTGCAGAGGGCTGGGCCAAAACAAGACGGCTTTGATGAAAGCTTGAAGACATCTTTCATGCACCCCACGTGACAAGAAAGAGATGTTTCAGCGCCAGTGGACAGGTGTTTTCTTAATGGGTGTCTGTGAGAGGGGAGCTTATGTTCCACTTTTGTCTTACCTTATCGCAGAGTGTAAGCCTTACTGTACTCTGCTTTCTGCTGTTCATCTCCAAAGTGGCTTTTTTAGGGTGACACTTCCAGTTATGAGTTTGCATCCCTGCTGGCACCTCTTTTGTACCATTGTAATTTCACAGTGGGGTTTAAGGCGTTTGGGGAGCTTCATTCTAATGAAAATTCCTCTACTGCTCCTCTTTGTTGGGCAATAGTAGGGCGTCCTTATCTTCCTGCATGGATAGTGCGGTGCTGTCTCCCACTGTGGGTTTAAGTTGCTAATTAGAAAAGACAAGGCTAGAAAGGAAAACATTAAATTTCACAGAAACATTCAACTAAAAAACGAATAAAAAAGCACGGATCATCAGACTCAGATTAAACATGCACCATTTACCCTGGCCTTTACCTTCTCTAATATTGATTGACATAGTGAAATTGCGACTTTGTCGGGATGAAGACATAGAAATTGGAGGATTAAGGAAAACTTACAAAGAAGACGTTCTTTTCAGAATGTAAGAAGAACCCTCACACGAGATAGTGCCGTTGAAAGGTTCAGCTTCAGTGTATCTGTCACCTTTCCCAGAAGTAATACTGTCAGGAAACACTGGCTGCATTTGAAAGCCTCCATCAGATTGGTTTCTCCTTGGCATACGTGGTTTTAAGTTGTCAACCTAGATCTGAATGTATGGCAACTATAAACATCTTGATCTTTTCCAAAGCAGATTGGAATAGTGTTATTTCATTTAATTGTTTTGCAGATTTATTGCAGCTATTTTATTGTTACATATTTGTTCAGTTTAAAAAGAAAATTCTCTTTCTGTTTTTGAACCTTTGTGGTCCTGTACAGATAATAGTGTTGTCTGGACATTCAATGCTTAAATGTACTGAATGCACCCTTCATTGTTGAGTGAAGTATTTTAAAATAGAAAATATTTTATTTTTGTTCACTATAGTGCATCTCTTAGCCATTCGTATACTGTATGCAACACTTATCCCTGCTGCCATGCTATAGATGATGCTGAAACCTCTGGGATCACTGTCTTGCAACAAAGGCTCCCTTTGAGCAGATCGTGAGCAATTTTATCATTAGTAAACTGAGCAGAAAAGAAGGTTTGCTTCCTGGATAGCTGCTGAAGGAGTTAAATATGCAACTTGTTTTGCTGGGTTGGTCGTAAAGCAGTTAGGTGGTTTGCTGGCTAATTAATCTGAGACAAGAATTCTTGATCGGAGCGTATGCAAGGCTTTTAGTGCAGTAGCACAGGCAGTGACCCCACAACTGTTGTGGAACGTGATACATCTTTAAACGAGAACATTGCATAAAGTAGATGATAAACCTCTGACTCTAAATACAATCAACGTCTCCTTCACACAGCATTTGTAGGCAGTTCAGTTTTAGTAGTTTACCTTAGAGACATTTTTTTTGCTCAGGTAAACGCACATGTTTTTCACAGCTTGCCTCTATAATTCCTTATAACTTGTAACTTCAAGCCATTATAGTGGGATAGTAGAGCAATAGCTATGGGGTACTGCAGCACTGGATTTTAAATAAGTAACCCCAATATGAAGAATGTTTCCAAAATGCTGGATAAGACAGGACAAAGATAGACCACCAACCCCAAGCGTGCACCACCAATCACCACCTCAGAGCTCTTCTCCCGAAGAATTTGGGTTGAAATGGTTGCGGTACCACCCAGTACCACTATTTATTCCAATTACATTTCAGACCGGACAGGAGCAGCATGTACCATAAATCAGGCTGTCAGAGAGACAATCAGAATTGCACATTCCTATTTGGACGGGTCTGATGGAGTGCTCTGCCACTGAACTATGCTGCCTGAATCAATCTCTCCTGGAAAACGTCAGGGAAGGTAGAGTGGTGGTACCTTATCTCTACAGATGCCACTCAGTGAGAACATCAAAAGGAGGCTCGGGATGAATGCGGTGAAGGTTGTGTAACCGTCGGGGGGGGATGGCTGGCACGCTTGTCTCCAAGCCTTGTCAATGCTGTTAACAACATGCTCCATCAGTGAAAGGCATCTCTACCCCCATACGCCATGTTTTTATTAAATATAGAGTATTTGAGAATTGATCAGTTCTTTTTTTTGTGACCATATTTTTTATAGCTTTTTTCCCCTTGCCCAGAGTGGACAGGATGACAAGTTTTGGACAAAATTAAATAATAATAATGTAATCAACATTAAAATGGCAAAATCATTGATGGAAAACAATAACTGTGGATTAAAGTTCTAATAGAATGTAAAAAAAAGAAATGAAAATCAAGCACTGAAATATGTACAATTTTAATTGTGTGTAGGATGTGAGCTGGGGCAGTTCCGCTGTGGGACAGGCCGATGTATACCAGGTGACTGGCACTGTGACGGCACATCAGACTGTGTGGATGACTCTGATGAACACGACTGCCGTGAGTTACTCATTATATCACACTGTAGGCCAACATAGCACCTGAGAGGGTTGGGATATTTAGTATAGTGCTTTTTGGATGTGAGTGTCATTCCAACCTGAATTACAGCAGTGGTGAAAGAAATATTCAGATCCTCTACTTAAAGTCCTGCTTTCAAAAGTTTACTTAAAAAAACAGAAATATTATCGGCAAAATATACTTTAAGTATCAAAAGTAAAAGTACTCTTCTTTAGTCTATAACAGTGCATCCATCATATTTTACAAATTGATGTTTTGTATGTAAAATCTTGCAAAGTAACTAGTAACTTTAGCGCTGTAAAATTTAGTTGAATATAAAGTACAATATTTCTCTCATGAATTTAGTGCAGCAGGAGTATATAGTAGCATAAAATGAAAACACTCAAGTAAAGTACAAGTAACTCAAAATTGTACTAAAGTACTGTACTTGAGCAAATGTGCATAGTAACTGGATTACAATCAACTTTTGTAAATAATGAAATGCTCTGTGTGTATTCCCACAGCCCAGGTAACATGTGATGACAGTCATTTCCAGTGTTTGAGTGACGGCGAGTGTATCCCTGATGTGTGGGTGTGTGATGATGAGGAGGACTGTGAGGATGGCTCAGATGAGAGGCAACACTGCCGTGAGTACATTTCACATTATTAGCAATTCTTCAGGGGAGCTTAAATACTTAAATATATTTTTCATCACGTATATATTTAGTATCTGCTTGGTGCAGTGCTTTATTGAAACTACTGTATATCACACTTATTTGAATTGAATTATTCAATTCCGGGATGTAATTTTTATGGCTGCACCATTACATTAAATGAAATATTCCTGATGTGTGGTGAAGGTATGTGGGTTTGAGCAGTAAGATCTTTAAGATGAACCTGCCAAAGGGTCTGTGGGACTGAGGAAGTTAAGAAATTAGATGAGTGTTCAGTACCTATATCTACAGTACAAGTAGATAAAAGTGCATATAAGATCTATGTCAATAAAACCTTTCTATGTGCTGCGAAGTCACTCTCCAATCTGTCCCCAGCTGGAAGGACATGCACCAGTGGCCAGTTCAGCTGTAGTAATGGAGCATGCATCCCAGGAGAATACCGGTGTGACCGTCTGCCGGACTGCTCAGATGGGTCTGATGAGAGAGACTGCCGTAAGTCTTCTCAAGGGTGGTTTCCTTTTTTTTAATTATTTTTTTTTATCTTAGGATCCTGTGGCATTTAATCAATTTGTTAAGATTAAGAGGCTTGCTGACTGACAGAATGGGCCACAATATGCTTCTTGTTGTCAGAGGTTGATTGCAGATTCCTTGGTGGATTAGTCAAGCTGAAGTTCAGCTGCTATGCCATTATTGTGCCGACATGGTAGACTCACAGCACTACACACTGTGGTAATCTCACAATTGCATAAAGAATGCTGTGGCGACTGCTGTTGTTATGGTGGTGACGTTAAATTTAAGTCTCCATTCGCCGAGGTTTTCACCTTTTAAAAGCTAAAAAGAACACAGTTGTCAGGCTGATTTGAATGCAAAGCATTGTCATGATGATGATCTAATCTTTCAGATTACCCCGAGTGTACACAGCTGAGGTGTGCTAATGGGGCCTGCTATAACCGGACCCAGCGATGTGACCACATACTTGACTGCCGTGATGGCTCTGATGAGGCAAATTGCAGTAAGAAGCTAATTCTTATCAGAGTCAATTTTAGTGATAAATAGGTCAAGTGGAAGTCATTGTTGATCCTTGCAAAAAATGCAACCAAAAAAATCATCACCAAATAGATCTTTTTTGTCTTTTTCTGTTGTGTTTTCTTTAGCACAGCACTGCAATGCGGGCCTGTTCCCGTGTCATAATGGGCTGTGTGTTCCTCAACGCTACGTCTGTGACCATGACGATGACTGTGGAGACCGAAGTGATGAGCTAAACTGCAGTGTGTAGCCTCTGTCTTTCCAAACCCCACTGTCTGTCTTATGACTCTTCTCTTCACCCAGATAGATGTACTTGTAACTTAGTCTCTGATCTTTTCCGTGTATTAATATCCTCCACTTCACTTGCAGCATATCCTACGTGTAGAGGGAACTACTTCACCTGCCCCAGTGGCCGCTGTATCCACCAAATCTGGCTTTGTGATGGAGAGGATGACTGTGAGGACAATGCAGACGAAAAAGGCTGCGGTATGAATACAATAGTTGGAAAACAGTTTTTATAAATTGAGTTAAATTTTACTGTTAGGACCAGAAGCGTTAGACATTTGGCTGGTTAAGAAACACTAGAATGTGTACCAACTTGAGCTCTCTGTGTGAACCTGATTCATCTCCAGTCTCCATGGTTGGTTTGGGCTAGCAAGACGCTATGCCTGTGCTCCTTTAAGTGTGTTATTCAAATACCTCTTTGTGGCACAAGATCACGGAGCCCCCCAAAGGGCTTTAGAATTCCTCCACACGGCTGTGAAGAGTGTGTGTTTTTAGAGGATGGGCTGCAGAAGCCCTCTGAGCCCCCATGTGACCCCCTAAAAGCTCCACTCCCCTGCATCGATTTAAAGTGACAGTAATTTCCCTGACAATAAAGTCCTAGTCACAATTTTCTTAAGATCAACACCATATTCCTGTCCTTAATGCACACCTCACACACTGGATATCCTTTAGTCTAACACATGTATAACTCTCTGCTGTCTTGTTTTCGGATTTTGTTTTCCCTTTTCTATATGCAAGCCTGCACAAAGATGATGAATTTGTTTTGTCTGCAGGCAATGTACCGCAGGAGTGCTACCCAGGAGAATGGCCCTGTCCATCCTCTGGCCTGTGTATCCCCATGGATCAGCTGTGTGATGGGACGGCTCACTGCCCTGAGGGAGAGGATGAAACTAACACCACTGCTGGGCGCAACTGCAGTTAGTACCAACACAGCTAGTGTCAAGTACACATTAGGACATCTAATATCACAGAAACTGTGCTATTGAAATATAGTCATTCACTAATCGTGTTTCTGTGTTGGTCAGGTATCTGGAGATGTGCCTCTTTGAGCTGTGAGCATCGTTGTCATGCTTCCCCTGACGGAGGAACCTGTTCTTGTCCTTCTGGATACATTGTCAGCAGTAACAATAGTCGCTCATGTATAGGTATATATCCTTCACTGACTTTACATCACCCTTGTAATATGTAATAGAAAGTAGCTACTATGGCTCAGTAAATGAGATTAGCAGTAGCTAGTGCTGGAAACCTTTTCATACATTTTTCTTTTTGTGGTGAGTTTTCTCTCATCATTCTGTTAACAACAGAACTCCTCAGTCACAGCATACCAGAAGTACACAGAAAAAGCTTTACCCAAATAAGACCTTAATGTGGTGCATGTAAACATTGACACTCAATTCGTATTCTGGCCAGAGCCTAATCAACTAAAAAATTGTATGCAAGATCTAGAAGTGCACATAGAATCTGCTGTTTTTGTTTGGACTCAAGAGTACAGCGCACAAACTGTTAGCTGAATTTAAAAGAAATGAAGGGGAAAGATGGGAAAGTTTTGTTGATTCGCACTTCATTACAGCGTTATGTAGTCTTGAAAAAGTGTTAAAAGTGCAATTTCACTCAAACTAAACAAACCCGTGTTTAATCCTCATCTGCTGTGATTGTGATATCATGCTGAAGACTTTGACGACTGTTCGATGTGGGGCGTGTGTGACCAGCTGTGTGAGGACCGCATAGGCTCCCATCGCTGCAGCTGTCGAGAGGGCTACATGCTGGAGCAGCACAGATACTGCAGAGCTAATGTCTCAAGTGAGTGTCATTTCCTCTCTGTTTGAAGACAGTCTGTCTTACATACAGTATGCTCAGATTTTGAATGTGTGAATGATCCATCCAAATGTGGACCATTAGCATAGCCCCCTTTCCTGTTTGCCAACTGCTGTGGCTGCACTTCTTTCTGGTGCATTGTTGTGTACTGAACGTTGTTTTAGTTAGTCTCTTGCATTTGTGGAACCTAGAAAGAGAGTTGACTGAGAGGCTGACCTCTCTACCTTTAGCTTTAGTGAAAAGAGTGTGTAATGATAGTGGCTAGAAAGTACTCTGCCTTCATTAGTCTGAGACATTCTGTAAATTTCCACTGATACTTTAGTTGAGTGCGCATACTACAAAACTGATTTCTGTTTTGATTCCAACCTGACTTGATGCTGTGTTTTTTGACTTGTTGTATTTTGTTTCCTCTGCAGCTGGAGTCCCTTCTTTGATATATTCTAACGGCAGAGACCTGCTAATAGGTGACATCCATGGAAACAATCTGCGCACCTTGGTTCACTCACAGAACAGAGGTGTTGCAGTGGGAGTTGACTTCCATTATAATCTCCATAGGATCTTCTGGACAGATACCATTCAGAATAAGGTTGTTTTTTTTTAATCCAATTCCCATATCCAATGTTATTTGTACCTATTTACTACAATGTTTGTCTTAGAGCATGAAATATTTTGTTATGCTGGGGTAAGAGTTTACAGGGAGTAGACCAGTTTATTGTTTGAGGAAATACTTGAGTTAGACTGGAGCTGGCCAGGATGGGATTCTTTCAGTTATCCTTTAACATATCAGCAATGTTGATACTATAATAGTAGGATAGCTGTTGGCTCCTTTGCGACTGGGTCATAATGAAGGGAAGTAGATGTGGAATGGAATCCAAATGGCCTAATCTTGAAACCTGTCTGATAGGCTGGTATGATGTTCACATACCAGGGTGCAATCTTTGTAACTCGATCTTGTTCGAAGTAATCATGCTGTATTTGTTTTCAGTGGCACCGTCCATCTATATGCATTCTTTGGCCAGCTAAAAAGTCTTTGTTCTGCCTATGCTTTGGCTCCTCAGTGGTTTGAACCGCAGCCACTGGGCTGAAAGGCTAGGACATATCTGTGACTGAGCATCTGTGTATACCAGCCACCTCCATGGCAGCATGTCAGATTAAAAGTAGGGAAAGCACAAACAGGGCATGTGAATGCAACCAGAAAGGTTAAACTAACAGGCTATTTCCACATCTTCAGTTTCTCTTTAAACAGGTCAGTTGAAAATCCTGCTTTTTAGACGTCTGGATCTTGTTTCCAAAGAAGCAGGACTGCTAAGAGCAGCACCCCCCTAACCAGCTGCATAGTGCCAAGGCTTCCAGTCTGAGAAACCTGTGCCATCATACAATCAGTAGAGTGGCAGGTTCAGAAAACCACTTTACAGGCTTTACAGAAATGTAACAAGACAGAATCACCAGACAAGCAAACAAATAATCTTTCTCTCTCTTTGCCTTTTCTGCTTCCTAAAATGTGTTTCTTATTGTTACCTCTACATTCGTGCCTGTGACAGCTGTTGACTGCCATAGACTACTCTTAAATCATCCACTTTCTTAAAGGATAGGTTCACAATTCTTTCAAGTCTATCTTAAAACAACAGTCACATGCCCATATGTACAGTGCAATAGTTTTGTTCGCTGTAATTGTTTCTCCGTTTCATACTGGCTACAAAGTGATCCCCTCTTAAAGCAATTTCAATTTAAGTGGTGGGGGACAAAATCCAAGCTCTATGTTCTGTTTAGAAATGGATTCTAAAAGTCTGCAGTCTTTTTAGTCCAAAATTCCCTCATTGCGTTACTGTGTTATTGCAGTAGCTCAGCAAGGAAGTACTGTCCATTAAAGCGGGGCTTTTGTACAATTTAGAAAGATGCCCACTTGATTTGTCTAACTCACACTGCTAAAGCTTAAAGCCTTCTAAAGCTAAACTTGAGAAGTATTTTTTTACTCAGAACAAGGACTGTGGATTTTGTCTGCCATCACTTACACTGATTTCTCTTTGTGGCCAGTATGGACAGGGGGAACATTTTCATTGACCAATAACACTTTCAATATACCTACAGGCATGTGAGTATTGTATTAAGATACACTTGAAAAATGTGAACTTATCCTTTAATATCTTCCCTTTATTCCTGGAAGCAGTGACCACCAAAGGGCTAATTTCCTGTCAACAATGGCGTCTTTTGTGTACAGGTGTTTTCTGTGGATATGGACGGTTCCAACATGCAGGTGGTTTTAAATGTATCGGTTGACTACCCTGAGAACTTGGCAGTGGATTGGGTGAACAATAAACTGTATGTGGTGGAGGCCAGCGTCAACAGGATTGACATGGTGGACTTTGATGGAAGTAACCGGGTCACACTCATCACTGAAAACCTTGGAAACCCTAGAGGACTGGCAGTGGACCCCACTGTCGGGTAAGCACATCTCCCAGTTTCAATTTATTCATCTAACCACCCATTCCCAAACCCCACATACAGTATCTGTCGTGCTCCATTGGCGTGGAATAATGGGGGTGTGTGTGTGAGATTAGCAGATTGCCCTGGGTGGATTAGTGAGGAGCAATGTAAGTGATGACCCTCATTGTAATCCAATAGTATAGTTCAAGGGGGGAGGAGAGCCAGGTGGCTACAGATAAATTGCTTATCGTAAATTAATGCACAGCTCTTTGGTGACATGCACAGCCACCCACTTGGGAACATAATGTGATGCTGTGGATACTAGACTTAATTAACAATAGCAAAGTCTCTGATATTTTATTAAGTTAATACATGTAATGTTATTTATGTGGTCCCAGCTGTACATTACAGTCCTCATGTAATGACCCCACCTCAGAGAAAACTGGCAGATTAAACATTTAACCTCCTTTCACAGGTATATGTTCTTCTCAGATTGGGAAGCGCTGAATGGACAACCAGGCCTGGAGCGGGCCTTCATGGATGGCACCAACCGTTATGGGATCATTGGGACTAAACTGGGCTGGCCAGCTGGTATCACGCTGGACATCGAGGCCAAGCGCGTCTACTGGGTTGACAGTCGCTATGACTACATTGAAACGGCAACATATGATGGCCTTCATAGGTAAATATGCCATGTGTTATTCCTCAAAAATAACACAGCATTTTAGTTGAATTTACAGCAAAAACATGAAAGCTAATCCCCAGGAATTCTGTGGGGTAAACAAGTAGAAAGGTCCATGCATTTATGTTCTAATAAATCAATGTTCTTAATGTTTTTTTAATAGAAAAACAGTGGTCCATGGAGGTGCTGTGATCCCACACCCATTTGGCATCAGTCTGTTTGAGCACAATGTCTATTTCACGGACTGGACCAAGATGGCCGTGATGAAAGCCAACAAGTTCACTGACAGCAGTCCTCAAGTTGTTTACAGTACATCTCAGACTCCACATGGAGTAGCAGTGATACATCAGCTGAAACAGCCATATGGTAAACCCCTCAGTGAACCAAACATGTCTTCTTCAGAGTGGTCCTGATGCAGCTCACAGTTCTCACAGTTCATTCTACAGTATAATGTAAATTTACCCAGATTTTCTGCCATGTAACTGCTAGTGTTTCTAAATGAAGAGCCATGAATAGCTATAAAGAAGATAAGAATCCATAATTCCTTTCATATAACGTTGCCAATTACTGGGGTTATTTTTGTTTTTGTCTCCAGTGCCAAACCCTTGTAGTATAGACAGAGGTGGATGTGAGCAGATCTGTGTTCTGAGTCACAGGAGTGACAATGGAGGACTGGGTTACCGCTGCAAATGTCGCATGGGCTACGACCTACATGCTGATGGCAAGCGATGTTTTGGTAAGAGAACATTTCTCTTATAGCAGTAGTGATTTGTTTTCTTGAACAGATCTCTGTATGTTAAATTATAATTAATGCCCTAAAGATGTAAAGGTTCACCTGAAACTCACCTGTATAGCAACCCACAGGGGTTTTATCTTGTTTAACCCTTTCTTTTGTGATGTTTTTGTGAGGCTGAATATCTTTGGCATGAAAGGTCATTTTGTTTGATATGATCTTCTGATTTCCTATCTTCAGCTGTGAGGCAGTTTCTGCTGTTCTCCAGCCAGCTGGCCGTGAGAGGGATCCCCTTTAACCTCTCTTCTCAGGAAGACATCATCCTGCCCGTCACTGCATCGCCTTCCTACTTTGTCGGAGTGGATTTTAGTGCTGAAGACGATGCTATCTTCTTCTCAGACACAACCAAAGATATTATCTATAAACAAAATGTGGATGGGACTGGTGAGCATCTTGTTGGGTCTAGCTGTCTAGCTGAATTGTTTAGAAGTTTCTTATTACTGTACACATCCACAGCATAACAATAGTATACTAACACAAGGAAAGACATGGTGTGGAGTATAAAAAACTGTCAGTAGCTAATATGCTTCCACTGTTTTCTCTGTGCTTACATCCTTGGTTAATTTCTTTCTGAGCAGAGAGCTCTACCATGTGATTCGGCCAGGCTTATACAGGGAGTTAAGGGAGTGCCTGATGGGGCCGACTGGTACTATGGGGGAGGGAGTGGACAGGAGTATGGACAGTGGAAAATGGATCATATTATCAACTTACATCTCAAACAAATGACCTTAAAAATGAATAGGACAGACTAATCAATAATGTTTGCCAAGCAGTTTTGATAGGTAGTTTCAAAACTATCACCTAAACTGTGGAAAGTAGTTACTAATGTGATAATCCACGAGCAGTCACACCACACACAAAAAAGAAACACCGCTGCTCTGATCAGTGATGTTGTTTTTGGAGCTGCTCTAGTTTTTTCTGTCCGGTCCACATGGAGAAAATGCAAGCTGACAGCCTATTTATTTAAATGTGTTCCTCTTTCATCTCTGTGTTAAACGGTGGTCTGACTGCTTTGATCTGCACAGGCAGGGAGGTACTGGCAGCCAACAGAGTGGATGGGGTGGAGGACCTGGCTTACGACTGGATTTCAAAAAACCTCTATTGGACTGACCCGCGATACAGGAGCATATCTGTCATGAAGCTAGCTGATAAGTCCAGGAGAGCCATCATACATAACCTCAACAACCCGAGGGCCATCGTGGTGCATCCTCTCATTGGGTGAATCAATATAAGACAGGAGAATTAATAGTTTTTTTGTGACTGTTGTTCCTTGAAGCAAATTCTGGTATTTTGCTTATACTTCTCCACAGAAAGGTTATGTTGATAATGCAGGCTCAACTATAAAACTATAAAAAACACTGTTGAAGTATAAGTATAAAAGAGGTATTCATTGTATGTGTTGACATTATAATAAATATATGAAGCTACTGATAATGTAACCGTCGGATTTGTAGCTTTCTTCAGTTTCTGCAAAACCAACCATGCATGTCTGATAACACACCTTAAGATGTGCTCACCCATTCAAAAAAATGTCCTCAAATTAAGCCCCCACCTGATAAAAGGAATCCTTATTTAGAACAAGTTGTTATTTCCAATAGCCTCAAAGTCATAAGGCCTCTGTGTCCAACAGCTGAGATTAGTTCAGTGTGAAGGGCAGTATTGTAGCAAACACTAAGAAGTTGGCTTAAACAGAAAAGCTCTATAGTGTGTAAGTATCCAAAATAAAATCTAAATAAATAGGGTTTTTGTCACCCAGGTACAGTAGATGTTTCAGTGTATTCAAAGTAGGTACATTTTTAAATGAAATATATCATTAATGCTCGGGGTTTATTTTACTTTGACAGGTATATTTTTTGGACTGACTGGTACCGGCCAGCGAAGATTATGAGGGCTTGGGGTGATGGGTCACATGCCCTGTCTATTGTAAACACTACTCTTGGCTGGCCAAATGGCCTAGCTATTGACTGGAGGTGAGTCAAACATCCTAGCCATCAGCTAAGCCATCTTAGCCACGTGGCTTAAAGAACAGTCCCACAATACACCATTTCACCTTCTTCATTACACTTGAGATTGATGTCATTTTTCATTGTTTTACCCATAAATTATGGCTGCTATAGCAATGGGGTTTTTTTTCCGACCATTCCCCTGACAGCATTTGTGACTGTGCTTATTTTAAACTCTTGCTCTCTGCTCTGATCTCCACCCAGCTCAATGCGTCTGTATTGGGTGGATGCCTTCTTTGACAAAATTGAGCACAGCAATTTTGATGGACAGAACAGGATTTCTTTGGACCGCATAACCCAGATCTCCCATCCATTTGGCCTCACCATTTTTGAAGGTAATAAGTCGTCCTGGCATAAACAACAAGCTGCCTATAAAGTTCCAGTACAAGATCATATATTTGATCTGAATGAAGAGGGGGTTCATTTCACTGGCATTGACTTGAACTGTGGTTTGTCATTCTTGCTTTAATGATGATCATGTCAAAAGAGCAATTACTGGGAGGTGATGAGAGATAAAGTAACTGAGGTTATGCTCTGCTGCTCCTGTCCCTTGAAGGCTATGCATATTTTACTGACTGGCGCCTGGGTGGCATTGTACGTGTGCGCAAGACCGATGGTGGGGAGATGGTCATTATCAGGAGAGGAATCAGCCACATCATGCATGTCAAGTCTTTCAACTCCCACTCTCAGATTGGTCAGTAGCTTTATTCACTGCTCTTCTCACTGGACTATTAATCCGGAGCTCAGGCTCGCACTTGTCAGTCATATTCCTGGTAATTACACTCTACTCTCCTTCTCAGGTTCCAACTTCTGCAATAGGCAGACAAATCCCAATGGAGACTGCAGCCACTTCTGCTTCCCAGCCCCAGACTCACAGAGGGTGTGTGGCTGTCCGTATGGCATGAAGCTGTTGCCCAACCAGCAGACATGTGTGGAAGACCCTTCCAATGAGCCCCCCACACTGCAGTGCGGAGCCAACTCCTTCTCCTGTGGCAACGGCAAATGTGTCCCAAACAGCTACAGATGCGATGGTGTTGACGACTGCCATGACAACACTGATGAAGTCAACTGTGGAATTAACAGTAATGCTTTTTTTCCACCAGTAAATCCAGTTCATTATACTGCCTTGACCTGACCAGAGTAAAAAGCAGTTTCATGTCCTTGGGTTTTTAAAAAATTCTGTTTAATATTATAATGTTTAATCAAGATCAACATCTCTTTTTTCAGATACCACCTGCTCCCCCTCTGCATTCACCTGTGCCAATAAGCGCTGTGTGCCTGTAGGATGGCGCTGTGACGGGCACAATGACTGTTTTGATAATAGTGATGAGTACAGCTGCCCCACGCGGGTGCCTGGAACGTGCCCGGCCAATCAGTTTACTTGTGCCAACCACCGCTGCATCCCACATACCTGGCGGTGTGACACTGACAACGACTGCGGGGACAGTTCAGATGAAGCTGACTGCCGTGAGTATCACTATAGAGGCTATCAACTTAAAATTAATAGGATTTGCTTAGAGACTTGTTTTGTTAATTCTAAAGACAAAATAAACAGAAATAGGGTAAGTAGCCCAAATTCATTACAGTGACAAAACTTTATTTCAGGAAGCAAACTACAAGCAAATATGAAGAATATGTGAAGAAAAAACACAGTTATTAAAGAAATTACTGAAAAAAGGTTGGCAAACAAAAAAATGTGTAATGTGAGTTTAATTTGGCTGGAAGTAAATGTAATGGACCTGGTAAATGGAATGTATACAGTATAGCCTTATTTATAAAAACATAGAGATGCTGGTCAAGCTGGTCAATAGGCTACTGGAGATAACTCACTTTTACAAGTACTATTTTTAGATGCCTCTAAGTTTATCCAGGATCAGACAATGTGCCTATGTCAGGAAAATGGGTTACTTATGTCCCTGAACTACACTGAATCTGCTGTGGACCCAATGGTACACAGATTAGGTCATAGACTCACAACAATTTGTGTTGACAGATCTGGGAAACACATGCCATCCAGGACAGTTTCAGTGTCCAGACCACCGCTGCATAGACCCCAACTATGTCTGTGATGGGGACAGGGACTGTGTGGATGGGGCTGATGAGCAGGGATGCAGTGAGTACCTTTGTTATTTTGTGAATTGGAGCTTTATCGCCCCTTTCCCAATAAAGAATGAATTCATTTGTTCAGTCATTCATGCGTTCAGCAACGGTCTGTCAGGTTTTGTACCAGCTAAATATGCTCATGAAGTTGAAGAGGTCAATTATATGCTCTGTAAAATTTAACAAGCATTTGCTAAGCCTCTTAGCTTATTGATCTCATTACCTGTGTTGCACAACAATTGAGCTTAGCATAAATACAAAACTGCAGAAATATTGAATATGAGGTTTAACATACTCAACTGGATTTTTCAGTCTACAACTGCACTGTGAATGAGTTTAAGTGCTCCAGTGGTCACCAGTGTATCAACTCCTACTACCGATGTGATGGAGTCTTTGATTGCAGTGATCGCTCAGATGAGCAAGGCTGTCGTGAGTATTTAACTACTTGCATAATTATGTACATGGTCGCTAATATATTTGACTATATATTTATAAATATATTTTATTATTTACTAATTTTGAACTGTGCTAACACGCTGTTTGTGTTTTCTAATGTATCTCAGCTACTAGGCCCCCAGGGATGTGCCACCACGAGAGTGAGTTCCAGTGTCAGTCAGACGGGAGCTGTGTCCCGTCTTCCTGGGAGTGTGATGGTCATCCAGACTGTGAGGATGGCAGCGACGAACACCATGCCTGCCCACCTCGCACCTGCCCCTCCTCACTCTTTCGCTGTGACAACGGAAACTGTGTGTTACGCAGCTGGATTTGTGATGGGGACAACGACTGCAGGGACATGAGCGATGAAAGAGACTGTCCCACACCGCCTTTCCGATGTCCAAGCTGGCAGTGGCAGTGCCCTGGCCACAGTGTGTGCATCAACCTCACCACAGTGTGTGACAACACTCCTGACTGCCCCAATGGTGCTGACGAGTCTCCTCTCTGCAGTAAGTTTGGTCTCTGCTTTCTCAGTCAGCCTGGAACATGTTCGTTGTCTATCAGAAAGACTTGATTGTTTTATTACATTTCTGAGTTTGCTGACCTGCTCAAATTCAATTAAATTTTCACATCACATGACAAACAGAATCCAACTTTCAATTGATTTTGTTTAATTTGACATTCTTCTAGTGCCTGTATTCTGTAAACAGGAGGATTTCACAGAAATTTTGTGTTGAATGTTATGTGTTTTGTCTTTGGATTCTTGTGTTGAAATCATGCATGTGTGTGATTTGACCTGTATTAACCTGAAAATTATCTGTGATTTTCCTTTCTTGCCTTTCTCACTACTTTCAGATGAGCCTTTGCCAGGTAGGAACAAACTCTAAATCATTGGTAGAAATTCTGCAAGTAGTTTTGATTCATTTTCAACAAACACGGTATCTTTATTAACTAATTTCATAATTATAGATTTGTTTCAAAACATAATCAAAGGAAAATTTTGTTGTTAGTAGAGAGTGTGTGGTAAATGTAACAATAGTTTGCCTCAGATATACATCAAAAATAGTTCTGGCTCAGATTAGCACTTTTAAAGACACTTACTGAAGTAGTTAGTGATTTGTTGTTCATTAATTATCATTAGAACATGTATATAAATTGCATAATTTGGTCGATTTTGTATTTGTTTTGTATGAGTTGTCATTTACTTGGTTTAATTTCCGTTTTTGGGTTCTAAATTGTGCTTTCCCTGCTTTCAACTCAGATCAGGAGAGCTGTTCTGACAACAATGCTGGCTGCACCCACGGTTGTATCCAAGGGCCGTTTGGGGCCCAGTGCACATGCCCTGTGGGTTATCAACTGAGCAATGACTCCAAAACCTGTGAGGATGTAGATGAGTGTAATCCCCCTGGACTATGCAGCCAGCACTGCTTTAATGAGAGAGGCTCTTTCCGCTGCCATTGCCAGGATGGTTACACTCTCGAAGCAGACCAGCGGACCTGCAAGGCCTCAGGTGAGGAGAGTTACGGCTTAAACCTTCTGTGCATAAAACATATTGCTCCTCTGGTAGTTGTACATAACAACCTATAATTTCATAATGCAGTAAAATAGGAAATAGGCCAATTATCAGTCCTACAGTGATTTGGTTGTCGAGATGATTTGCCTATACAGTACATATCTCAGTTTTTTCCGCTTTGCTGGCTGTTGGGCAGGAATGAGCTATGATAAAGGGGGAGCTTGGCCCCCAGACGGTGAGACTGACACACTGTCTTTCTTCTCCCTTGTCCCTCCTTACTGCTCTGATTTCTTTAGATAAGACAAATAACATATGTGTCACTCACTGGCCATCACTGGCGTAATTAGGACATAATCACCAACAAAGGGCTGTTTATGGGGAGCGTGCCTGACATGAGCTCCTCTTCCACACAGATAACCTGCTGAAAGGCTTTGCAATACAATAGGCCATTATTTGGACAAAAGTGCATTCCCCAAGGATTGCCATTTGAGTAGGGTCTATTTAACAGTCCCGTCGTAGAGTTTTGGTAGACATGCAAAAGCTGATAAGTGCTCGTATTAGCATGAGAATGGACATGAAAAATAGGTAACAGAGATTTGATGTCTGTTTACAGATTCTCGTCAGGCGTTCTTGCTAGTGGCCAGTCGAAATCAGATTGTGCAAGATGACATAACCACTCAGCCCAACGTGGTCCGCTCTCTGGTTCGAGATGGACGCAACATTGTGGCCATAGATTTTGACTCGGTAACTGACCGTGTGTACTGGTCCGACACAAGCCAGGACAGAATCTGGAGTGCTCACAAAAACGGCAGTGAGAGAACTGTGGTGAGTTGGTCTGTTCCTTTTTGTCACCACAGATATATTGCATGAAAATGTTTTGTTTTTATTTCCAGCTTTACACGTCATTTCATTTTCACCCATAAACACATTTAACTAAGAATGAGTCTCTTGTGGACAGATATTTGATAGTGGAGTGACTGTAACAGAGAGCCTCTCTGTGGACTGGGTGGGCAGGAACCTGTATTGGACTGACTACGTCTTGGAGACTATTGAGGTGTCTAAACTGGATGGCACCCACCGCACTGTATTAGTCAGTGAAAATGTCACCAACCCCCGAGGCCTGGTGCTGGACCCAAGGGACAGGTCAGTGATGTACAGTTTGTTTTAAATCGGTGTGTCTTGGAATGTAATGCATGTTTTGGTCTCTTCATTATCAAATCAGTTGGTGTTAAAAGACGTTTGTTTTGCAGTGCTCACCTGATGTTCTGGACCGACTGGGGGAGGAACCCCCGCATTGAAAGGGCCAGCATGGATGGAAAATTGAGGACTGTTATCATAAGCAACAAGCTGTACTGGCCCAATGGTCTAACCATAGACTATCCAAACAATTTGTTGTACTTTGCTGATGCCTACTTGGATTTCATTGACTACTGCGATTATAATGGCAACAACAGGCAGCAGGTTCTGGCCAGTGACCTGGTGAGTGTATGAGAAGGATGACACATTTTCTGAATTATCTGTAGAGATCTTATTTATGTTAATAATCTAAAACTGAACAGAGCACCTTCAAGTTTCTTTTGAATAGTTTGTGTAAGACACACTTTTTTTCTTTTGCTGCTCTCTATGAAAAGGTACTGCAACATCCCCACGCAATTACCATTTTTGAGGATTTTGTGTATTGGACCGACAGATACATCAACCGTGTGATGCGAGCCCATAAGTGGCATGGGGAGAACCAGACAGTGATGCTGTTCAACCTCCCTCAGCCCATGGGTCTGGTGGCAGTACACCCAGCCAGGCAGCCGGCAGGTATGGCAAAAATAATCTACATTAACCAATCTCTGTTGCATCAGCATTAGCTGATGTTGTGTTGGCCACCTGAATTGGTTTGGTAGTTCTTGTATATTGATAATGATGCCAATATGCAGCAGGTCCATTGTTTTTGTAAATGCAAGAAAAATCCTAGAGAACCTGTGAAGATTACTTTGTTGACTTTTTGCGGGCATGTGTGTGTGTGTGTGTGTTTGTGTGTGACAATTTGTAGGTGAAAATCACTGCTTGAGGAGCCCATGCACTCATATCTGCCTGCTTTCTGCTGTGGGACCGAGGTACTACTCGTGTGCCTGCCCCTCAGGCTGGACACTGGCAGCAGACCAAATCACCTGCACCAGAGGTATGCATCCTGCCAAATGGAGGAAAACACTCATCACTCAGTTTGATGAAAAAGGAAGTCGGGTCAGATGCAGTTGATAAGTTGATGTACCCATAAGGTATTCATCTTAGCTGTGGTTATTGTTGCAAAAGAGCAAACCTGTTAATGCGGAAGTTATGGTTTTTGCATGCTTTATTTTCGGCCATCTCAATGTTGGTAGGAGAAATCTTTGAAAGCATTAACCTCATATTATAGATTGATCCAGGTATTTGTCAACAGCCTCCCATTTAGATTCTCTTGTAATCTGCTGTTCCAGTCATGAATATTAAGAATCATATAAGCATGTCTTTCAAGGTCTTAAGAAGACAAGGGACCTTTAATTCAAAATCCAAGGAGTCCCCCTTAGGTCAGCAGCTTAACTCATCTCAGGTTTCAGCCCATTCAAGCCAAGCAGAACACAGTCTCCCCCTGAGGCCAACGATTATCCAAGAATGAAAATGCCCCACAACCATTCATCGATTCTAATCTATGATGACAAAGCAAATCAGATTTTGGAAACAACTTTCACCAGTCAATCCTCTTTATAGATAAAGTATTTTGCACTAGGTATCATACACTGAAAGCAACTTTTAGTTTTGGATTACCATGGGCTAAATCCACATCCAGGAAACATGCTTTCTTAACTCTGTTTCAGAATTAGTTTTGTAACTTTTAAAGTATTAAGTAATTCCCAGCCATGAGAAAAATTCTATTTCTAGGATAGGAGGATTTTGTTCATTAATTAGAAGTCACAATGATGAAGCTTTTGTTTGTTGTTTTACTGTTGGAAGAGCAGTTTGTAAATGTATTCTTAGTCACTGTTTATTGACTACTTTTGCATTATTGTTTTTACTTAGTTGAAGATCCTTTCCTGGTGGTTGTGAGAGACAGCATCATCTATGGCATTTCCCTTAACCCTGATGACAAGAGTAATGATGCTATGGTCCCTGTTGCTGGGCTTCAGAATGGCTATGATGTTGACTTTGATGACAGCGAAGAGACCATCTACTGGGTGGAGCACCCGGTAAGTTACTGTCCAAAGACACTATATCCAGTTTCCTAGTTCTTAATCTGGTACAATAAACAGGGAACTCACAGTTCAGTTCAGAACTTTGACATTAGGTTTAACAGTAAAAAATACACATACAAAATACAAACCTCAATAACACAAGATTCACTCTACACATCCACATTCAGCAGTGGTTGAGATGAATCTGTCTTCCTTTGTCCACCAGGGTGAGATCCACAGGGTGAAGTCAGATGGTACTAACAGGACAGAGTTTGCCCCTGCAGCCATCCTTGGCTCCCCTGTCGGCCTGGCCTTGGACTGGATAACAGGGAACCTGTACTACACCAATCCAGCTACACAGTCTATTGAGGTGAGACAAATAATACTTTGTCCTGTTGTTTTCTTTTTCATTATTACTTTTTATTATTACTGACTTTAAGTTGAAAAATGTTTTTGATTGCACTTATAGGAAAACAGAAAATAAGTGTGAATAAGGGCAGTGTCACAACACAGCTATGCAAGACAATAATTGCACCTGTTTTGTGTTTGTGTTTGGCCAGGTTTTGAAGTTGAGAGGTGAGGTACAGTACCGGAAAACTCTAATCACAAATAACGGCTCTCCAACTGGCGCTGGCAGTCCTGTTGGCATTGCAGTGGACCCAGCACGTGGGTAAGCCCCATTTAACACAGTCCTGGCACGGCCACTCATCCCCACAGCCACTGAGCTCTAACAGCCTCCTCATCGCCATCTGCTCTGCCTCTAGAGAAAACTCAACCAGTGTTACTGAATACCGCACTGCACACTCAAACCCCAGTAACGTACAATAGAGTACAATCAAGAAACAAGAGAGACATTTCTAAGCCATCCCTTTTCACTCTAATATGAAAACATTACAATACTGATTTTGGGAAATATGCCTTTTTTTTTTTGGGAAAAATTCTCTAACTTAACGAAAACCTTTGAAAACCCAGTGAATGAACTCAGAAAATGTCTTGTCATTTAACTAAATGCAAGGCTAATGTTCTGAGTTCCTGAAAAGTTCATATTTAGGAGATTTTCATCCAACAACTTTTATCTTGGTTGTTTGACTCATAAGACTATTTAAAAGCAATAACCATAGAGATCCATGACTACATTGTAAATGTCTGAGACACAAACACTAACCTCCATTCTTGAATATCTTCTAAGCAAACTGTACTGGACAGACCAGGGAACGGAGAGTGGCATCCCTGCCAAGGTGGCATCTGCAGACATGGATGGCTTAAACCCTGTCACCTTATTCACCAACAACCTAGATCACATTGAGTTCATTACTGTGGACATCCAAGAAAATAAGCTGTACTGGGCTGTTACAAGCACTGGCATGGTGGGTCTTCACTCTCAGCTTTCAGTTATCACCATCTGTTCATTCTATAAGGTTCTGACAGACGTAATATGATATGCAACCTAATGTTAATGAACATCCCACGTTTGACTGCCTGTCTGGCTTGTGAATCTCCACAGATTGAGCGTGGTGATCCAGATGGGAGTAATCGCATCACCATAGTGACAGGCCTGTCTCACCCCTGGGGTGTGGCTGTCTATCAAAACTACCTCTACTTCACTGACCGCAACTTTGAGGTCATAGAGCGTGTGGACAAGTCCACGGGTGCCAACAAAGTTGTGCTGCGAGACAACGTTTCTGGACTCAGAGTTCTGAAAGTGCATTATCGAGAGAGTGAGTGACACAAGGAGACATTGTCATGTTTTTGGCTTGTTGTTGCTTTTTCTTGTATTTGTCATACTGTATTCTCTCTACAAACTCAGCCTCTGCAGGTACATCCAATGGCTGCACCAACAATATGGGAGTGTGTGAGCAGCTCTGCCTGCCTCGGATGCAGGGTCTGTTTACCTGTGCATGTGCCACAGGTTTTAAACTTAATGCTGACAACAGGACCTGCGCTCCCTACCAGTCCTATGTCATCATCTCCACTCTGTCTGCTATCAAAGGCTTCAGTCTGGAAGGGGCAGACCACTCTGAGGCCATGGTGCCTGTGGCTGGGAGAGGTCAGTGATTCGAAACTGAATAACGACTGACGCAGCAACTGAATATCAAATGTTCATGGTTATTGTGTTTGAAGTAACATTAATGGCCTCTAATGACTGGGTTATCCTCCTGCAGGCCGTAATGCTTTACACGTTGATGTACACATGGCTTCTGGTTTCATCTACTGGTGCGACTTCAGCAGCACTGTGGCGACACAGAATGGGGTCAGACGTATCAAGCCAGATGGCTCAGGATTACGTAGTGTAGTAACATCTGGAATAGGACGCAACGGGATACGAGGCATTGCTGTGGACTGGGCTGCAGGTATGCAATTGTGCCAGCTCACAAATGTATTCTTCTAAGTATTGGTTTCGTTTAACCGCATACTGTAAGTAGTGTGCAAGTCACTACAGTAAACTAAACTGTTATTTTAGGATCTTTGCTATACATCCATTCAGTGCCCTTCTGGTTTCATCTCTAATCTTCACACAATAATAACATATTTTTATCCATGTGAAGTTCCACAACACTTACATAACACTTTAGATGAAGGTAAAAGAGGATCTCAGTCACTTGTTATGTAGGTGTTGGTTCTGAAATTGATGTAGATTAAGTTCACCACCATCAAAGCATGTTACCTTTATATTGTAGAATATATTTTATAAGTTAAACTGTTTTCCTCTGTAGCTTTGGCAGCAGAAACAGTGTTCATTCTACCTGTTAGAATGGTCTGTATTGGTTATATTCAGTCATTATAATAATTTGTTTCCCATTCTCATTGTAGGCTAAATGTTGGCAAGTGTATATAGCCTACGGTATATAATACTATTTAAATGATTAAGTCATTTCCATGTATTTTTTGATAATTGTACCACATTTGTACTATTTGTTCTTTTTAAAATATTCAAATTTGGGCTTATATATAACATATTTTACCTTGCTGTCTTATATTACAACAACAACCTCATTTTCCCACAGCGATGAAGAGTTTAATTTTATCTGAATAAATGCACTGCTCTTAATCTGTTCGTGTAAACCAGGAAACCAAAAGATAGCCTGACTAATTTGAACTTGCCATATGACCCAGGCCTCAGGCAGCAGACTGCCTGATAGCGTCAAAGTTAAGAAGCTTTATCACAATGCTGGACTCAGAGCAGGGAGATCAGTCCCACGCAGGTGACAGGAGAGATGATTTAATTAGCTAATTTAGGAAAAACAGAGACAGCTGCAGGTAGTAAAAATCTGATTGCTTTGTTATTCATTTATAACTGTGTCACTATAGCTGAAGGCATAATAGCAAATCTATTGTGTATTGATAACACCATCATAATGTCAGCTAATTTCTACTTTACTTGTGACCTATCATAGTTAGCAGTTTGTGATTGATGACCTCATGCTCTCATGACTTATAAATATATGATGCCACTTTAAACACTGAGCTTACTGGATTCTTTCCTCAGGGAACCTGTATTTCACCAACGCCTTCCTAACTGAGACATATGTGGAGGTGCTTCGTCTGAACACCACTTTCCGTAGGGTGCTGCTGAAGACCCAGGTGGACATGCCACGCCACATCGTGGTGGACCCCAGAAACAGATTCTTGTTCTGGGCTGATTATGGTCAGAACCCCAAAATTGAGCGAGCACTCTTGGATGGAACCAACCGCACAGTTTTAGTGTCATCAGGGATTATTACTCCACGAGGTCTTGCTCTGGACTGGCAAACTGGCTACGTCTACTGGGTAGATGATTCCCTGGATATGATTGCCCGAGTCAGCCCTCAAGGAGGGGAGGCAGAGATAGTCAGGTATGGCAGTCGCTACCCAACTCCTTATGGAATCTCAGTGTTTGAGAGTAGTATCATCTGGGTGGACAGAAACCTCAAGAAGGTGTTCCAAGCAAGCAAAAATCCTGGCAGCACAGAGCAACCGGCTGTCATTAGAGACAATGTCAACATGCTGAGGGACGTTACCATCTTTGACCAGCGTACCCAGCCTACCACTGCCCAGGAGCTTAACTACAACCCTTGCATAGAGGCTAATGGAGGCTGTGCCCACTTCTGCTTCGCCCTCCCAGGTTCTGGCACAGGTAACCAGAACAAAAAATGCAGCTGTGCTTTTGGGAATCTTGCAGCAGATAACGAGAATTGTGTGGTGTCAAGGGATGATTATCTCATCTACACAACTGAGAGCACCGTGCGCAGCCTGCGCCTTGACCCCGAGGACCATGCATTGCCCTTCCCCGTGGTCAATGTGCCACGTACCTCAGTGGCACTGGATTTTGACAACACTGATAGGAGGATCTACTTCACGCAGAGCTCGGGTGCAGGAGCAAGCAAGATCAGCTACATCAGCCTTTCCTCTCCCACCGCAGCTCCTGTAGTCGTGGCCTCAGGTAGGTTTTGCACTTATACTACAACATACACTTTTATTTGTTCCTCTTGGAGGTTTTTTATGGATGTAGGAATTGATACCAGCGATATTGCTGATGTTGCTTTGGTCCCTGTCTTTGGACAGATCTCGGGGCTCCTGATGGCATCGCTTATGACTGGATAAACAGAAGAATTTACTACAGTGACTATGTCAACCAGAGCATCAGCTCCATGTCTATTGACGGCTCTCAAAGGACTATTATTGCCCATGTGTCCAGGCCAAGGGCCATCATGTTGGATCCCTGCAGGGGGTAAGACTAACACAACACACACTCTCTTTGGTCTTTAGATTAAACTGAGATTTAAAGTTAATCCTTCCTTGCTCCATAGATACATGTATTGGACAGACTGGGGAACCCATGCAACGATTGAACGTGCCACCTTAGGTGGAAACTTCAGAACAGAGATTGTGAACAGCAGTCTTGTGTGGCCCAATGGACTGACACTGGACTATGAAGAAGAGAGACTCTATTGGGCAGACGCCAGCTTGTAAGATATGAAAAATTCCACTATTGAAACATATATAAAATTTCCATTAAAATGTCCATTACATTGTCAAGCTGCTCCTGTTATCATTATTTTGCTGTGCCATCAGACAGAAGATTGAGCGATCCTCTCTCACGGGGGCCAATCGGGAGGTCATCGTCAGCACAGCCATCTACCCCTTTGCTTTGACCATGTTTGGCCAGTTCATCTATTGGACTGACTGGAACACACGCAGCATCTATCGGGCCAACAAGCACGACGGCTCTGAACAGAGGGCCATGATTCAGAACCTTCCATCTCGGCCAATGGACATCCATGTTCTGGCCGGCAGGAAGCAGCAGCAGTGTGACAGTCCCTGCCAGCAGTTTAATGGGGGCTGCAGCCACATCTGTTCACCAGGTACAAGCAGTTTCATATGGTCACTTTGCTTTTCAGCATAATATTCTTTTAGTGCAGTAATTGATTGGTCTATGCAATTTTATCTTGTTAGGACCCAATGGAGCTGAGTGTCAGTGTCCGTCAGAGGGCCGCTGGTATCTGGCTGACAACAAGCACTGTATCCCTGATAATGGGACCCGCTGCCAGACAGGCCAGTTTACCTGTATGAATGGCCGCTGTATTCGTGCCCAGTGGAAATGTGACAATGACAACGACTGTGGAGATGGCAGCGATGAGTTGGAAAGAGTTTGTGGTAGGGTGTTCTTAAAAGAGCTTGAATTCATTTTGTTCCTGATTTGCATTTCTTCCTCATTTTGTTTTTTATTGAATCCTCTAAAATCTCTCTGTTGATTATTAGTCATAGCGGTCCTCGTAGCGCCCTTACTCCGCATGCATGAGTGAATCAGAACTCTACTCTCTTCTCTTTACCTTCACTTACACTAACAACTTCTATTTTTTTTTGCTTTAACAAATGTCTTTCTTAGGAGCTAAACCTGACTTCAAATATGTTGGTGTGTATGCTTGCACTTCATGATTAAATTTCCATTAACATGCACCTAATCCCTAAGTATGAAAACAAATCAATACTAACAAATGAATTAATGTGCTTATATCCTTGCATGCAGTCCCACAGTTGCTGTCATCCTTTATTGCCTTGTCAGGTAAAATGAACTTCCACTGCATGTGTATGTCAGTGCCCTTTGTCCTGACCCCACTCTCTACTGACCAGAGCTCTGACCTATTCTTGATTCTGATTGGCAGCCTTCCACACCTGTGAGCCCACAGTGTTTACTTGTGGCAACGGGCGTTGTGTGCCCTACCACTACCGCTGTGACCACTATGATGACTGCGGAGACAATAGTGATGAGGTGGGATGTCTATTCAGACCATGTGACCCCAACACAGAGTTCACCTGCAACAATGGCCGCTGTATTGCAAAGGACTATGTTTGCAATGGCATCAACAACTGCTATGACAACAGCACCTCTGATGAACAGAACTGCCGTGAGTATCCTAAGTTTGCCACAGATCTCAAACAGTGTCAAACAGTAAATGTTAAAATCAAAGCGGTTAGTATTTATAGTAAATATGTTCTAATTTATGATTATCTCAGCGGAGAGAACCTGCCAGCCAGAGCATACAAAATGTCAGTCTACCAACATCTGCATCCCACGTTCATACCTGTGTGATGGAGACAACGACTGTGGAGACATGAGCGATGAGAGCCCCACACACTGTGGTGAGTTCAGCAGCAGTTTTAGGGTTAAAACAATGTTTTTTTCTGTTTCAGTTGCTAATTAATATTTTCTGTCGTTATATTAATTGTACAACTTATCTCATGAATTTAAATCCTGAATAGGCCTTTCACGGCACACAATTTTGTCATGTCCTTGCAGAAAAGGCACAGTTGTAATTAATAACATTAATTATGGCTGCAGTCTATTTAGTTGTACCAGTTCCAGGTTCCAGGTTTTTTCTGCTATGACAAGTCAAAATGTCAGCTGCAATAAAAAAGCCTATAGTCTTGTCACTTAGGCCGAATTAAAAATCACTCCCTCCTTTAGTCATTCACTATTCCCTACATCATAAACACTAAATAGTTTACTCTACATTGAGAAGTAAATTGATATTTCAGACACAAATCATCATCATTTTGTATCATGGTTGACAGGTGTAGTGTTGCATGACTGTAATTTTCACATCCATCCCTTACTAAACTAAAGGGATTTCACAGATAAACATTCAGTTAAACATGGAAAAACACTGGCACAAACTGCTGTTACTGTGAATCAAACCAAATAAAGGCAACAAATTTGGATTTAATAAGTATAAATACCACTTGTTTCCTTGTTTGGATTCAACCCACATTAGTCTGTAACCAATAATCATTTGTATTGAGTATGATATGTTGCAAATAAGGGATCTTTAGTCTGCTCAATCTGGGCAAAACAGGATTTGAATCTACTTAAAGTTATGAGAAAAAAAGTATAAAAGAGTCATAAACAGCCCAGTGTTTATCCCACCCCCTCATCAGCATGGTAAGATTCCCACAGTCCTCCAAGTGATTTCATGCCTTTCTACATCTTCCACATAGCGGCATCCACATGTTCCCAGAGTGAGTTCCGTTGCTCTAGCGGTCGCTGCATCCCCGCCCACTGGTACTGTGATGGAGGGGCTGACTGCGCTGACGGCTCTGATGAACCCCTCTCCTGCAGTGAGTGTCGCACAACTCTCTCACTCCCCAAAACGGGCCTGTTGGCTTTGTGTGTCTGCCCCCCGCCCCATTATCAGCTGCTCGGTTATTGTGTGTTTGTGTCTGGCCGCCAATCTGCATCTGTGTGCTGGTGTGAGAGTATGCTGTGAGAGATGTAGCGGAGAGTGCGAGTCAGTGGTGTATTTCTTTGTTGACGATGTGGTCAGTCAGGCCTCCTATTGTGTGCTGCATTCCTCTGTGGTGACGCCCCTCAGTGTCCCCTGACAAACAGCACCTCCCCCTCCCTTTGTCCACCAGAGGTTACAGAGCCTCACTTTGGCTTTTGTTTAGATAGCTCACCATGCATGGGAATGTGGAGTTGCCATGACTATTTTGAAAGCTTTGCCAGTGTTGTATTGTGCCTTGCTTATTGGTAGAAAAGCAGTGGGGGAAGTACCTGAGATAATTGGCAAAAAGAAAAAGAAAAATAGTTGTTACAAAAAAGGGATAACAATTTATATTGAATATAAATTATTTGGCAGAGGATACTGTGCTGTGTTATCTACAGTTTAATGTTATATGATTTGTCTCTGCAGCCACACTGGTCAGAACCTGCAACACAGATCAGTTTCGCTGTGATGATGGCAGGTGCATTGCCTCATCCTGGATCTGTGATGGGGACAATGACTGTGGCGACATGAGTGACGAAGACCAGAGGCATAATTGTGGTATGTGTCCTTTCATTACTTCTTATGCTTTGTCTCTTTCCACTTCTTCTTTCTCCCTGTTCTCTTCTTCATCCTTTTCTGCATCTTCCCACTTCTTCATCTCCTCCCCTTGTAGCCCATCCTCTTGTTCCCCATCACTTCTCCACTTTGCCCCCTCCTGCTTCCCTCATCCTCTTGTTATTCAGGACGCTGATGGATTAGGATACACACCACTGGGGGAGTGTTGTGTGGGAGACACTGGCAGTCAGTGCCCTGCATCTTAGTCTCCTGTAGAAGGTCTGACATACAAGGAGCTGACATTCCTGATTTCTCCTGCCTCACTCGTTACTTTGTGCATGTATCCTTTCTCTGGCTTCCTGACTCAGGGTGGATCAAGTCTCTTATGTCTCACCAATGTGTGCTCCAACAATAAGATGCCTGAAGCTAAAGACTTCAGCACTGCCTGAGCCTCTGTAGGAGACTCACTTCAAACAATGTGGATCAGTCACATTAGATGGATAAAGAATTTGAAGTCACGGCTGCATGTTTTGAAATACAGTTTGGAATGTTTGGATTGCCAAAAACGCAGGTTGACACTGGGTCATCACCATCATTATTTAACTTCTTGTAAATCCGCCTGCCTGATTTTGTTTTTTCCCCCAGCCAATCGCACATGTTCAAGTGCAGAGTTCACCTGTGTGAACAACCAACCACCTCAGCGGAAATGTATCCCACGTGACTGGGTGTGTGATGGAGACGCAGACTGTGCAGATGCATTGGATGAACATCAGAACTGCACGCGCAGATCCTGTGGCATCAATGAGTTCACCTGTAGCAATGGCCTGTGCATACGTGGCTCCTACAGGTTAGAAAAATGAACTCTTTTAGAATGTCATAAATTACTGTAATCAGTCTGTCTGGCAGTGAGTTCATCTTTCGTGGCCCGTCTTCTAAAATCAGGTGTGATCGTCGTAATGACTGTGGGGACAGCAGCGACGAGCAGGGCTGCACCTACCAGCCGTGCCAGCAACACCAGTTCACCTGCCAGAACGGCCGCTGCGTGTCCCATGACTTTGTCTGCGATGGCGACAATGACTGTGGGGACGAGTCTGATGAGCTGGAGCACATGTGCCGCACACCAGCACCCACCTGCCCCCCTGGAGAGTTCAGATGTGACAACGGACACTGTATCCCCCTGAGCCAGGTGTGCGACAGGAACGACGACTGCTCTGACAACAGCGATGAGAAGGGATGTGGTGAGTGTGAGGAGATTTTCAGAATTGTTCAAGAAATTGTACCATGAATCATATCCTTTTAACCTTTCAGTTTCCTCAGTGTTTATCTGCTGTTGGGTTTCTCCAGCTGGTGCATGCTCCCTCTAGGGGAGATGTCAAAGAACTGCTGGAGGCGGTGCAGGGAAAGACAGAGAAATACAACCACAAATCGTCAAGAAATGGTTGGATGACAATTTGGGCAGCAACCAAATTATAAGACAATTGTGCTTTTTGCAACTTTAATAATGTTTAGCACATATAAATGCTGCAGTTAGATAATGTAAAACAAATGATCACTGATATTCTATGTTGTATAGCATTCTCGCTACACAGAATTGGGATTGGAACCAAATTAAATTAAATTTTGAAATGGTTTGAAATAGTTAAATTAATAAATACAAGAACACAAATAATTAAAAGCTTATCATCGTTGTTTTCTTTCTCTATGAATAGATTGGTCTGACAGGATAAAAGTGTTGTCTTTGCTGATGACTTCAATAACTTTGTTGATATTTTGTTCCTTTGACTGTAGGTGTCAATGAATGCACAGACCCATCCATCCATCACTGTGATCACAATTGCACCGACACACCCACCAGCTTCATCTGCACCTGTCGCCCCGGCTACCGCCTCATGTCTGACAGCAAAACGTGCGACGATGTCGATGAGTGTGCAGAGACGCCGAGCGTGTGCAGCCAGGTCTGTGAGAACACTGTTGGCTCCTACATGTGTAAGTGTGCCCCAGGTTTCCTCCGAGAGCCGGACGGCCACAGCTGCCGTCAGAACAGCAACATCTCACCCTACCTCATCTTCAGCAACCGCTATTACCTTAGGAACCTGTCAACAGACGGGGAGGCCTACTCTCTGATCCTGCAGGGCCTGACCAGTGTGGTGGCCATGGACTTTGACCGTGTCGACAAGCGTCTTTATTGGATTGATGTGAGCCGCAGAGTGATTGAGAGGATGTCCTTCAATGGCAGTAACAGAGAGGTGGTGGTCAGTGGAGTTCTGCATGGGGAGGGCCTCGCAGTTGACTGGATAGCCAGGAAACTCTACTGGGTGGACAGCTTTTTGGATTGTCTCAAAGTGTCTGAACTGGATGGTCGGTTTGTGAAGAAACTGGCTGAACACTGCGTCGACGCCAATAACACCTACTGCTTTGAAAACCCCAGAGCCATTGTGTTGCATCCCAAATATGGGTGAGTTGGAGGCAAGGAGGAATTAAGTTTTAGGATAGAGCCTGATCAATATCGGCAGAGCCTATATTATTGGCTGGGCTGTCATTGTAGGATTGTCACAATGTACTGGTATCAGCGTATATGATGACGGATAATCTAAAAGAAATTGTAGTGCAGTAAGTAAATTTTATTTTATTTTATTGGCTTTATTTTATGTGACTGTAATTTTTTTAAATTTATTTATTAAGAATTATATAATTTGGTACTAATTATAGGGAAAATAGAGAAAGAATAGAAGTTTTGAGCCATTTTTTTAAATTTTAGTTAAGTTTTAGTTTAGTTTATGAGCTCCATTTAAACCCAAGTAAATATTATTGAAACATTATTCACTTATTATTGTAAAGTCTTGAATGCCTGTTGACCTGTAGACACTCTCCAGGTTACTCTAGCAGTTAATTGTAATTAATTATCTGGAAATGTATTTCTTTCTGAGGAAATTATCAAGAAATTATGGACCTGTTAAATAAAAAGTTACTTTTTTTTCATTTGTTTTTGATTAATAAATTTAATAATAATAATAATAATAATTTTAATTCATATTAAAATGTTTAGTTAAGGTAACAGTTCGAAATGTACTGTCATCTTATTGCTACTGTCATCTTAAGTGATAACGTTTGTTGTTCAACTGTAAAATATACTGCCTTTATCTCAAATCTTAAATAACCAAATTTAAGGGATCCTTGACAAAAAGTACTAAAGAATATTAATCAGTATCGATCGGTGTCTAAAAAATACAGTATCAGTCTCTCACTCTTCCTCATACTGAGTGAAAACTAGTTAAAAGTTGTTGTTCAGTACAGATTCTCTTTTCTTCAGATATATGTAGATATAATGTGATCTAAAGTACTTTTTTCTTGGCTCCCTGTTAGATTTGTATACTGGACCGACTGGGGAGACAAAGCCTTTATAGGTCGTGTTGGAATGGATGGAGCCAACAAAGCAGCCATCATCACCACCAAGGTAGAGTGGCCCAACGGGGTCACGATTGACTACACTAATGACAAGCTGTACTGGTCGGATGCTCATCTCAGTTACATTGAGTAAGTACATTTGTCAGGAAGTGATCGCACTGGTTTTGCCTACAGTAAATGCAGCAAGACTTGTAACCCTTTGACATTTTTTTCTTCTGTCAGATACTCAGACTTGGATGGTCAACACAGACACACAGTGTATGATGGAAATTTGCCCCACCCGTTTGCCCTGACTGTGTTCGAGGACACTGTATACTGGACTGACTGGAACACACGCTCGGTGGAGAAAGGCAACAAATACGACGGCTCTGGTCGTCAGGTCCTGGTTAACACCACTCACAGACCATTTGACATCCATGTATGCCATCCTTACAGGCAGCCTATTGGTGAGTTAAAAACTCAGAATCTTGTATAAAATATTTGTTTCTCATCTCGACGTGTGTTAAGTTGATTTAAGTAGAGGTATTGATCAGGTATTTGCCCAGCTGTGCTCAATTGAAATCGTCTGACCGACTGCGCCTCTTCCTCTGTCAGTTAACAATCCATGTGCGGTGAACAATGGAGGCTGCTCTCACCTGTGCCTGATCCGTCATGGTGGGCGGGAACACACCTGTGAGTGCCCGGACCATTTCCTGACTGTCCAAATAGGAGGTGTGACCCGATGCCTTCCCATGTGCACCAGCACCCAGTACAGATGTGCTAACAATGAACGGTTTGTCAAGATTCCTTCTTGTGTTATGCCTTGTGATCTTTTTATGTGATGTGCAGCATTTTAAACATCAGCATATCCTTGCTGAAGTGACTGTGATACATTAGTGGGACTACTTTCAACCATAACAATAACATAGGCTGTTCACTTGCTCCATCCATCATCTGGATTTTCAAAACACTGAAATATAGCATAAATCTCTGTTTGCTCTCTTTGCAATGGAAAAATAGCGCTCCCTGCTGTTTGTGTCATGATATAATCCACCATATTTTTCCAAAAATCTTCTTTGTTGACACAAAATGTACACACACAGTGCAATGATGGGGTCAGTCGACGCTACAAATCTTCTTTTATGTAATCATACTTGGGTGTAAAAATTAAAGTAGTAATGTAATATTACTGTAGTAATGATTTATTGATGTAAAATGCTACACATGCTGCATTTAGTCTACTTACATTTCAACAGCCTTACACGGAGTTGTAAGTAGTTATGTAGGCGATGTAATGAGTTTCGAATGATTAAAGGGAGTCAAGGGAACCTTTCTGGAATTTGTTTTATTTAATGTGCTCTGCGCTGTATTAGTCAACACATGGATTTTTTTTTTCACATAATGTAAAGCTCTGGAAAACTCCCTGAGCAGTTTTGGCCCTGCCTCTGCTTCTACAGATGTATTCCTATCTGGTGGAAATGTGATGGTCAGAGGGACTGCAGAGACGGCTCAGACGAGCCCTCCACCTGCCCGACTCGCCACTGCAGGCTCGGCCAGTTTCAGTGCAATGATGGAAACTGCACCAGTCCGCACTTCCTGTGCAACAGCAACCAGGACTGCCATGATGGCTCAGATGAAGACCCTGTGCTATGTGGTGGGTTGGGTTCTCTTAGCTGACTCATTTTAAAAGCTTTTATTAATTTCTCAAATTGTAATGTATTCTTTGAGTCTCAATTTTAATGATTTTACTTCAATTTGTTTTCGACATGTCTCTGTTTTTTATGACTTCATGTAAAAACTTGTTCCAGTCAGCTGATTGACGTGTCTTCCCTCTAGCCACACACCAGTGTGAAAACCACCAGTGGCAGTGTGCAAACAAGCGGTGTATCCCCGAGTCATGGCAATGCGACGGTGAGGACGACTGTGGTGATCAGTCCGACGAGGACCCTGCCCACTGCTCCACCAGGACCTGCCGCCCCGGACAATTCAAGTGCCGCAATGGACGCTGCATCCCCCAGAACTGGAAATGTGATGTCGATGATGATTGTGGTGACAACTCTGATGAACCGTTAGAGGAGTGCAGTAAGTAATACACAGTTTCTTTCTCCTTTTTTTACACTACTCATGCAGGTATTTCTTTAATTGTACAAGGGCCCCAATCTGAGTTCAAGGTTAAACTAACCTTAAAGTCTGACTCCTTTTGGCATTAAATACCCATGGGTTTTGATGTTTAAAATAGTGCACCTTTGTCTCCTATACAACCATGGTGTTTTCTCCACAGTGGGACCGGCGTATCGATGTGACAACCACACAGAGTTTGACTGCAAGACCAACTACCGCTGTGTGCCTCTGTGGTCTGTTTGCAACGGCCACAACGACTGCAGAGACAACAGTGATGAGCAGGGCTGTGGTGAGTCTGTGACAAACATCCGTGAGACAAAACTAAGCTCCTGTTTACATTGTGGCAATGATTTGAAGACTGTTTGTTATTAGGATTGAATGTGTGTCCTTATGTTTAAGCTTTCCGAGTTGAGTCACATTTATTTGCTGATAGTTAGATGATTCTAGAGATCTCAGAAGACTAACAGCACGGAAGCAAGATTACGTGTTCAAGGAGTGAGTGAGGGGCAATTAGCCAACACCTCAGCCTCCTGTGGAACATTACACAGTGAGGTAGTGGGAGGTGCTGATGGAGAGGGTCTCACTAGCCTCCCCCACCATTTGCCTCTCCCTGAGAGCACCTCAGATTTATGAGCTGTCCGGTGGTATGGGTCCACATATATGTGTGCATGTGTGTGTGTTGTTGCTCTGTCCTTGCGTGGGGGCAGGGTTCACACAAGTCTCTTTGTACTTTGCTACGATCCAAACACACTCGCAGCGGCCCTCCCGTCTCTTATCGGAGGCCCTCAAGTCCATTAGTGCCATGCCCGCGCAGGACGGGAGAGCCGTTGCTAATCTTCCTGTAAGAATGTAGCAGATGGGCCAGGTGGAGGGCTAGGAGTGCAGGACTAGCTAACACCGCGCTATCTTTGACCCCCAGCAGTGTGTGGTAGAGACGGCTCAGACCAGCTCTCCTCCGCTCCTCTCCCGTCTGTGCTTCTCATCTCCTGCAGTCTTATCCTCTACAGACAAATACAGGCATGGATAGAGGTCACCCATCTGTCCTAGGCATGCTGCCCTCCTCCCTCTATGACTATTGCAGTTTAATTAAAAAACAAGATGCCTTTCATTTCAAACTGACATTTTTATCATTACTTAAAAGCTTAAAGATTTCCAGTCATATCGTGTTGTTGTTGCTTGTATTGATGAAATTATCCACTAGGGCGTCATCGTCTTTTCTCATCTCTGCCTGCTGGATGTAGAAAACTTCAGGGAGAGTTTTCTGCCCTCACTGTGCCATTCAAAGTTTAATATACAGACAGAAAACTAATGAAGGAGAGCTGTTAAATCTGTGAAACTGATTGTAAGGCACAATATACGCTCACTTTATTAGGTACACCTAGTTAATCCAGTTTAATGCAAAGCAATGTGGAGATTATTCAGCAGTTTGTTCAGCTTTTGTTAAAACTGTTTTAGAGAGGCGTTGATTCAACTCTGCGGTCATTTTTGGAGGCTGCATTTTGTGGTGCTGTTGACCTGTGTTGCGTTGCACTGAGAGGTGTTTTTAATATTTCGCTAGGATTATTGCAGGGCTGTTGTATTAGATTGCATTAGTTTTAGCTAGGTGGACCTAACAAACTGGCAACAAAGTGTATTTTGATCCAGCCTCCTTCTGCTGTTATTTTTCCGATCATCTAAATTTTGCTTATTTGTAAAACTTTGTGTCTTCTGTCTTCTACAAAAAAAGTAATTTTCTACTTGATGTTCTTATAAAGCACATTGCATTTTCCTTTGGGTGTGAAATGTGCTATATACTTGCCTAAAAGACTGAGCAAGTGCATCCAACAGATTTAAACTTGGTAATTATTTTGTATGCTCCTAATTGTATTGTGCTCTTGAAGTTGAAATAATAAATAATGGTTTAAAATGAGTTTCATGTACCTGCTCCTTTCCCAGATGAACTGACCTGTGATCCTAGCGGAGACTTCCGCTGTGACAACCACCGCTGCATCCCGCTGAGATGGATGTGTGACGGGGATGACGACTGCGGGGACAACTCTGATGAACGCAGCTGCGGTGAGTGCTGTTCACTGTCACTGATGAGGTTACAGTAGTCAGTTGCACTTGAGGGTTCGGTTTGAGTACTGACGAGATTGTGAACAGCGAAAAGCTGGGTACATTGTTTTGATATCATCTAAATGTCCTTTAAGTAGGTTCTCTGTGGGATTTAAGCTCAGCTCCTGTGAATTGCCCAAATGAAAAAGGAGCGTTGATGGCAAAGAAAAGTCCTGCCATAATGTTATCAGACAGCAGGGAGGTTCTGTAAGAGGCTCAACACTTCTGCCGACAGCAGAGTGTTGAGAGAGGTAGTCTTATCAGCTGCTAGAGAAACAGGCTGTCCTCAGCGTGTCAGAAAGTGGGAGTGAAGGAGTCTGTCACCCTTTGCCCTGGAGAATTTAAACATGTCTGAGAACATGCCAGTTAATAGGCATAATGTAGCTTCTCAAGGGAGAAAAGGTGACTGGGGTTAAATCATGGTGGTATCGCTCCCCTTGCTGCTGCGCTGCCGATGCCAGGAGAGTTTGTCTGCAGTGACCTCATGAGCTCACTGCAGAGTAACGGCTGCACATGCTGCTCATGTTAGTGTGGGTGTTGGCTGTTTTCTGTCATGATATGTAAGAAAATAATAGACAGCATTTTAAAACCCTTGACAGGTTTGAGAAATGTGTCAAAGTTGAATTCAAGACACACAAGAGCTTTTGACATCCCTCTGATGTCAAAAGCGTCTGTGTAATGGAAGTTGGATACAAATCAAAAATAAAGCTCTGCATTTGCTTGATTCCGCACTGTTTCATTTATGTTTTCATGTTTTCCCTCAGCTCCACGCGCATGCACAGAGAGCGAGTTTCGTTGTAATAATCTGCGCTGCATTCCCGACCGTTGGGTCTGTGACCATGACAACGACTGTGAGGACAACTCGGATGAAAGGGACTGTGGTAAGTGGAGGCTCTTTGTTGGCTGGCTGTTTGTGAGTAACGGAGACCTGCACTTAACAAAGAAGCAATAAAACTTCATGTTCTGAAGCATAGACAGACAGGACCACCTATAGTCATCTATTCAAAAATAGTTTATTCACTTTGCTACAACTGAAGAGTTTCTTCCTTACTGTGCTGGTAGAATGCAGGACACTATTTTTACTATTTAGTTCAAGTCTCACTGGACATCACATACAGTATCTAGAAGTAATTCTAGATGAGATACATGAAATAAAAGTATTTCCTGTGTAGGAATAAAGAATATATTATGGAGATTTGGGGTTTATATTTAACTTGCCAAATGTGTCTTTACTGTAGTCATGACAAAGACAAAGTGCCCCCCTTTGCCATGAGTGGAGTATACTTTTATGTGAAATAATGCTATGTTTTGTGCTGGTTTGTGTTGCAGAACTGCGGACTTGTCATCCCGGTTACTTCCAGTGCGGCAGTGGACATTGTATCGCTGAACGCTTCAAATGCGATGGCAACGCTGACTGTCTGGATTATACAGATGAGACGTCTTGTCGTAAGTGTCCCACAGTGAATGGTTTTCCCTGTGCTCTCTTTGGTGATAATTGTTGTCTCCATCACAAAAAGAGAGTTTTAACATTTAAGTGAATATAGCATGCATGTGTTCTTTTCTATCGCCTTCTGGTCTTGTGAGTTACAAACTTGAGTTTGATAGAACGGTTCTGACTTTCAGCGACCCGCTTTCCCAACGGCACATACTGCCCCCCCTTCCTGTTTGAGTGCAAGAACCATGTATGCGTCCAGCCTCATTGGAAATGTGACGGAGACAACGACTGTGGAGATAACTCAGACGAGGAGCTTCACCTCTGCTGTAAGAAGTAACATAGACACTCACTCGCACAAAACCAAAGCTTATTAGATTGTTGTCCTGCCCGGAATAACATCAAACTTAATATTGGCTCACTATTTGTAAGTGGATGTGTTAAATTTGCTGTAAGTTTTTCTTGAGACTTGCTGTTTCTGTTCATCCACAGTGGAAATCCAGTGTGAGACTCCGTTCCGTTTCCGCTGCGACAACAACCGCTGCATATACAGCCACGAGCTGTGTAACTCTGTTGATGACTGCGGTGACGGCTCCGATGAGAGACAGGAAAACTGTAAGTATGATAGTTTGTAGTTGATGGTCTAATCTATCTACTCAGTCTTATGCCATGTTTTAATTTTTTCTTTTTTGATCATAACTACATGCATCTACAATATCTCCTGAGTTGATGTGTTTCTCTCCATCTAGGCCAAAGCCCCACTCACGGCCCCTGTACAGATGATGAGTACAAATGCAGTAACGGACAATGCATCCCTCTACAGTATGCCTGTGATGATTATGACGACTGTGGAGACCAGTCGGATGAGCTCGGCTGCCGTGAGTACATTCAGAATGAAAAATATCTTTTTAAACTTGTAAATTCTTGATGTCATAATGTACTGCACATGCACCTAATTTAAATGAATTAAATATATCAAACATTTCCTTACTTAAACTCTATTACATTTTCTTCCCAGAAACAACCAGTGGTTACTGCACTATGTGCGAACATTCAGAGAATAAATAAATAAAATCATAAAATCCGAAATCATTCATTCAGCAGAGTTAGTTCGGATCACTTGATCACTTGTTGTAAGTTAAATGAACATATTTTACAGTGGATTAATTCAGTACCATCGCCATGACTATAATGTGATGAACCACTTTGGTCATTTTTATTGACTTCCACTTGACTGTACCTGATTGGGTGCAAGAATACATACAGGACAAAACATACTACTATACAGTTACCTCCATGAGTGTTCAGTTTTAAGTGTGTGTATTTGCTCCTGTCAGACCACGGTGGTGGGCACATGTGCAGTGACAACATCTGTGAACACAACTGTACCGACCTGACGCAGGGAGGCTTCCTCTGTTCGTGCAGGCCCGGCTACAAGCCCAGAACGTCAGAAAAACACACCTGCGAAGGTAAACGACACATCAGTTAGTCAGTCATGTACTCGGTCCATTTAAACACTGACACTGAAGTATTTTTCTACATTCAATTCATGTTTTTCTCTTTTTCATTCTTTCTGCATTTGGAAACAGATGTGAATGAGTGTGAGGTGTATGGCACATGTCCTCAGGAGTGCAAGAACACAAAGGGCAGCTACGAGTGTTTTTGTGCTGAAGGCTTTCTCTCTTTTGGTGAGCCGCATGGGACAGAGTGTGCTGCCCAGGGTAAGAGCTCGCCATTCGCACATAGAAGAAAATTCTTTACAAATGTTCCCTTTCATTAGCGCGTTAAGCCAAACTCTGCATTGAACTTGCTAATAGCATTCACCACACATCAATTTCTGTATAGGAAACCCACCAGTGCTGCTCTTGCCAGACAACGTTCGCATCCGTCGTTTCAACCTCTCCTCTGAGCAGTATTCAGACTATGTGGACAACGCTGAGCACATCCAAGCCCTGGACTACCTGTGGGATCCAGAGGGACAAGGACTCAGTAAGACTTCTACTGTAAACCTTTTAATGTTGTTGGCTGCAGTGAATATAAAAGCCACAAGATCTCTACATTTGGATGACCTTTATCCCCTGATGTACTGTAGGTATTTTGTACTGGACAGTTCTGGGTCGGGGATCTCAGTTTGGCTCTATCAAACGTGCCTACATGACCACATTTAACGATCACGGCAACAACCCAGTGAAAGAGGTGGATCTGAACCTGAGATACATCGCTAATCCTGACGGCATCGCTTTGGACTGGGTTGGCGGGTAATTCACTAAGATTATGACTTAACCAGTGCAGAGGTTGCTCTAAATTTTGTTCAGTTGCTCAGTATGTGTTTACGACCTTTTACAGGCACATTTACTGGACAGATTCAGGCACCAATCGAATTGAAGTGGCCAAACTAGATGGGCGGTACAGGAAGTGGTTGATCCACACGGACCTCGACCAGCCCGCTGCTATTGTGGTCAATCCATCTCTCAGGTATGAGGCTGTAGTTTGCTTCCTTAATTCCTTTGTACAGTTTGTACAGGTTTTGCATCCAAACAAAAATGATGTGTATTCGATGATGATTGTTTCTGTGTTGGCAGAATGATGTACTGGACAGACTGGGGCAGGAAACCCAGGATAGAATCAGCGTGGATGGACGGTCAGCACAGAGAGGTGCTGGTGATGGAGGAGGACCTGGGCTGGCCTACTGGACTCACTGTGGACTATCTGAATGGAAATAGGATCTACTGGTGTGACTCCAAAGAAAACATCATTGAGTCCATGAAGCCTGATGGCACAGACAGGAAGATCGTCATATCAGGAGGTCAGAACAGTGACATGTCGGACAGCCAGTCTGCAGGAACACAAACAGATATGAACTTTTGTGGGCGGCACTGATATATCAAGCATTTTATTCAAATAACATCGGAGGTGATTCAAAATTGAGTATAATGTGCATATAAAGTATTGTGTTTTCTCTGTTTCAGACATTGGGCATCCCTACAGTCTGGATGTGTTTGAGGGGCATGTGTATTGGACAACAAAAGAGAAAGGTGAAGTGTGGAGGACTAACAAGTTTGGGAAAGGAAATAAAGTCAAAGTTCTGACCATCAACCCCTGGCTGACTCAAGTCCGCATTTACCAGGAGCACCGACACAACCAGTCAGGTCAGAACACAGAGGGATTTGTACAATGGTTGTTCAGAATAAGAGAGAAAGTGTTATTGTGCTGTTGTGTGTCATGTTTAAGGTAGACATATTAAGAAAAGGTTCTCAGTATGTCACATAATGAAAATAAAAATTATGAATGGATCTGAGGACTTTATGCGGCAGATTTTGCAAAAACAACATACACATGAAAACCTGTCTGTTTCAAATTGCACTTTATTTTATCTCAGGCAACTTGGGAGTATATTTACCGCTCCAAACCAAAAAGTGTAGAAAAGAAGAGAAGATAGTAATCAGCATTTATGTTTGGAACTGTATATTTTTTTTAATTGAATCTTTTTTCATGTGTGTCCTGGTCAAGAAAGGCAGCAACAAGAAGCAGTTACAGACAAACAACATCAGATAGATAACACAAAACATGCCACAATCAAACATAAATGCAATTATCATTTTATCATAATACATCATGAATACAAATTTGAATCCAATCAAATCAAAGATTTCATTCTAGACACAACCTAGATATCCCCTTAAAACAACAATTTAAAACAATAACTACCCCAAAACATTAGCATCTAGAAGAGAGAGCACACCGTTAGTGCAGCAATGATTTGAATTCACAGAAAGAGGCCAGGTTTTGCAATTGTCATGCAGGCAGCGAGAGCAGCGTGCATGACACCTCTTTTACGTAGTTCAGTGTGGACTTTTTTGGACTTGTGAACTGTTTCTAAACATGACTCCTGGAAAATGAAGCGCGTAGCTGTTCACATATTTTGTTGTCAATCAAGAACACAGGTGTGTAGCTGAACTGTAATAAAGATTGGTTGACGTGGTCATGTGTCATGAAATGTGTTATCAACTTGCAATTAGTTCACTTCAGAGGGTGTATTTCCAGGAATGACTTTCTTTTGCTCTGAACAATATCTAACAGTGTTATCCTTTTTGCTCTTTCCTCTTCAGTGCCCAACCCTTGTAAGAATGTGTGCAGTCACCTCTGTCTTCTGCGGCCAGGTGGATACACCTGCGCCTGCCCGCAAGGGTCCTCTCCGGTGGAGTTTGACTCTAATGAATGTGATGCAGGTAAACAACGGCTCTAGTGCATCTGCTGCCTGCACTCTCGTGTTGGCTGTTGTGTTGCATCTCATTTTGCATTCATAAATCCATTCTTCACATGTGCTTGGCTGCTCCTGTGTGGTTTTGTGAAAGTGTGGTGTGATATTGTTTTGTTGTTGTTGTTGTTGTTGTTGTTGATTCTGTGTATGCCTGGCTTTTGCTCCTTCAGCCATTGAGGCACCCGTTGCAATGCCCCTTGCATGTAGATGCATGAATGGTGGAACCTGCTACACCGATGAAGGCGGTCTGCCCAAGTGCAAGTAAGTTTAGTTGTAGGTGCCATTTACACCAGTGATCGATTGATACTCCATCAGTCATATCCAGTAATGCCTGATAGGTTTTGGTATTCCTCCTTTTTTAAATATACTTGAGATGTTTGTTTTCCCATGTAAGAAAATTATGTTTATTATGACTTTCTGCAGATGTCCATACGGTTATGTGGGCAGCTATTGTGAGATGGGGAAGTCAAGGGGCGCTCCAGCAGGAACAGGTACTGTAATTCACCCATTATCTAACCTTGGGGTCCCTGGTTGACATGTGGGAGCTGCCGTGCAGCAACAGTGATGATCTGTTGGCTTTACTGGAGCAGATCGAGGCCAAACGTAATGAGGTCACGCTTCTTGCTCATCTACCTAAAAGCTACACAGGCCAACAAAACAGCTTAGACAACAGTCTGACTCATCAGTTGCTGAAGATGTTGACTCACACATTTCCTTAATAAATAGCCAAGTAATACTTCAATAGATCACTGTTTAACGTCTAATGGTTTAGTAAACTAATGGGTCACTGAAAGCACATCAACAGTAATGGACTAGTCAGCAAAATGTTTTACAGAAGGAATGTTTATGATCAGCATGGTATTGCATGTGTCCAATATGCATACAACTAAATATTTTCTACTTTTTCTTTAGCTGTGGCCGTTCTGCTGGCCGTCATTATCATCCTGATTACTGGAGCTTTGGCTGTTGGGGTTTTCCTCAACTACAAACGAACAGGATCTTTCATCCCCTCCATGCCCAAACTACCCAGGTATGTTGGCTTTCTGTCTTTTAGATGGAGTCACCTCCTCCCACTGCATGTGCTTATGAGTGAAATCTGCGCTAAAGCTGCTGCATGCAGAATTTAGATCAAGGTTCAAACTGGAGTGTTTTGTTTCTGTCCAGCCTCAGCAGCCTAGTGAAGTCCGGTGACACGGGGAATGGGGTGACGTTTCGCTCGGGTGATAATGTTGATCTCGGACCGTCACACATTGGAGTGTCATTTATTGACACAGCCATGCAGATGGTGAGTCCTGGTGCTTATTAGCAGTTAATATTTTATTTATATCAGCCTTTTTGTCTCACAATCAAGTTCTCGTTGTGGTATTTATTGACAACTTTCATTTTAGCAATCCTTCTAAAACTGCTTGTATCGGCAGCAGTTGGGAAATAATTAATGGTGCGTCTTTAATGAATGCAAACAGCAATCTTATCAGTTTAATATCCCCATAGGATGATAATTTTGCCATGGAAGCTGGGAGGCAGCCAGTCACATTTGAGAACCCGTTGTACGCCACTGCTCCTGGAGTGTCTGGTGATCCTGCAGTCATTCATGCCACGCAGGTACTCATGAATGAATGCATGAATGAACACATTTATGCCACATATAAACTAAGACTTCCAGCAGCTGACACTTGTGCTCCAAAGAAAAACAAACCATTGCTAAAAACCATGATTCAGTGATTTTCAGAATTTCAGCATCCTCCAACAGCAAGTAATCTTTTTTTGTTTTGTTTTAAATAATAACCTCTTTCTAAAATCATTATATAAAGAACAAAATGCATTTTTGTTTTACTGTAATCACACATATATATTTATTCACACCAAAGAGGTTAGACTGTTTATGAGCAGGTCATCTCAAAATTATACAGTATGGACACATTTAATTGAAATATAGTGAATAAATAGACTGCTGACCAAGTAACAATTAATTGATTTTGATGTGGGATTTCTGCTGAAGCTAACAAAGTTAGGGCTTTGATTTATAATGCTAAGGGTATGTTTCAGGATCAAGATGTCAGTTTTACGGTAGTACAGGAAGTGATAGGAATATTTATGGCTGTAAGACAAAATTTGAAAAAAAAAAGTGTTCAGTGTTGGTGTTTGCTGGCAAGGAGAGCCAAATGTTTCTTTTAGTCCTCATGGACACGGCAGCTTCTTTAGGTCCTTGGGAAGACTGTTTGTGGTCAAAACACTGTCATGTCCATGTAGAATAAAATAAAAAATAGCAACAATGCAGGATTTTTTTGTTTTTGTGCAGATAATTGTTATCCAGCACCTGCAGAGAATTTATGGATGTGCGTGTGCCTCCTCATTGTTTTATTAACCCCTCAAAATTAAAGATTAATATTATTAGTTAAGCCATTTAGTTCAGTTGTCATGGCTGATGAAACTGACATGACTTCTTAACAGGTGACTGTTAATGTGAGCGGTGAGCAGCTGGAGAACAAGTTTGTGAACCCGGCGTATCGCGGAGATCAGAGTGTGGGCGTTGTGAACACTTCTTCTGTCAGCACCAAACCTGTGCAGGTGAGCCTCTTGTATATACATTATGTCCATATGAAACTGCGTGAGCTAAATCATTCGAGCGTGATGCCACCTCACTGTTTGCGTTTGTCTGCAGGAGTCAAAGTGGAGCTTATTCAAGCGGAAATTAACGCCGAGCACCACTTTTGAAAACCCTTCATATTCAGAGGTAAGTTTGGACAATGAAAAATACTTTTCAGACACCAGTTACGAAACAGAACGTGCAGGTGTTCCTTCGGCTTGTTTACCCTCTGCACTGTTTTACAGATGAAGGATGAAAAGCCTGTGGGAAGCAGTGGGGACTCTTCTGCCCCTGAGCCCTCTCCGTTTGTCCCCCCCGCCAAACCTCCGAAGAGGGATCGTCCGAGCACCTTTTCGCCAACCGAGGACAGTTTCAAAGACACAGCCAACCTCGTGAAAGAGGACAGCGACGTATAACCCCTCTCTCACGGACGGGAATCGAAAAAAAAAGAAACACACACTTTGCACAGAATTTATTTTTTTATGCAGCCTGTGTACAAAACTCAAATTGTTTTAGGAAAGAGAAATACATTTCTATAGAATGAAGAAACAAAAAGGTCTTCTGTGACTATGCCTTCTGACATTTCTTATGCCAATTCTTGTGTTAATGTTTTCTTTATTCTGATGTACTATATGTATATCTTTGCACTGAAGCTGCTGATAGAAATGTTAATAAATAAGTTGTATATTTGTAAATTTGAACAGTAAGATTTTGTCAGAAAATATCTTTGAAATAGATCCTATGAATAGTTCAGCATAAAACATAATAACACACATAAAAAGTGAGCTGCATTCTGAATGTACAGAACTTATATGATCGAAGGTTATTAGAGAAATGTGTTGAGTAATGACTTTTTTTTTGCCACTGAACAAAACTGAAGATGTATTTACTTCGTCTTTCACGTTTATATACCTCATTTCAGGGCTGGAAACTAAACAAAAGCGAGACAGAAAAAATTGGATTTTAACTTATGCCGTTCATTTTTCAAAGATATACGTGCTCCAGTATAAACAGATGCATGAGCTAAAATATGAGTGCGAAGCATTACTTATTGTACTTAATCAAACTCATTTCCACCTTATGTTCCCTGACCTTATGACTTTGAATCAACACGATCATTTATTTTAGTAATAATATTGGAACAATGGCCAAAATTGTTTGGAACAATACTTGAACGTGCCCATGTTTGTGGCATGGAAATGAATTTATGTAGATGATTCTCTTGAAGAGCAACACGTGACCTGAGGATGCAGATGTAGACAGGCGTTTTATAAACACGGTGAATAAATTCTTAACTTTACAGAATGATTTATTTTGTATCGTAATGAGGACAAATAAAAACTGTATCTGTGATCATCCACTACATGCCCATATGGTTTAAATTGCTGCTGCTGAGACATGAATGAATAAATTTCCTATTTTGTAACACAGTCTTGACACTTTGTTTTTAACTTATTGTCACAATATACTTTATTTTATCATGTTTCCACTTCTGACAGAAAAAAATGTTGTCTTTCATCCTTGGGTAAAGGAAGAAACACATTAATGACAAAGTCTGACACAAATGAAGGGAGGTAGGACAGAGGAATCCAAAAAAGCTTGGCATCCCAGCCAGCACCATAACGTGTGCGTGGGAAGCGAGCGGTCAGCGCGTGCTCCATACACCTGGTCACCTTAGAGATATCTGGACTGCACAAGATGCCCATGGAGAAGCCCTGAGCTTTCACATCTGACGGGGGGGGGGGAAACAAAAGGACAGGAGTCATTCAGAGTATGTATTTGACACTGAATGCTGAACTGTGCCTCCACTCACAGTCATCAAAGTATGTAGCTCCATAGGAGTCTTTGACATCTTGAGGGAGGCGGCTCCACAGCCTCCTCAGGTCAGCTTCAATAAGATCCAGCCGGGTGACACCTGTCTTGAAGAAACCAGGCTCGATAATGCTCACCTTGATGCCAAAGTGCTGCATGTCCCTCCTGGGCAGAAGAAGCAGACCATTATGTGTCTTTAATGCAGCTGGGAAGCTTTTTATTGAGTATTTTTTTATTCTTCCCTCTGGGATTTTCCTTTAAAAGTTGGTTAACACCATATTCATGTTTAAAAAGTTTGCAGATGACTCTAATTGTCAGCCTTTTGCAACTGAATACAGTGGTGGAAAGTAATCAAATACATTTACTCAAGTACAATTTTGAAGTACTTGTACATTGAGTATTTCCATTTCTTGCTACTTCACTACTTTCAGAGAGAAATATTGTGCTTTTCACTCCACTACATTTGTAAGATTTTACATTGAAAAACCATATGATAAGCTTATGAAATACAATACACTGTTAAAGATTAAGCCAGTGGTTCCCAACATTTTGGCGACACATTTCAGACGTCTACGAGTTGTTAACAGTTCCACCAATGAGCTATTTCCCCTCTAAACTTCACAGATGGTTTAATTTAAATAAATGTTCAAGGCCCAAAGAGGACAAATGATCCAATATTTTACAAAAACATCAACAATTCGAGGAAACGCTTCCCTAGATGTGGCAAAAACAGATATAGGAGGTCTTTTATTCCATCACTTTTTTTTTGTGACAGGGTGGGTTTCTGGTTTCTTCTCGCAGTGATGTACTTCTTTTTTTTTTGGTATTGTTTCTATTGTTTCCACTAACCCCTTTACAGTATGTCCTAATCTTAAGAGGACGTGTAATAAATCTGATGTTTTCCCACTACCTGAGGCTGTCGGAGAAGGCCTCCACTCCCCATTTGGACAGGCAGTATCCTCCACCAATGAGAGACAGTCTGCCCAGGATACTGGCCACATTAACCACCCTACCCTGGGCCTTTTTCAGCAGTGGCAGAAACTGGAGAGTCACCTCAATAACTCCTATGAGATTCACATCCAAAACCTTTGTGAAATCCTCCAACTGCATCCATTCTGTTGGCCCGATGGGTACGGACCTGCCAGCATTGTTCACCAGACCCCACAGACCTGCAGAGAAAAGAGGCAAGATGATGATTTCAACTTCTGATCTTCAATTCTCTACTAGAAGAGAATGTTTTTCATTTATCTTCACAAATATCAGAAACGACTTGGCAATTAGCAATTAATCTGATTCATTACTCATCAATATGCATCAGGAAAAATCTGAATTAAAGGCTAAAAAAGGCCTAGATCTTATTGATTCCTTGTACATCCAAACTAAATTAAGCGGAGCCTTACTCCTTCTGTAAACTCAGTTGTATATATTGTTTTTTGTTTTTATTTATTCACATTTACATTAGTCATGCAACTAATGATTACTTCTACTGCCAATCATTTTCTCAATTAATGGATTCATTGTTTTATCTATAAAATGTAAAAAAAAAAATAGTGTGTCAGTTATAATTTCCAAGAACAAGGTGAAGTCATTTTTTACTTGTTTTATTCGACAATCCAAATCCAAAAAGAGATTCACCAAAGAAAAGCATCCAAACCTCACATCAGAGAAGCTGGGACCCAAGAATGTTTGGCATTTTTACTTGAAAAATGACTTAAATGATTAAAAGATCATCAAAGAATTAATTATCTGTCAATTGACTAATCAATTAGTCATTTCGCCTCTAATTTACATTTCTATGTATTTTTGTTTCTGGGACATATTTTTAATTCTAATCTTAAACTAGCTAATCTTATTCTCATTCTGGTTTCATATTTCTTTATTTCGCTGTACTGACACCAGCACACACACACACACACACACACACACACACACACACACACACACACACACACACACACACACACACACACACACACACACAAAATCTAAAAAGTTGTATCCTTGTCTCATCATTATGTGAGGGATGACACTGACCAATCACAAGTTGCTGGAGCCAGAAACCTAATGAGACATTTCTATAAATATATGACTATTTTCTCTAGTGGAAATGATGGCGCTTATATGAAGTCTTGAAATGTCAAAATATCATACAGTATTATGGAGATTAGTATGTAGTAGATACTGTGGTGTTAGCATGGTTTCAGAGTTATGTCCACTGCTCAACCCACACCAGACAGACCAGGCATGTTCACTAAATCCAATAAAGTTCTAAAAAGCTTCCCAAAAGTTTACACTAAAACTGTAGCCTATGAGGTAAGTATGTTCTCCCTCCTCTTTAAAAAAACACATCAGTAGGAGGAGGATGAGTTGATGATGGGATGGTCCAGGTTGCCTTTATCTCTCCCAGTGCCTCACTCTGACTGGCACCCTATCTATGTGTGCCCCCCGCTGTCCGCCCGGCTCACCTCGCTCTCCGACCTCTTTGCTCACAAACTCCACCGCCCTCCTGATGCTTGCACTCTCCGTAACATTCAGCAGGAGGGTCTTCAGTCTCGGGGAGGCGGCTGCTGCCAAATCTGCCGCACCTTTCTCTGTGAGACATGCGGCTATGACGTGGAAACCTTTTCCATCCAGCTGTCTGGCCAGCAGGTTCCCAAAGCCGCTGTCACAGCCTGTGATGAACACATGCATCTGGCTGAAGCCATACACCTTGTGGGAGTCTCTGATGTGCCAGCGGATGGCAGCGAGAGCAGCCAGAAGGAAAGCACAGGTTAAGGCCAGGTGTGACAGGATTACCTAAAACAACAACAATCCACAGCTTTGACTTCTGTAAATCCTACAAGAAACATTTTTTTCTGTTTTCTCCTAAATATTCTACACATACTCCCTGTAAAAGTAAATAAAATGGTGAAAATGAAAGTGAATATCTATGTAAATAGTGCAAACAAACAGAAATCAACTCACCTCTAATAAATATGCCGTCAGATTGTCAGTTGACACCTGAGTGGAAAAACTTGAGATGTATTTCTTTTTACATGTAAGATCCCGCACACAGAAGCATGGAAGATTAACACTGAAATACTCAACATCCATTAATGTACTTGTACATAGTATTTCCATTTTATTCTACTTTATACTTGTACTTGTACTAAATAACTACTTCAATTCAATTCAATTCAGTTTTATTTATATAGCGCCATATCATAACAAAGTTATCTCAGGGCACTTAAGGGGCTCAGAGAGGTAAAATCTACTTGAGGCTCAGAGAGGTAAAATCATCCAATATTTCACACACACAAAAAAAATCAAAGATTAGGCAAAAGCCCAAAAATGAATACAGAATTTTTCTTCCTTCCTCTCCCATTAATCATCTCACGACCCCTCAGATTTGTCTTATGATCCCTTGGAGGGGGCCTGACCCCTAGGTTGAGAACCACTGGACTAAACTATCTATCTGTATATAAAGTAGATAAAACTAGTTCCACCTCAACCAGCTACAACAATAAAATGCTGCTGACACACTGATGCATTTGTATTAATAATGTAATTTATTCTATCAGTCACAGGGGTCAGATTTTCTGCAAAACAAGTACTTTTACTTGGAATACTTTAAGTTAATTTAGCTGATAATACTTATTTACTTTAACTCAAGTCAAATTTTAAATGCATAACTTTTACTTGTAATGGAGTATTTTTACATTTTGGTAGTGGTACTTTTACTTAAGTAAAGGATCTGAGTAGCAGCAGGGGCCCACAGATCATTTTTGCTCCAGTTCCCCCTTGTGGGTTAATCTGGCCATGGCAGTAAGACGCCTACACACTAGATGATACCTCCAATATCTTAACCAAAAGCAGGGTTTACATTTTATGTATACATACATATACATATACATATATATATACATATACATATATATATATACATATATATATATATATATATACATATACATATATATATTCCTATAATAGAGCCCTTTTAAAGCCCTCATATCAACTGATTAAATGTGAATCCCTTATACAATAACATATGTAATAATAATATTGTAACAAAAATCAAAATCCAATGACGCAGCAAAAAAGGAATTGATAAGCTTGGTTGTGCCAATATGAGGGAAGTGTGACTTTACTTGAGCAAATAATCGGTCAGTTCACCCAAATAACAAGAGTGCCATTAGCCATGCACATAGGTCTGGTTTGATTGTTGAAATTTATTATCTGATACCAACTACTCAAGTTCTGTTCTTCAGCACAGTTTTGAAGTTCTTGTACTTTACCTGAGTTCTCCAATTTCATGGTACTTTATACTTCTACTTCGGCAGAGGGAAACACTGTTTTATTTTTACTCCACTACATTTATCTGACAGCTATGGTGACCAGTTAATAACTTAGTTTTTACATATAAAACACAAGATGAGCTTTAAACATATTTGGCATATATTAAACTACACAACAGTAGTTAAAATTAGCATCACCTCAATCAACAGTAAAATGCTACTTACACACGAATGCACCACTAACATTAATCCAAGGTTCATTTCTCTCATAAGGAACCTGCATTATTTTCTACTGATATTTCTGCACTTGAAATTGTGAATGCAGTTTTAGTTTTGCATTGTGTTGCAACTTTTGCTTAAAGTGAAGGATCTGAATACTTCCTCCACCAGTACATAAGAGATTAACTGAATGTTGTTTGCAGTACACACAAGTTTCACTCAACCACCAGATAGCATCAGATCTCATTAAGCAGGTTTGTGGGGAAAAAAAATACTAAATCCTTCAATTAAGCCACTACTGTCAAGTGTCTGCTTCTTAATTTTGTGTCAAATTAATAAAAATAATAGAGCAAAAATCCAATGCCAGCTGTTCAGGTGCTCCTAATGAGCATCAAAGCAAATTAACACTAATTTAAGATATATGTGAAATGTCTTAATAATAGTGCAAACATACCATGGCTACAGATATTTAGATGATGTGTCTTCCTCATTAGACAATATGCGACAGTCCTTTCTCAGCCGACACTGGAAGCTTCAGGTGAAGTTGTGTTACAGGGTGACGATGTTTGCGCGTGTGTGTGTGTGTGTCTGCAGAGTCAAGGTCCATAGCGGATATAACAGCAGGGATAAATGTTTCACCAACATGGGGTTGTGTAATAGACACCAGATAACACGACCCCTGGTTTTTGATGACTGCATTCCCCCTTTTACTTCAAATCCACTCTGAAATCACATCTCGACCAAAAGGTTATACTGATATTGAAGGGAAACTAACATTAACGATCTGAAGAGCAGGTTTAAACAGAAACAGAGGAGCCAAAGTCCATCAAGAACTAAAGCTTTACGAGTCGATGGAGGTGTGACACCGTTTTTAAGATCAATATCACAAGACTTAAAGAAGCAAGAAGCTGTGGTCAAATGTCAATACCTGACCTCAAATCAACAGGGCAGGCATGATGATGTCTGGAGTCAAACTAAAGACGTAATGAAGAGGCAAACATGTTCCAGGACATGTTTATATGAATGCTATCAATGGTGTAAAGTGTTACGTTCAAACATTTATTGCAGTGAAAACAAGAGACACACAAGTGATCTTCAAATGAGCCCAACATTTTTCTCCAGTAACTGATTTGACAGAAACTACAGCGCAGATGCTTTTTGTCTGAGGCCGTCTTTAAGGAAAAGTCTATCAGAGATGTAGCTTGGCATGTATGACATGGGCAACCAGAAGAACTTTGCGTCCCACCCAACAGAGTAGCGAGTGCGGGGATAAACGGCGGAGATGGCGTGCTCCATGCAGCCGACCACCTTCATCAGGTCCGCGTCAGTCAACTGCTTAAACCTTTCATCCAACCTTTGAAGAGCTGAAAGAGAAGCATTTCACACATGTGGTTCATATACATACATATACACACAAACACTTTATTTTACCATACATTTCTAATTATTCCTAATAATTTCCTAGGAAGTTTTTGGAAAGAGTTTTGTAATTTGGCACATATTATACAGTGAACCAGCAAATTGTCTACAAGTAAGCACACTAACACATATGAAGAAGTTTATATAAACTAAAATACAGTCTCAGAACATTGTGTCTATTTTCTCTAAAACTAGTACCAAATTACACAGCTCTGCCCAGGAAACCTTCAAAACATGATTAGTTAATTATGAGCAAATAAGGGAACCATAGGATAAAGAATTATTTATATCATCAGGATTAAAGACAGACATAAGCAAAATCCTAAAAAAAAGAAATGTATATAATTATGAAAATCTGAATCTATTCGTTTATTTATGCAGAAGATGAAAAAGCAATCTATTATAAACTACAACACAGCAGATTAAGCTTGAATGATTTATTAATTATAGATCTGAATGTGCATCTTTCTGCTGTGCCACCAGTGGGCATCAGACCCTCAACAAAGATGAGACAGAGCAAGAAAATCTCTCCCTCAGGCGTCTGTGCCTGTGGATCGGCAGTTTGCCTGACGAAAGGTTGGAACAATACTGCAATGTGACAGAACGGGGTTAGACCGGATTCCACGAGTGACTAACAGAGCTGAATGTCTCCTGACAGGCTACACTCCTCGGGCGGAAATGAAAGAAGGAGCTGCCGTTGCAGCCAACAATGCTGCGTTCAAGAGCAGCCTCCAGTATTATGGCACCACACAGCCACTGTCTAGGAATAACTATCTAGGCATTTGGCTTTACAGCAGGCAAGTCATTCAAGATTCATATCCAACACTTGACTCAAAAATTAAAAATCAAACTAGGCTTCTTGTATTGAATTAAAGGATGTCCGTCTTCTTCCGTGCAGTCAACCTTCATGTCTGTCCGAGACTATGGAGACATCCTGTATTGTCATGCTGCCCCATAACATATTGTGTAACTGTGTTCTTGTTCTCAGGTCTCTCTGGGAAAAGAGTTCTTAATCTCAATGAGACTGCCTGATTAAATAAAGATTCAATTAAAATAAATTAAAATCTGGAATCAGCCGGACAGGTCTACACGGAAACAAACACGTCTACGGGCTTTCAAATGACATCTGGACACAAGTACACCTGATCAGACTGTAACGACCGTCTGATGTTTATCTGGCTCATTGTTTGTCAGTACCCGGGCCTCCCTGTAAAGCAGTGCTGATACTGACTGGATTATCCTGCTGAAATAGAGTAAATAAAAATAAACAATTATTGCCCCATAGCAGACATTTTTCAGGTACTTGCAATATTCAGTGTGTGTACTATTATTTCCTTTAAAAATCTCGAAAAAAATAAATAGAGAAATATATAAGAAAATCTCTTTCCTGTCTGCAGCTTTATCAAAATTCTGCTGCTAGGATGTTAACTGCCCCCGCACTGTTCTCCAATTCCCTTTACAATTGATTTTTAAATATTATTGATTACTTTTGAAGCTCTAATGGACAAGATTTAGTTGCAAAGGCGGTTGCAAAGGCAGCCAGAACAAATCTCTCTTAAAAAAAACAACTCATGTTTACAAATTTGCTTTTAAATGACTGTTTTATCATTTTACTCTCTTAACTTAGCCTCCTTTGCCTGATGAAGTCTTCAGATTTAATTGTGATTTGCCGTGATTCTTTCCTGAATGTTTCATGACTTTACGCACTTTGTAAGCTTGTTTTAAGAAGCGCTACATAAATAAAAAGTTTATTATAAAGAGACGCTATTGATTTATGGGTAGTAATTTGACTCTGAATGCAGCACTTTTTTATTCTTGGTATCCTACCTGAGAAAATACGACACAATAATTTAAGCTATCTATTAAGAAATTAATGAATACATAAATAAGTGAAAGCCTCGTGGTCCAACCTCCAATGAGAGAAAAAGCTCATATGATTTATGTCTTGGAGAAGATGGCAGCAAAGCTTTAACTGAAAACAGAGAAGATCATCTCCTCTATGTTTGTGAACTGTTCTGTTTATTACTATTTATTAACAAAAGGTGCAGTAACTCACATGCCCCCAAGAAACCAGGTCCATAGTCGTCCTTCACATCCTGAGGTAATCTGTCCCAGAGCTTCCTCAGGCTATTTTTCATCATCACTGTATCAGTCACATTTGTTTTGAAGAAGCCTGGCTCAATGCAGGCCACCTTGATTCCAAATGGTATCATGTTTAAACTGAAACACAAGAGGAAGTTGCTGCAAGTCAAGAAGAAGCTCGTGTGAATGACAGCATGTGTGTGCACAGCATGAAGAGGTTACATCTCCTCTCACCGCAGGCTGTCATTGAAGGACTCCACTCCGTACTTGGACACACAGTAAGGTCCACCGAACGGGCTGATTCGCCCGAACACGCTGGCGACGTTCACCACTCTGCCTCTGCTCTTCTTGATGAGAGGGAGGACGCTCAGTGTTACGTCGATCACACCGCACAGGTTGACGGCCAGCATGGCCTTGTAGTCGTCTATAGTGAGCCAGTCAGTGGGACCAGACGGCAGAGCGACTCCGGCGTTGTTCACAACAGCCCACAGGCCTGCAGCGACACAACCACAAGATAAAGCACGCAAGGAGATGGGAATGATAATACTCACATGACGCTTTGCATCACCTAGAAGTGAAATCACTGCTTCACGTTGCGTTACTTTTTATATAAATCCTAAAACTTGAGTGTCTGTACGATAACTATGAGGCTCCAGCCAGCAGGTGGTTAGCTTAATCCACCAGCGCCTCTAAAGCTCACGTTATATCTCGTTTTTTTTTTATCCCTACAAAAACCGGTTTTATGGGTGGTTATGTGTTGCACCATGTCTGAGTTCCTGACAACCTGACAACAAGATAAATACCTGGAAGTCTTTATGCCTGGCAAAGAAAGTAGTCCGGTGTTTCAGATCAAAACAGGAAGTGAAAGTGGGGGGGAAAAAAAAAAAAAAAAAAAAAAGGTAAGAAACATCTGCAGTCACCACAAGCAGCCACCGACGCATTCAGGCAATCGCCACCAGTTAACATGATCACAGGCTAATCTTAAACCGCAGCACATAACCCCCAGTGCGCTTTAGAGGTGCTGGCAGGTGGATTGTATTACCTTCAACAAAACCAGGCTAGCTGTTTCCCTCTGTTTCCAGTCTTTATGCTAAGCTAAGCTAACCAGCTGCAGCTTCATGTTGAACGGACAGACACGAGAGTGGTATCAATCACCTCATCCAACTCTCGGAACGAAGGCAAATAAGTGCATGTCTTAAAATGTTGAACTATTCCTTTAAAGTTGGAGAGTTTTATTTAAAATACATTATCAGCACTGCCCCAGCGAATATCGTGGATTCGCCTGAAATCCTATGAATGCTGTAAGATCTCTTAGCTAGTGAGATTAACACAATACCCACGATAAAATAAGCACCTCACCCTTCTGTCCAACCAGCGTCGTGATGACGGCTGTTGCTTTGCTGACACTTTCAGAGTCAGTGACATCCAGGTGGACTGTCGTTAGCCTGTCGGAGGCCATCTTCTTCAGCTCATCCTCGCCCTTCTCCGTGTAACAGCCTGCGATCACAGGGAAGCCCAGCTTGTCCAGGTGTCTCGCGAGGAGATTACCAAACCCGGTGTCACAGCCAGTGATGTAGACATATTTATCTTCCTTGTTGGGCACTTTTTTGCTTTCTTTGAACCAGCGATAGGTGAACCAGAGAGGCACCAGTCCGAGGACATACAGGAACATTTTTCTGAGGCAAAGAAGAAACCACCTTATTATACTGTTTTATGATCTTTGCCATCTTTGGATATGAATGGTTTCCTAAAAAACAGAGTAAAAATAAGAAATAACTCACATTAACGTTGTATAGATTTATACTGTTCAGTAGTGACACTGGCTCCAAAACAAAATTCACCAAAAAAAAAAAAACAGATGATAGAGCAGCTTCAGGGGATTATTTTTAATCACGCAAAAGGATACAACTTTGATAGAAACATGCAAGGAAAAAAAGAGAAATAGTGCAACCAAATAAGGAAAAGACAGCTGGTCTAACATGTGTAACCTCATCTTCACTTCTAAGAACTGAAATCAAACGACAGAAAACAAAAAGCAACTGAATTTCTGCCCAAATGTGACATCGACACTAAATCTAAATCTGCGTACAAAGAGTGACTTTATTGTGTTTTGGTGTGTTGAGGTTTTGTCCCCCTGCACCTCAAGGTTCATTTAGTAGCTGTTCTGCAGCTTTCGACCGTAACACACGATCTTCTTCAGCAGGTGGAGTTTGCCTAGTTGTTATAGAATCTCGCTGAGATTCCTCTGACTCCGATTTTTATCTCAATTTTTAAGCCAACATGGACAAGAAGTCCTGAAAGCAGTCAGAGAAAATGGAAATTTAAAAAACACATCTAAAACTGACAACTGGGCAAACTCCAGCAGATGATGAAGATTGTGTGATACAGTCAAAAGCTCCAGAACAGCTACTCAGCGAACCTCCCGGTGAGACTGTTGTGTCAGCTGCAGTTTCCGAAGTCAAGAATGAACTTTCAATCTCATATTTTATCAGATAGATAGATAGATGTATTATCTTCAACCTGATGACATTTTACAACTATAAGAACTGCATCTTTTACATAATTTGTATAATTTATTATCAGAATTCTTTCTAGATGTTGTAGGTAACTCAGACTGCTGGTGGAATGATCATATAATCATACTAGAGCTGAAACGATTAAATGAACAGGCAACTATTTTGATTTAAGGAAAATGCAAAAAATTGACTGATTCCAGCCTTTTTTAAAATTATCTTTTGAGTATTTTATGCCTTTATTTGATAACGGACCTTGGAGAGATGACAGGGCATTTTGGGGCGAGAGAAGGGGAATGACATGACAACAGCAGCCAGACTTGAACCAGGGATGTTACGATTCAACATCGGCACCTTCACCTCTAGGCCGCCATGGTGCCCCTCAAACATGATTATTTGCTGGTTTTCTTAGTCTTCTATTATAGTAAATTGAAATTCTTTGGGTTTCGGACTTTTGGACAAATAAAAAAAAAAAGACATCTGAAAACGTCACCTTGGCCTCTGGGAAACCGTGGTGGGCATATTTCACTACTTTCTGATGTTTTATAGACCAAAAGATGAATTGAGAGAGTAATTGGCAGATTTATCAATAATAAAAATAATTGTTAGTTGCAGCCCTAAATCATACTAACATATCTGGCTGATAGACGCTTACTTCATGCCTCCATAACCCTGCCCTGGAGTGCTCTTATCTGATTCTGTTAGTTGTGAAATTAGAGTGTTTATATCATTGTCAGACAAATTAGATTTTCTTCTTCAAACACGTACATTACAATAAATGTATAAACTGAAAAGGATTTTTCTATTTCCATGTCATTGCACTGAAATGGCCCATCCCACATGGGATTACGTGACTCGTGAACACGCAACATATAAATCAAGACTTCCGGCAGTTGATATTCATGTTCCACAGGAAAAACAAGTAAGTTTTGTGTGTTCCACATACTAAGCATGTTCCTGTTGAAAGAAAAGAAGAAACATCTCTAAGTTGTGAGATACCTGAACACCTAAAATCTCACATTAAAACTTTGCTGAGGAAAATTTAACCCTAAAACTCTAAAACTGAGACATGGCGAAACATGCCCCTTTTCTTTGGGTGGATAAACTCCATTAAAATACATAAAGGAAAGACTCACCTGCGTGATTAAACATGCAGGCACATTTTTGTGCATTGAGTTATTTGTCAGCACTGCCCTTTTCCAACGTGATGCCACACAAACCTAACGATATTAAATGATGCTGTATAAGAAAACGCAGACAGGTTTAAAAAAGGTACAATTAGGACGCTGCTATTTTCAGTACTTATTTCATCCAAATGGAGCGAAAAGGGCTGAAAGCTACAAAAAACATACACTGAGCACGAATTTGCATGTTTTACTAAACTGAATGTCAAATATGATTTATTTATATCTTTAACTCTCATTTTGTGTTATTTATAGAAAAGAAACTTTGTAAAACACACTGGATGAATGTAATGACGTCCTCACTATAGCCTTGGACAGTATACATTATCATTATATCAGGGTCCAGTTTGGATAAAAATATGGACTTTCAAACCCAATTTGACTGTGTGAAAGTATGTGACTTCATTGCATTTGAGGGGGGACCTAGGGTTCGGTGCGTATTGCACACATTTGAAAACATCTTTAAATAATTATATTGAATGGACGGTCTAAATAAAACTAATTACATAGGGCCGCAACTAACAATTAAATAGCCTAATAATAGACAGATCAGCTGATTATTTTCTCAACATATCAATAACTCTGTAAAATGTCTAGTTTCCCAGGGCCCAAACTGACATCTTCAAATGATTATTTTATTGTTTTATGTGACCAACAGTCCAAAAGCCCAAAATATGAATTTCACTAACATAGAAGACAATAAGATAACTAACACAAATTCACATTTGAGAAGCTGAAACCAGTGACTCAATGAATCTTAAACAATCAGTTATTAAAATTGTTGCCCACTAATCCACTAATCAATTAATCCACAGACTAATTATCAGCTCTGGGGAATACAGCCCAACTGTGGTGATGTATCCTGTACCTCAAATGCTTTAATCAATTTGCACAAACTTATGGCAGAAGCAAAAACACAAGCTCACATCAGGCCACTTTAAACACACAGATGATCCATTATTATTCACCACTGATTTCTTCTTAGTTTTGATATTTAGTTTGAGAAGTTGGAGCTGATTTTTGTCTCAGACGCTGTTCCCACGCTACACGTCTGATCACACAAGCCCAACAGGATTTTGACAAACATTCACAGACTAGTTTCATGAGATAAAAATTAATCTCTGATTCAGTGTAAAGTCTTGGTCTGGTAATTGACGCAGGATCACACTGCTAATAGTCTCTTTCGAGAGCGGAAAAAAGAAACTTACGGGTATATTTCCTGCATCACTGCATGAATCGGGGTCGCAGAGCAGAGTAGCAGGGCGTGAACCTCCAGAAGAGACACCGAGACGGCGGAGACGATTCAGAGGTTGTTTGTTTTACTTTTCTACTTCATTTGGAGTCGATTACAGGTAACTTCCGGTGAATCTAGCCGCCCTCCCGTGGCTTTTCCACAGAAAGCATGTGTGAAGAGCGCCACCTGCTGACCACTACATGATAATGACAGATAGATAGAGTATACGTTCATGTTTTTCCATAGCAGGAATGGAAATATACTAATATTTATTTACAATATTCCCTTATGCGTTTCTTCTACAAAGTAAAAAGGCCGTTTTACTTTTATTTTAACATTATAATGAAAAGTACACTAAAACTTACTACTTAAAGCTGCATTAATCAATATGCTTCTAAACTTGAAAGAGTGATTGTCATTAAAGATCCTCTGCTTGGAATAATAATTTGTGTCTAAAATATGTTTTGTTTTTTTCCAGAATAAAGTTCAATTACCGCGTTAAAAGTGCTTGAAATCACACCTACTCCTTTTCCAAAATCTATGAATATGCAAATACTCATATTCAGGCAGTATATTACAGCAAGTGGCACTTAGTAAATGAAATATTGTTCTTAAGATGGCTTTTAATTTATTATAGATTACATTTGGCTGTATAAATAGTACACTGTTTATTTAAGTATAGTTAGATATGTTTTATTATTATAATTACAATAATTTGTGTCTGATGTGGTTTTTCCACAAAAAAGTTCAATTACCTCGTCAAGATTTCTTACTACTACTTCTTCTTCTACTCCATCTCCCTCATTGAAAAATACAGAATCTATAAATATGCAAATATTTTCATTGAAAAAGTTTAACTGCGGGACACAAGGTGTCTCCTGCTTCATTGAAACGTCTGTTCTCAGTGTTTGCCCCCTGGATGTTTCAAGTTTCCACATCACACTTGTATAAATTGCATACTGGACCGTGATTGGCTCCAAACTAGCTGTGATGTCACACAATCCTGCTCATGTGTTAAAGTGTGGTTTAAGGTGAGGACAGTTAAAATGTCCCCCCTCCGTGTGAAAACAGCCTTCTGGCATCAAACTGTGCACACACACGTCATTCTGCACCGTGAAGCTCAAAAGTGCATCCAAAACAATACATGGAAGGCATACCAAAGTATGAATATAATTGTATTAAATATATTTGACTATACTTTTCTTAATTCTATGTTCTGCACCTGTTTGTACAATCTTGTTAGTTCAGGCTTCTCCATGTCAAACAGCCCTCAGCTCTGTGAGAGGGACCCAGCAGAGCAGTCAGTTTATCACAGTGTGTCTGTGACCAGATCCCCCTCCTTCCTGTGGTATAATCAATCACCTGCGTTGTGAATAATAACCGGCTGTAAAGAAGGAGCAAATTCCGAACCCGGCCCTCTGCTACTTGTCCCAGCGGGCATTAACCCCCCAAAACATCTGCTTGATTACTATAATTGTTTCTCCATTTCCACTTTTAGTAAAGCACATATTTTATATATTCATTCTTTATGTACTAATACTGTGAAATAAGGAAACGCCACACTGTTGGGTAGCTACAAAGTTACAGTGATGGAAATGATAAATGTTAAATCTAATAACCAATGACACACAAAATTCATTATAGTATGTTTAGAAACTGTCTGAAATCAATAATTAACCCATTGACAGGTGAAATGTGAATATAAAGTGTTACCAGGTTTATGAATGTGCTGAGGTAATTTCCTTACTTTGTTTATTTCATCCTTGTAGAAATTAAATTTGCACATGTAATGTAATTAATTCAAGTTTGACAGGCAGGGACCAAACTTTCACTATCCATGACATTTTAATTGGATTATCTGTGTATTGAGACAGCACCTGACCATAACTAATGGCCCTACGGTCATTAAACCCATTTTACAATCACTTCTGCTGACAATTAAACACGTCTGTACCAAGGGATGCCTTTTCTGTAACCAAATGTTAGTAAATTTCACATTTTAAAAATCCCACTGTTATTGGAGATACATAATATATACATACATAATAGCAGTCAATGTACATTAACTTGGTTTAGTGATTGAATGTTGCCTTACAAAGGCAGTCTTGTAAAGGTCATAATGCTGACACAGCCCTTATCAGCCCAATGGAGGTGTAGATAATGGGAAAGGAGAGGCATAGGTTACCTGAAAATAAGATAGTTAAGATAGGAATTTACCTGGATGAGCGTCAGTGGTGCTGGTGGATCTCTGAAGAAACCAGACATTGAGCGGCAAGTCCAGGTACAGTACGTTTTGCTTTTCTTCCAGCATAAACTGCTACGCTGCGTTAACACTCAACCGGGCTTTCCACACTAATAACTGCTGATATTGTCAGAAGCTGCGTCTTTTTCACGTGATATAAAATATAAAAAAAGGTTAATCATCAAATCAACTCACTTTATTTTTTAATACATTGTCAGTAAGTACTAATTAGTATTAGTGACTTAACCATTAAATAAAGATTAACTTATTAATGTCCAAGTTGTACGATATTTTGTAGGAACAAAAGAAGCTTTTTATTAAACTTTGTAGGAGTAATGGTTGTATTGAGTCTGAAAACGTGGCTCTGTTGATCTGATTTTGTAATGACATCGGGTTAAACTGCATCGATCCCACTAATCTACATCCAAATTATTGTTTGAGTTACGAGTTTGAGTCAGAATGATCTGAGCGTGACTTTTTTTTTGTCCAGTTGCCAAGCGAGGACACACCTGCCGGAGTCAGGGCAGCAAACATGAAGAAATCGATCAAACTTACAGCTACACCAGCTGTAGATAAAAGAGGTGGGTGATCTGTTTTCATTGCAAAAAAAAAACCTGACAATAATATTAGGGTTTTGCATAAAAAGCCAAGTAATTACAGGTAACTCTAAACACAGTTTTCCCTCTTTTTTAGCCGACACTGAGAATGGGTAAGTTTGTATTGCAAGATTGACATTTCTCATAATATACTATGTTTGTAGTTGTTATGAAATGTTCATGGATCTTACTTTAATTTGCATGTGTTACAGAAATGAGAAGAAAAAAGAAAACGCACTGAGTGTTGGATACTTTCAGCTGGTAAATGCGCAGTATATATATATATACAACAAGTGCATTCAAACCACGTAGGAGCAAGAACTAGATGTCGCGCAAAATTAGGAGTGTATCCCTTTCAAACAAATGGCTGAAAGCAAATGAATAAAAATCAGAAAACATTTTTAAAATTCCCTTTTTGCAGTTTCGATTTGCGACTTGCAAAGACACCGTGATGATGGTAGTGGGGGGTTTGTGCGCCCTCGCACACGGCGCAGCTTCACCGCTCATGCTGCTGGTGTACGGCATGATGACAGACACGTTTGTGGCTTACGAGCGTGAGGTGCAAGAATTGAAAGACCCACACAAGGAATGCAACAACAACAGCATCTATTGGAAGAATGGCTCCATATATGAAACAGCTGAAAACAGCACTGTGTACTGTGGGTGAGTCTTTAGTTTATTGTTGATGTGATTGTTGTTTCAGTGAAAAGCTGTTGTTACTCATTTTATTCTCTCTGCAGGGTGGATATTGAAACAGAGATGACCATGTTTGCGTATTACTATGTTGGAATTGGATTAGGAGTTCTGTTTCTTAGTTATTTTCAGGTAAGTATTCATGTTTGCCATATTCAGCTTTCATTTAAAACCCTCTTGGCTTATGACGGTGTAACACATTATATATCTACTCTTGTTTGCACTGTAGATTGTCTTCTGGGTGTCAGCGGCTGCCAGACAAATTCAGAGAGTCCGAAAGACTTATTTCAAAAAAGTAATGCAAATGGAGATCGGATGGTTTGACTGCAACTCTGTTGGTGAACTGAACACAAGGATATCAGAGTGAGTTGGGGCTCTTTATCTGCACATCAGGCTGTTATCACTGCAAAGCTGGGAGAATGGTTTACTCAGAATATAGTGTTTCTGCTCCCTTTACAGTGACATCAACAAGATCAACAATGCCATCGCTGACCAGGTGTCTATCTTCATCGAGAGGGTCTCTACGTTTGTGTTTGGCTTCACGGTTGGGTTCACTGGCGGATGGAAGCTGACTTTGGTGGTCATAGCAGTGAGCCCGCTGATTGGTATAGCTGCTGGACTTGTGGCCATGGTAAGGGGCCAGTTGTGAATCAAACTGAATGATTTCTTACTGCTGGTTGGGAGAACATTGCTACTGTATGTGTTGTCATACAGGGGCGAAAATATAGACAGTGCAGCCCCCCTGGGGTGGGTGGGGCCTCCAACAGTGTGTTAGTAGAGAACGGGCCCTTGCGAGTCAGAAATACGCCCGTGTTCAAAGAAGAACTCACATTAGATTAAATATGGTGCCATTTACTGTATATGCCCTCAAAAAGGCAAACCCATCTCCACCATGGTTGCCTTAGAGCCCATCATAATAGCGCGCACTGGGGCCCGTCGTAACTACCTTACGCCACTGGTGTCATATGTCACAGTTTAAAGTTTAAATAAGTTATATGTTTTTGAATGCTTTTGTGTAATTTTCCTTCTCGTCACTGAAGGCTGTGGCCAGGCTGACAGGACAAGAGCTAAAGGCCTACGCAAAGGCAGGGGCCGTGGCTGACGAGGCCCTGTCATCCATCAGAACAGTAGCGGCGTTTGGTGGGGAGGAAAAAGAAGCTGAAAGGTGTTCTCATCATTCTTTAAGATCACGGGAAATGTGCAAATGATGAGGAGACATTGCTCCATGATTTGAAATTAAATTAAAATGTGTAATTTGTACGACAGATATGACGGAAACCTTGAGGAAGCTCAAAACTGGGGTGTGAAAAAGGGCATGATTGTAGGCGTTTTTCAAGGATACCTGTGGTGCATCATTTTCCTTTGTTTCGCTTTGGCCTTTTGGTATGGATCTAAATTGGTCATCGACACCAAGGAGCTGACTCCTGGTACTCTCATTCAGGTATGGTACTCTATATAATTTAATATAAGTATTTGAAAGGCAGTGGCCTTTTTTCACCATGTGCCTGCCTGTGTTTTTTGTTTTTTTCAGGTGTTCTTTGGAATACTCATGGCAGCTATAAACCTGGGCCAGGCCTCTCCCTGCCTGGAGGCCTTCGCCTCTGGCCGCGCTGCAGCAAAGACCATCTTTGACACAATTGACCGGGTAAAATAAGGATGCGACTTAAGACTGTCTTGCAAATACAATCCAGATTGGAAACAATACATTTTAGGAGAAAGAATCTTCACCATAAAATAAAGTTCTGTGCTGTTAACGTTCACAGGAGCCAGAAATCGACTGTTTCTCAGAAGAAGGTTACAAATTAGACAGAGTGAAAGGTGACATTGAGTTCCATAATGTCACTTTCTTCTACCCATCCCGGCCTGAAGTCAAGGTACATTTCTTCAGCTCTCATTTCTGTGTGTCCATTTCTCAGTTCTCAAAAACCAACTCTACTACAACTACTTTTTCAGATTTTAAATGATCTGAGCATGCAGATCAAAGCAGGAGAAACCACTGCTTTTGTGGGACCCAGCGGATCTGGAAAGAGCACCACAATCCAGCTCTTCCAAAGGTTTTATGACCCAAAGGAAGGAATGGTAACAATCTGAGCAACTGCACACACACACACACACACACACACACACACACACACACACACACACACACACACACACACACACAGGACATCAGTTAAAAGTTTGAAGGCTTCAGTTCAATGTCACATGTGTAACTCTCATTCTCAGGTGACTTTGGACGGCCATGACATTCGTACTTTAAACATCCAGTGGCTCCGATCCCTCATTGGTATTGTAGAGCAGGAGCCAGTGCTGTTTGCTACAACCATTGCAGAAAACATCCGGTTTGGTCGACCTGGAGTAACTATGGAAGACATCATCCAGGCAACAAAAGAGGCTAATGCCTATAATTTTATTATGGATCTGCCACAGGTATGTTTACATACCTAACAGTTTCACAGTCAAATATGTGAATATGTGTTAGTAATTTAGCATGCCTAAAATTAACATGTTGCTACATATCCACCAGAAATATGATACTCTGGTGGGAGAAGGTGGAGGACAGATGAGTGGAGGACAGAAGCAGAGGATTGCTATTGCTCGAGCTCTGATCCGAAACCCCAGGATCCTGCTGCTGGATATGGCCACATCTGCCTTAGACAATGAGAGTGAGGCTGTTGTCCAGGAGGCACTGGATAAGGTGAGCCACTCTTCCCGTAGGCTACATAATTAACCATTAACTTCAGCAACACATCATGTTTTGTGGAATGCCACCCTAATAACTGGTATATGTGCAGGTGCGCAGAGGCAGGACAACAATTTCTATCACCCACCGTCTTTCCACAATTAGAAATGCAGATGTCATCATTGGTTTTGAGCATGGACAGGCTGTGGAGAAGGGAACACACAGTGAGCTAATTGAAAGGCAAGGAGTCTACTTCACCCTGGTCACCCTGCAGAACCAAGGCACATCCAACACAACCGATGGTAACAACAAGTCATTTAAATACAAACAGGTAGTTTAGCATTTTGCAGCCCTGATGATTCATGGTTATTACACAGAAACTAACACTAAGTGTTTCCTGGTAACAAGTCACAGCATTAAACATATCATTTGTACAGTATTACCTTGAAACAAAAGGGAATGTTTGGAACATAAGGGAGGATGAATTTCAGCATTAAAATATGGTAATTACCAATTTTGACTTCCAAGAATTTTAAAGGTATTAAGCTGATAGTAGCCTATAATACTGTGAAAACATCAACCAATATTACTTCAATATTATCAGGTTATTATCCCATTAATGTCACCATATTACCATTTTTTAATACAAATATGGCACTGATATAACCATTTTATGTTAGCATGTTACCATATTGTTACCAAAATATTACTATATACTATTACTAAATAGTCTTTAAATGTGTTTCACCATTATTACCCTTTGTTTTTGGTCCCTTATAATCCTGTTACATAATATTACCCAGATTATATACCCATTGTTAATACCAAGCACCTGGTTATTTCTTTGGTAATTACAAGGTATTACTTAATTATTACCTCTTTATTATCAAACTATTACCCCACTATTACCATGTTATTATCAAGCTGTAATGTAAAGTGCTACCAGTAAAACTAGCACTGTAGTCCACGTTCTGTGTACAGAGGCAGGACCCTGTACCCATCATTGATGGGTCCACCCTGATTGGTTGAAACAGCACATTTCAAAGCACTCAGCAGGAGTCAGTGGGCAATCTTATAGAGTGGTTTAAGGTCCTTCCTGTGGCTGTTAAAGAGCAACAGAAGCATCAATACTTGTATTAAAGCTGTATTGATTTTTTCCCCCCTGCCAGATGAGATCAGTGCAGCTCTTGAAAACTTTGATCTAAAAGTGAGGAGTTTTAGTCGTGGAAGCTGCAGATCCAGTAAAAGGTGCAGTAAATCCAGCTCAAAAAGATCATATCAGAACATAAATGTAGCTACAGATATCATTATACCACAATGAAATCATTCGATGTTCTCAATATTACTCCTGTAGGGGTTCTGTTCGACTGCGATCTCAGAGCAAACTGTCAAATGATTTTGACCCCGACGCATCATCACGCAGCCTCAGGAACCTTTGGGACCAGACCGGAAATGTAATCTTTTTTATGCTGCATAATACATTTACTTTTTTTCAAACTGCCCTGTGGAAATGAACAGCTAAATTGCATATTCTTTAACAGAAATGTGAGGATGAAGCAGCCGAACACGTGGAGCCTGCCCCAGTAGCACGTATCCTCAAGTACAACCAACCAGAATGGCCCTACATGCTGCTGGGCTCGCTGGGAGCTGCCGTCAATGGCTCTGTCAACCCCATCTATGCTATCCTGTTCAGCCAAATTCTTGGGGTGAGGGTTCACATACTCCCGTTGCTTGGATTTATGTTCTATTTCGTGCAGATGACTTATGTGATCTTTGTATTTGCAGACGTATGCCATTCGTGACTTGAACGAACAGAGGGAGCAGGTCGACGGGATATGTGTTCTGTTTTGCATTGTGGCTGTGACTAGTTTCTTTTCCCAGTTTTTACAGGTTTGCATCAGAATTTACAACATAATTAAGACATTAAGAATATATATCTCTTTGTCAACTTGATATAGAAAAATACAGAACAGAATAATCTAGGTTTTACATGTAAAATGACTCTGATTTAATGTTCCAGGGATTTGCTTTTGCTAAGTCTGGAGAGCTGCTGACCCGCCGTCTAAGGAAAGTGGGCTTCCAGGCCATGTTAAAACAGGAGATTGGCTGGTTTGATGACCCTAGAAACAGCCCTGGAGCTCTGACCACCAGTTTGGCCACTGATGCATCCATGGTGCAGGGGGTAAGTAATGGATTTACAGGCCTGTATCCATATTTCACATTATTTATAACGCAAAAAAGCATAGGTTTGGTAGTGCAATTACATCATTGTTTTCATGTGACTGGTTTGGTTTCTGCAGGCAACAGGGTCTCAGATTGGCATGATCGTTAACTCGCTGACCAGCATTGGGGTGTCTTTCATCATCGCTTTCTACTTCAGTTGGAAGTTAACTTTGGTAATTATGTGCTTCCTGCCACTCATCGGGCTGTCCGGGGTGTTCCAAGCCAAAATGCTGACAGGTTTTGCAAATGAAGATAAAAAAGCCATGGAAGCAGCAGGGCAGGTAAGCTCCACAGAACATTTGCCATTTACACTCATTGACATTTCTCTGAGAAACCAAAGCCTCCAGTATAAGATCTTAACTTTCTCCCACAGGTATCCAGTGAGGCTCTTGCCAACATCAGGACGGTTGCAGGCTTGGCCAAAGAGAGGTCATTTGTGGAATCATATGAGCAGAAACTCGAGCTTCCATATAAATCTGCCAAGAAGAAAGCCAACATCTATGGGCTCTGTTTTGGTTTTGCCCAGTGTGTCATCTTCATGGCATATGCTGCTTCGTTTAGATATGGAGGCCATCTGGTGGTTTCCGAGGGTTTACAATACATGTTGGTTTTCAGGTTGGTAAAATGATTTCTTTCAATGGAAAATCTGTCTTTTTCAGATCTTATATTAAAATGTATTTTGTGATCTGTGGTGTGATTACCAAACATCAACCCTGTGCTCATGTGGTGTTTCTCCAGAGTGATTTCAGCCGTAGTAACCAGTGGGACAGCACTGGGCAGAGCCTCCTCCTTCACTCCAGATTATGCCAAAGCCAAAATTGCTGCTGCTCAGTTTTTCAAACTATTGGACCGAGTTCCTAAAATCAGCATAAGCCGCACAGATGGAGAGAAATGGGTTGGTGAATTCAGTAAATAAGATGGAATCATACATGATGGGATGTCATTTTGTCGCGATGTTACTTTCAAATGATTAATCCTAGTTTTCCATCTTCAGGATAATTTCAGAGGTGAAATAGAGTTCCTCAGTTGCAACTTCACCTATCCAACTCGGCCAGACACCCAGGTGTTGAACGGGCTGGTTGTGTCTGTGAAGCCTGGTCAGACTTTGGCGTTTGTTGGGAGCAGCGGCTGCGGGAAAAGCACCAGTGTTCAACTGTTGGAAAGGTTCTATGACCCTGATGAAGGGCAAGTGGTATGTAGACTGATTTAGACATTAATTTTACTAATCACAAAATTAGTTTAATCTATTCCAACGCCATAAACTCTGTCTTAACTATGTCATCTTTCATTTTCAGTTGATTGATGGCCGCCCGTCTCATACAGTCAATGTGCCCTTCCTGAGATCTCAGATTGGCATAGTGTCCCAGGAGCCGGTGTTGTTTGACTGCAGCATAGCGGAGAATATCCAATATGGAGATAACACACACAGTGTCAGCATGGAAGAGATTGTTGAGTCCGCTAAGAAAGCCTACCTTCATGACTTTGTGATGACGCTACCAGATGTGAGTAGAAACACTTTACTTGCAACTTTACATGCATTGCCAACTCCTGTTGATTAGTCTGGTACTGTTAGCCACTCTCTTACTGTTAACAAGAACACAAGTTAAATCAAACACAATTAATAATATACTGAATATAGTTTAGTTTACTTATTAAACAGTTGTTCCATGCAGAAAAAAATAAACTGGCAGAGCATTCTCATTATAAGCTGCTCTGAAAACGGTCAGCTTTACTGTGTGGAAGAAAATGCCTAATAGTTTTAGCTTTAGTTTATATCTGATATTGTGGCTCTTTGTCTACCTTGACTAAGTATGTATGTCTTGACAATGAGTTCTGTGTTGAGACATCTACTTATACTTCAATGATAAACCCAGGTGGGTGAAACCCTTTGAACTACCCATGGCAAAGAACTTAGTCTAACGAGTTATTAACATAGTAAGCAGTCGCACCTTAACTTAATGGGAACTTTGTTTGTCTGGAGTCTCGCGTATTAGCCTTGGTTTGCTCTACTTTCCTCTTTCTCAAACTCAAACAAACGTGTATCTGCCTATTCAGTATAAAATCTCTGCCCTTAAGTTGTTGGGCAGAGAGGTGCAGATACTACGTGTGTGTGTGTGCGCTTCTCTCCATGCTGCATGAATGCTCATCACAACTACCGTTTTTCTGAAACTTAAGTAAAGATTCTTTTCTTCAGTTAAGTTTCCCGAGTTAGGTTTTCTTCAACAAAAGATTCTTCTACAATGGACAAAACAATCCCACCACCAAGGTCCATTATTCTGGAGACTTCCATCGTATCACATGATCTTCCTCAGCAGATTGAGTTTGCCCAATTGAACAGTTGAGTCAATTTTAAGTCCTTGAAACGGTAAGAAAAATTTAAATTTGAAGATTTACAATACCATTGTCAACTGGGCAAAATCCATCTGCTGAGGAAGATCATGTGATATGATTGAGAGCTCCGATACAGCTACTAAATAGACCTTATGGTGAGGATGTTTCGTCAACTACTGTTTCCAAGTTCAAGAATGACTTAAATTTCAACTGTGTCAGTCAGTGTGACTTTATCAGATGTGTCATCCTAAACAATGTTTAAATCAAATAAAACACATCCCAAGAAGTTAATATCGTAAAAAGAGAAAGCATTTTATTGTGGTGGTACAGGTTTACAGCATTGTTGACCTTGTGACCTTTTGCTTTCTCCACTTCTCTGGATACATTTGCACATTTTAAGAAATATGAGACCCAGGTTGGTGCCCAGGGCTCCCAGCTGTCAAGAGGACAAAAACAGCGCATCGCCATTGCCCGGGCCATCGTCAGGAACCCCAAGATCCTGCTACTAGATGAAGCTACCTCTGCCCTGGACACAGAGAGTGAAATGGTAATACATTTCTAAATACAGCATAAACATTAAGCAAGATATTCCTTCACATAAGTATATCTTTTCATGATTTACATTTCCACATACTTACACGAGACACCAAGAGAACTTAATCAAAGCTCTGTTTTCCTGCAGACTGTCCAGGCGGCTCTGGATGAGGCGAGAAAAGGACGAACCTGCATCGTCATCGCTCACCGGCTGTCTACTATCCAGACTGCGGACATCATAGCGGTGATGTCTCAAGGAGCTGTCATAGAGCAAGGCACACATGATAAACTCATGGCCAAGATGGGCGCCTATCATAAACTGGTCACAACAGGCGCTCCTATCAGCTAGGCGCCTACAGACACATATGATGGACATGGGATGAAAGTGATTTTGTATAGGTCTAATTGTACATTTGAATTAATGTGTTGCCGTCTTGTGGTGTCACACTGAGAAAATCTTTGATGAAGTACTGACTTTAGATTCATGCAGCAATGTCCACAGAGTCATTTGGCATATATACATAGAGTAGAAATTGTTCTAATATCCTTGTTTGAAGAATCAGTTTTAGTATTATGTGGTTTATTATTAATTATGTGGAGATAAAACTATTTATTGTATATTTATTTGTTGATGAGTAGTTCCTTTTATAAATGAAAGGGTTAAAATTTTTACATGCATCTGCCCATGTTTTCATCGTTGGACTGTAATGTTTTGAATTATTCTTCATGTATTTTATAATTTTTTTAATTAAAAAATATCAATCTATAATGTGTCACTTGTCTTAAGTCTAGTATTATCAATGCATTTATCATGAGAAATCCCAATCGTGTTCTTTTAGTCGTAGCAACTAATACAATCCTGAAAGTTTTGATTTATTTCTCATGTTTCCCTATGTTTTCTTTTTACCGAAATGTTACTGAAATCTCAGATTTGGGGGCTCTGTTGGGCAGCATAACAAAATCCGAAAGTATCTCTTAACTAGAAAATATATGTTCATCACTGCCGAATGAATGAAAGGATGTTGAATTTAAGGGCTGCTGAGGATCCTAAACACAAAATTTTTAAAGAAAAAGTGACACTTACTTTATCATTTCAAAGAAAAATCGTTGTGATTAAAATGTCTTTCTTCCTGACTTTAATTTTCTTTTAAAGTTGGAGTGAATAAAGTGTACTCTGCTGTCCTATTTCGTTTCGCCCTCAGCACAGAGGCATAATTAAGTACCCACGCACACAGATGTTTCTTCAAGCTTGGCTTAGCAAGTAGCCTACACACTTAGGACAGTGACATCATTTAGTGCCAGGCCTCAGGTACCACTGGATGCTAAGCAACCACAGACGGTGGGAAAAGACGTGGAAATGGGTTCTGCTGGGGGAGTTGTACTAATCGGCCTAATCTAGTTACATCAGAGACTCTGTTCTACCTCATTACATTTTGACTGATTAATATCTGTATTTGCTTGAGGAAACTACGCGACCCATAAGAGATTATGTAATAAACACAGAGCAGGATATACATACACACATACATCTACAGCTCATACTGGGGTGCTGCAAGAAAATTATAGAAAAGTATAAGTCAGATCTGTTGTTGAGCTGTTGTCATGGCGCCACAAATTAACCCTGTTTGAATAGTACGCACATATTCATTTGTGGGTTATTGTTTGTATATTGCGACATAATCTAAATGTTGAGAAACTCTGCCTAATCTCTGACATGATATAATCACAATCTAGAAATAGTCATAAATATCTTAATTTAGTATTTTGTCACTTATATGATTGACTGATGGGGAAACTAGGCAGTGATTGTTAAGACGAAGCCCGACGAAGAACAAAACAATTTTGTCTTTGAAAGATATTTTAAAGATGACGCATAATCTTGTTTCAGGCCTAGAGTAAAAAAAACCCCCACTCATTTAGTTATTTAAATGTAACTTTTATTTGAATTTGATGTATACAGTGAACCAGCTTCAAAAACCTCTTGTGCTCGACAGCCTGTGTTTGTTCATTAATTATTTACATTTCGAAATGTCCTTGAGCAAGACACTGAACCCTACATTGATGCCGCTGTGTATTCATAGGATAAATGTAATTTGCTTTGGGCAAGGGTGTCTCCCAATTGCAAGTAAACAGTATAACTTTCCAAATGAGCTCTATTATATGAAAATTATGAATTCCAAATTGATAAAAATCTTAACAGTTTTATTGACAACAATTCATATCATGTCATCAATACTTTACATGTACACTTATACAGTGGGGTTATACTGTACATGTAAAACAAACAAAACAAAGAAAAAACAAAAATTCAGATAGGCTACACATGTCATACTTTGTTATGTTCATCACATTAAGTTGGACCACATATAAACATATTTACTATTCTAACCCAGTAATGTAACTTATTTCAACATATATTGCAGTTTCAGTGCTTATGTGAAAAAACCATTATAACCATCCATTTGTCAGCGGACAGGACCTAACCTGTTTGATATCCTTTAATGCTAATTAAAAAGTGATGAAAACAATGTTACAAAGCGTCACAGTTCCTCCATAACCTAAGCTAGCTTCCTGTCCTCATCTCTGACCAGCAAGTGAACACAGTAAGGAATGACAGCAACCACACCAAGAGGAACTGAAGCGCTCATGCAAAATGATAAAATGTAAAACAGAACCTCAGTGTGAGTGGGCATTTTGATGAAGTGGTACAGTTGCAGAGATGTGAGAGTTGCTGCCGCACACATGAGTTTAAATCTGGTTTTATAGCCGTTCTTCCCCTTACAGCTTTGAATGAACATCTGAGAGTTCACCGCCAGGCCCAGACCAAACAAGGCTCCCAGGTTTCTCACCAGACCGGCGAAAGGTGTGGTGTCAAGATGGATCCAATCTGGGTTAGCGCACCACATCTTGGCTTTGTGAACTGACCACAACGGATCAATGTCCGTCGATCTGAGGATCAGATAAAAGCAAACAGCAGAAGAAAAAAGCAAAATATTGGTCTGGAGGTACACTTTCAAGCTTGTGCTGTAGACTGAGGGGATGCGATCAAACGCCTCGGCAACAAGCATACCTGCACATTGTAGAAAAAACTGAATTAATAATTATAACATAAACAACTATGGCATATAACATAGTGACAGCAAGAAGATACTCACCAGCTAAAAGGCCGAGGATAACCTGATGTGGGAAATGTGTTGCAATAAAAACCCTGGAGATGCAAACGCTAATCTGAATAACCCAAAAAGCCATCCACAGACAGGACCTCAGAAGACGAAACCTGCAGGGATAAAAATATTTAAACACGACCAGTAACGAACAAACCACTGATTTGACGGTATGACAAAATAACCGCACACCTTTGAAAACTCTGCACAGAAGTGACAGTGGAGGGAGGCCTGGTAAAGTTGACAGCAGAGGTGATCATCACATACCACACACACGATGAGCCCATGGCATGACCAGATGGACTTCCTGCATAAAAAAAAATATCAAAGAAGGTGTTTGACAGTGCTAGATAGTGTTACTGTTAATGCCATTAGCTAGAATATGTAACTGCAAACACGCTAACCTGGCCCTGTTTCACATGTGTTGTGAAATTGCTCCAAATGTGGGAATGAATCGTTGTGGTAGAAGTGAGTTTCTTGCACCCACCAGTAAGGTCGCGGCCCAAACAGAATCCTAAAAACAAGTATCAGATTACAGTGTATAAATACACAAAATGCTCTGAAAGATGAAATATTAACTTCAGAGTTGGCTTACCATTTGAAAATAAGATTGAACCAGTCTCCAATAACAGCCGCCCATATCATCTTAGTGCCCACATTGTGACTGAGATGGAACCATAGGGGGAAATAAACAGAGAAAATATTACGAGGGTCTCCAACAGTTGACATGAAGTCGAGGAAGTTGTGGTACTCCCTGTAGTTGCTCTGGAGGTGCTGTATAACCAGCACCTCGCTGCTGTAGACAAAATCCATCTGAGGTTCCCTTTCCCAGAGTGCAACCGCTGCTCCTTCAGCACCAAAGCACCATGAACCTCTTCCACACCTAAGATAGCTTTATATCACAACCTGGCATCATAAATCATTCAATGGAGCCATGGCAACAACTGCAAGCTCTTCAGTTTGAACCCACAAGGAATAAAACAATGTGTTCCAAAGTCATGAGAGCTCCGCATTTTAAGAGATGTTGCAAAAACACCCTGACAGTGTGACCATTAGATGTTTTACAGACCAGTGCTTTTACAGCTGTTACATATTAGCCATTGTACACACTAAAAGAGACAGTGCCCCACGTAACCCCATGGATCCCTTCAGCCTCATTAATATTCTCATCAGTGAACGTAGCAACAAAATGGGCTTCCCCTTAATACAGTAACTGAAAAACACAGTCCATCTGGCATCCACAGTTAGGCATCCAGTGGATCTATCATGTTTTCTTTCCATTTTAAAACACGTCTTTGTAAGAGTACATGCATGTCCAAAATTGGTCAAAATAGTCTTTTGATATACAGTATTTTAAACTTGAAGTTGGGTAGCTTGGGCCCACTTGAACCTCCTCAGATTCACCACAAGGTGGTATAAAATCGCAATAAAGACGCAGCAGTTTCTTTGTGGGAACCTCGAGGCGCTCCTGGCTGCATTTTAATGTTTAACAGGAAATAACATACTGAAATGGCAGCCACGTTTTCGGTTGAAGTTACGAAATAGAAACACAGTCCTTCTGAGTTGCAAAAGGCATTATTTATCTGATTTGTAAGCGGAAGAAAACTGAACAAAACGTTATTTCCGGCGTTCAGTCCCCGCCTCCTTATACAGACCGCGGATTTTTTGAAAATAACGACTGGTTCAGGGGTGATCGACGGCCGCACATTACAACATGTGAGTAATGTGTTGCATCCAAATGTAAATGAACTAACAAATCCAATGTCAATTTGTACGCGAGTCAGTCAGTATAATTTCCTACGTTAAGTAATGCGAGTTAAGCAGACTTACGGCTAAGTAACCGCTAATGTTTACCAGCTCACGTTAGCGTTAACCAGCTAATGTTGCCAGTTGCGTTTGTTATTAACGGTATTAACGGTTGCTCAGTTACGTTGTACAGGGACAAGGCAGCCCCCTTTGTGACCTCGACACCCCGTAACGTACGTTAACGTTTCTCGTCATTTCGAACGAAGTTAACGTTACCGTTACCGTTGGGGAGTGAGCTGTTCGTATGGTTCTGCTTTTAACTGATGATAACGTTAAACGACGCAAACCTGCCTCCCCCACACCGCTGTTTTCCGGGATTAACAACCACACTGGTGTCAGGATGTTAACTAGCTCGCCGTAAAAGACGAGGCTGCCGATGTTTTTTGAAAGTCTGACAAAACAGTCCCAACTCCCGAGTTTGATTTCTAGAATATTCTACGAGCTGTCAACCGTATCACACGCGCTTCATCAGCGGATTGAGTTTGCTCGGTTGTCAAGGAGATGGATCTGTTGACACTGCATCTCAGTTGCTGTTATGATTTCATCCATAGCACTTTTAGGACTTCTTGACCTTCAACAAAACAATCTCATCTAAAGGTCCACATACTAGTTTTTTTTCTGGAGCTTTCATTTGTGTCACACAGCCTCTTCATCCTATATAAAAGTTAGAAAGGTCGATGATACTTATAACACTTCTTCTTTTTGTTTTAATTCACTTTCTGGTAATTCACATCATGATATTTATCTATGATTTATATATACATTTATACAACCATACAGGCTAGCATCTATACATATATGTATGGCTGTGGGTGGGAGTATTGATCTGTGCTATTCCGTTTTACACTGTTCAACTTTACAATAGGTGGCCGATTCCCTCGTCTTAATAGAGCAGGAGTATTTACAGTAAATGGGCTGCAAATCATTGACTTCAGGGCATTGTACTTTGGCTGACACTGGCCCCTATGTATTTGTTTCTCAACTTCATCATTGTCCCGAAGGAAATTTTGTATGCAGCCAGACGTTAAACACATAAGTCACAAAAATACACTGATGACATTAACAGCTGCAATTTATAGTCAGAAACATTTTTAAAAGTGCTATGGAAGGTGCGAATAATGTTGTTCTTTTAAATGCACAGGATGAGCATTGTGCTGTCTGTTGTTTTTATCGCAGATTTCCTGACATCACAACATCATGATGTCCATTACCGATCCAAACATGAGTGGCAGGTTCACCAGTGCCATGGAGGAGATCCACAACAAACAGCTTAAAACATATGGGGAGATAACTGACACAGCGACAGAGCTGTGCCAGTCCCACAGGCAGTTTGTGAAGTCTGCACTTGGTATGTTTGAGATATTGTTTAATGGGATCCCCATTAATTGTTGCCCTGGCCATAACTACTCTTCCTGGGGTCCACATTCAGATAAAATGCATATAGTCAGCAATGCAAATACAAAACATTAAAACAATTAAAACAATTTGATTGACAGGCAAAAAATAAAAAAAAACAATAACACTCTCAGTTCATCTAAACATCCACATTGCAAACATTTTTATTTTTGTTGTCTTCAAGAACCTCTTTAACTGCTTCATAAAACCTTTTGTTGAGATATAAAGCACGGCATTCTGTTCCAGTGACATTTGGATTTAGACATTACTGTTTTTTTTGTTTTTTTTCATAGCATTGGGGTAGCATACCCCTCCTCACCTGATTCTGTTTCCACGTATTCCGCTAATATTGCATTAATTAAAGACCTCTCCTCTTATATGCACATGGCTCTCTTGCAAGCCACAAGAGGCTGTCCTACAGAGTACAACTGGCATTATTCACAGTTACACAGAGGAGTGAAGAGACAACCCAGTTAATCACTGTAAAGCATGGCTGCAAGTGGTGTAGTCCTTTCATGAAAAACAAGTAACAGTCCACTGTGTCAGTGAAGGCATGCTATTATTTTTATTTGAACTAGAATACTATTTATGGCTAATTGTTAGACCTACAGTTTCAATATGACTGGTGTCTGAGTTTCCAATTTAACATAAAAATACAAGTGGTCATAGAGTTGTGGGGCTGTGCTTTTGCAGTATTTTATGACACTGAGTGTGACTCAGCATATCAGGGCCCATGAGTATCATTCCTATACAGTTATCTTAATTAACATGAGAGTTGATGTCTTTTACTTTTGGTGCAGATACATGTTTAAAGAAATGTAAGGACGATGCGATGGTGTTTCAGACAATAAAGACATTCAAAAGAGGTGAGTTTATGCATTAGGCCTCAAAGCATTGCATGTGTGCCTTACACTCAGTTGTAGCTATGTGTTTCTATGTTTACAAGATTGATAAAGTTATTGGTATTGGCCCCACATTTGCTGAATAATTCCTAATTTTCTTATGCACACTATACTATAAAGGTTGTGATGCAGCTTCAGGGGCTTCATTGTTTATGTGAAAGCATACTGACGCAATGTTTGTCCCCCAGACTTGGAACAAAAAGCTGCGTTATTGAAAGAGAAACGGGATGACATTTGTGACATGATATCTGAGATTCAGCAGAAGGAGATGCAGAAGGACGACATTATCCAGAAGATACAGAAACTTAAAGAAGAACAAGACAAGAGAAAAGAGTGTAAGTTGATATTTGAAAATGATATTGATGTTGTAGATCACAGAATTTAATTTGTGACTGTAGCATACGGTTGTTTTAGTAATTGACCCCTGCACTTGTTTTTTTGTTTTTTGTATTTTTCCTCTCTCTTTTCAGTGATCGAATCTCAAAATAAAGCAAACAAAGACAAACTGAGGAACCTCCAGAAAGCCAGACTAGTCTTTCAGGATCATTTGGGGATGGAGATACGAACAATCCTCGGCAAAACACAATTGGTTAAAGGTATGTCAAACATAAACATGTACATTTCCAGATTCATTTTTTTTTTCTTGAATCCTGTTTCTGTACATTAATAGCAATTAATATGGAGATTTTTGGAGTTGCGATTTTATACAGCTCATGCCTGGGTGTTCCTCCTGCCTGAAGCATGTGCGCTCTCAGTCTAATGAGAAATATGTTTGTATCTTGATAGGATTGCCCTCTTTTGTTGCTTTTAATACCTCCCTAGCAAAACAATCACAGGTGTAGAAATATTAGCTTAGTCATAATAACATTAAGCTTAGTCATATGCTGTACACCCACTGATGACCCCAAAACAAACATAGAAATAAGTGGTTTAATGAGAAATAGTTATTTTACAATGTAGAGTTTATTGCACATCAGGTCAGTAGTGGGAGTACTTTAGCAAGAGCCGATTTTGGCTATACCAGATTGGGGAGGAAAAGGGAGAAAACAGTACGTCACAAACACAGCCACGTCTGTGAAACACATAACAGTAATTGTAGTTTGTTTCAAGTAAAGCACTGAATTTCTCTTCAGCTGAAGTAAATATGACTTCAGAATTTACAGAATGTGTTTGTTGTCTTTTTTTAAAAGGTGAAAAGTTGCAGTTTGTTTTCCGGCATATCAACCCTTCAGATCAGGACAGCGCCTACGTCGTCACAATGGGGATTAAAGAAGACGGATCATACCAGAGTAAGTTACACACTATCAGAAGACCATACTGTAATAGCAACATTTTGGGCAGTTTAATGACATTATGACTACCAAACTGACTCACTAATATCAATTTATCGCCTTCATTTAAAAGATAAGGCTGACCATATTCTATATTTTTCTCATTGTCACAAATGCCATAAGACCAAAACCAACAATGATAACTACAGTGCCCAGCTGTTTTAGGAAATTATTTAGCTTTATTTAAAAATAAAACAACATATTTTAACCAGTTTTTCAATACCTATGTTTTCAGTAGGAACTAATGGGTTTGAAGGCCACAGACAGGGGAGGGAAGTCAAAAAGTATTGATAGACAGACTAATGCACTGCAGGTTGTCAATCTTTTGTGGGATTTTATTGACAATAATAAAAATATTAAATATTACCAGCCTTATCCTGCAACAACCATTGTAAATGGCGTCTATAATACTAACCTAAGTCTTCAATTTCTACAGTTGTGTCGAGTGACCCTGAGCTCGAGTGTTTGCCATTCTTGGAAAGCCGGCTTCAGGAGACCAATAACTTAGCAGCATTCCTGGCAAACGTCAGGAAGGAGTTTATCTCCCGGGCACGCTGCTAAGATTGGAAGGAAGGGAGGATAAAAAAAAAAGACCATGCAGTGACATTCTTGCTGCACTGTGGACTAATGTAAGAAAGACGCACAGCTTTCAGTCTCTATCTACAGTACAGGTCTGTAAACAAAACATCAACTGCCTTGTCAAGACTAATAGATAAGGATTTTAAATACCCTTCTGTTGGCAATAAGTAAAAAGCTATATCAAAAAATCTGGACTTTTAACTACATAAATACTGACGTTAATTATATATACAAGTGTCCTGTCTCATTATTTTTGAGCATGGCCGTGTTACAGTTTAATGATTGTCTTTTGTGTCTCTCTAAATCCTGAAAAGAAAGATTCACATATGATGTAAACAGTTTTCATTTATTTTCTCACGTCATTAAAGTTTAAAGGGGGTGGGGATATGTATATAGTTTTTTATTTTCCTGGGCTCCATTCTTATGTTAATCATATTAATCTATTCAAATACATATTTATTAAATACTCACCATAGTTGAGTTTGTCTGTACACAATGTGGCATAAATAATGAAAATAAAATCATTTGGGTATAAAAATTCACACAGTTATGAGGCATTACAAAAAGGAGAGCAATGACAAAAATCATAGATCCTGACTGTCAGCAGAGGAACATCTATTATTAAACTGAATGCTTGTTTTTATTAACCATTTTAAAGCAATGAATATTATCAGTCAGTACAAACACATAATTAGTATTTTTAGTTAGTATGAGGCTTCCAGTAGTCCATTTAATTTGTGGCAGTGTAGAAGTTCAGGGTGAGTTTTGTATTTCTGCTGTTCACGAGTCATGTCAGTCAGGCGTCAGACGATTTGACTTTGCTTAACACAGGAAGCTCCTCGACATAGGTTGATGGGAAATGGCCTGTCTTCCCGTTAAGTTTGCCAAACCACCAACCGTTCTCTTCCTTTACGTGAATGTCTAGAAGATCTCCTGTGAAACAAAAATGCAGTCATTTCATTAGATTAGTTATACCCCTCTTTTGGATAATCTGTAGTTGAGTTGCCACTTACCTTCTTTCAAAGGCAATTCATCGTCCTGTTCAGGTGTGAAATTGTACAGGGCCTTGCATTTTCCTATACTGCACAACTCTGGTGTAGATTGACCTGTCCAGTGTTGATATTTTTGATGAAATGCCAAATGTGACGAATATAAATAAATCTTTGTGTTGACGCTCTGGAAATGTCTTACCTTGTTCTTTGTCATCATCAGTTTGAGGCAGAACTCCATTAACGGTGCTGTCACACTCGACAGCTGCAGATTCATGCGTAGCAGTGGAAGAGACTTGGTCAGTGGCACTTTGTAAAGCCTCCGCAGACTGCTGCGTCACAAACTGAGCAGGCCCTTTGTAAATGATGGAAGCTCTCAGTGATTGTCGGGATCTGAATGGGGTCCTCTTGAGTTTGACTGGACGGGTCAGTTGAACAACACTGTGCTCACAGTCCTTAGAAAGAAAAATAGTTTGTGTTATGTTTGAATTCGCATTATTTGTCTTTAGAAATGTCATGAATTGTAGGAATATAGAATACATAATATCCTATAGCAGTGATTCATAACCAGAGGTACTTCTGCAGTTGCCAGGGGGGCACATGGAAAGATTGTAGTGAAGAGTAGCTCAGAAATAAATAAAAAAAAAAAAGGCACCTGTAACATCTGAACAGCACATGTTGTGATTGAGCATGCTTTAAAATTAGTCAGCAACCAAGGAGGGAAGTCAAAATTGAAAGCTAACTGTGATTTAAAAAAAAAAAAAAAATGTTTTGGGGAGTTTTTCCTTATACGAACTGGGGGTCTAAGAATAGAGGTTGTTGTATGCTGTTCATATTGTAAAGGCCTTTGAGGTAAATTTGTGATTTTGGGCTATATAAATAAAACTGACTTGACTAATATACAACATCCAGCTTCTGCCACTCCAAGTGTTTGTAGTACGAATGCAAAAATGAAAGGCGGTATTGATGTTTGAGCTCATCTGACAAAAAACTGTCCTATAACATCTGAGATCCTTAATAAATGCACATTCACCCACGTAGCTGCTCCTTAATTCAGCAATTATAACACAATAACCACATAAAGATGTAATCTACAAGGCTGTTTCACATTGACCTTTTTAATCCAGGGAAAGTCAGGGATACTCTACTTCTTGCACCAATTTGTCCAATATAACTATTCCAGTATCCCACTGTGGTTCCAATTGGTCTGCTTTTAATGCTGAGACGCACCACAAAATATGTTGAGGAAGAGCTTAATTCATTTTTTTCCCCCATTAAGACATTTTCCATTAGTTTTGGGCATTCAAGCCAGCGACATTACAATTATAAACTCTCCATTAACCACTAGGCTACCACTACCCCAGTACATACCTCATGTCCTGAAGGTGATACATGAAGTCTTACCTTATCTTTCCACTTCACAATGCTTTCACTAAATCGGTGAGAGGACTTGGGTTTCCCTTCTAATTCAGACAGCGATGCAGAGAGTTTGCAGTGAGTGGCCTCGAGGAGATCCAGTTTTAGAGTACTCTACAGGTAAGGAGATGACATTAGTGAACACTTGAGCAAATATAATGTATGATCAATTTAAAGTAAACATCCATCCACCCACCCACTCTACACACACTGTACACTGCTTACCTCATCAAGCTGCTGTTCAGTTTCCTCAAGGTTCTTTTGGTTTGAAAAAGATGGATTCTCAGAGTACGTTTTCATCAGTTTTTCAATTCCTGCAACGAGAATGTCGAAGGTGACTTAAAAACAAAATGAATGACCTCACGTAGTACTGTCCATTATGAATCACTGAGAGATACAGAAAGACAATTTTTCTGCCTCCATCAGATTATACTGTGTTATTATGCATTATTTAATGGACAATGTACTGAACTCGCCTTCACAGTCTTTCTTTGTTTTTGTAATACTGTTCTCCAGACGCTGGAGTTTGAGTTTGATGGCCTCTTTTCTTCGGTCTTTGCCCATCAGTGATTTGCTGTCCTCCTCCTGACGCATGCAGAACACATAACATGGATTTATCAAGTAACATCAGTAACTATGATGGTCTTGGTTAAAATCGACCATTCATGCTGTATGTGGCAAAGCTACAAGGTCTTTTGTGCTGTGGATTTGAAAAGAAACGCATTCAAAGCGAGTATTTCTTGGAAGTTTTACATGCTATTGTCACTATTGCACTGCACTCTGCACATTCGTATGAAGTATACAACCTTTATTAAATCCCACTGAGATTTCCTCTCATATTTTCAAGGGAGACCTGAGTACAACCTGACAACTACATAATTTAAAATTTCTAACACAAGATGTTAAAAAACAGTAAATATACATTAGAGCACACTGGGGGAAAAAAACAGCCTTCATGTCAGGCCCTGTCACAAAATGACAAATAGAGCTTTGTATCTACGGCTTGTACGCTCCCATCAAAATGACACCCCCTGCAGAGATGACTGGGTATGTCTTTGAATGGGTGAGTCACTGAATGAGTCTGTAGCCTGGAGGCAAGCTTCTCAACAGATTCTCAGAGCAAAAAAAATTTGCAGACTTACAAAATAATCAGCCATCAAAAACTCAGCTTTGTTATCTTCAGCTGTGATGCTGTTTTCCGCCACCAGGCTTTGTATGTCTTTATCCATGTCCACCCTTTGGACTGCCTGTTCTGTCTGCTTTTGGCCCTGGATGTGGCAGAATATGTAAGTTATAATATCCATCGAGGGATCTAGTGCATACATATGAGCAGGATGGAGGTGAGGACGTCTTACATGTATGAGGGTCTGCCCAAAGCTGGACATGTGGAGGGTGTATCTAGTCAAAATGTTGCACAGAACTTCAATTCTCTGTTTCTCCAGCTCCTGTATGATCTGAAAAAAGCAGAAAGTAGTGCTGTGATGCTTTCTGTACAACACATTCAATCCCTATCCTATCCAGACTCCTGTCCTTGTCATTTACTCTGTGGAGCATGTGATACCCTAACATATCACCTCCTGTTGGATGACTGTCACCTAAACCTGAGGTAAAATAATATAAAATAAGAGAGGAAAACAAGATCATAGTGAGTGGAAAGATTGCACAGTAACCAAAAGATCATGGGTTTGAGCCAGCAGCCTCATGTCTTTGAACGAGGCCCTTCTCTCATTTTCCCATGTGCTGCTGTTCCTCGCTGCATGCTGATAAAATGTCAGCATGAAATGAGTCGCAGAATACCCTGGGTGGACTGTGGTTACTTGGTGCTCCAAACAGAGTGCTTGGGTGGTAGACTGACCTAGTGCTTATAGAGCATTTTCTGCAACCAAAAGCTCACTGGTGCAACTCTCATCACAAATGAGGTGTCCTTGAGCAAGACACTGAACCTACCTGTTCACTCACGAAAAGCCACTCTGGATAAGAGGAACAGCTAAATGCCTACAATATGAGAAGCAGGAGAGCATTTTTTCGCACCTGGTGGCAGTTTTTCAGTGTGTTTTCCCATTTGAGTCTCATCTGATGACCCTCCATGTTGATATTAAAATACTCCTCATCCACCCGCGCCTGCATCTCTGCCGACTTAGTCAGCCTGTTCAGCATCTGTAGTCAAGAACAGGAAAAAAAAATAGCGAACATGTTGGCAGCTTTTCCAGCTAGCATTCACTCCCATATAATGAAGACATTATGTAGTGGTGAAAAATAGCCTGGTATCCATATACTGCACCTTTTGTTTTTCTTTTTCTGTGCAAATGTGTTTGTTGTTCTCAACAAAGTTGAACAAATCCTCATGTTCTCTTGTCAGTCCAACCAATTTCTTCTTGATCTGTTTTAGAAGAGGAATCACAAGAATCCACACAACAAATTATTGATACAACAAAACTATATAGAATAAGATTGCATTCAGCACTTTACTGCGCCATGTGTGAGTGAAGGAAGGTGGATGTCTTTAAAGCAACTTTAAACTGCCAGATTTTAAATTTGATCTGGTGTAATGCACAAGAAAGAGTGGCATAGGCTACAAACAGGAGTGGTAAGGTTTATAGTTAAATTTCAACTGCCTAATACAATCATTTATATGATGAATTTTTATTTTTTGACATTTCTATATTGAATTCATATTTGAATAAACCTGTAAGTTTGTATTCCATTAATTCCATTTATTCACTTAGTGCACATTTTGAATACTTCATGTAAATTCAACAGAAGACAAAGGTATATTTATATTTTCTAAGTTGTTTTGCAAAAAAAAAAGACATTAGTAAAGCTTTCTATAAATCCCTCATCTGTAACAGTTGCTTAATGCATTATAACACATTCATAATACAGTGTAAAAGTTGCTATAAACCTCATGATATATGGTGTTTCGTAGCAACAGCCAAATGTTTTTTAGAATGTTATAAATTCAAAGTTGCTCATGATCAAGTTACCCATTTAGCATGAAAGGTTATAAAGTCATATGAACTTTATGGTGCAAAGAGTGTGGTTATGGACTTTATAACATGCCATGCAAAATGGATAGATTGGACACAAACTATCTTTGAATTTGTAAAATATTGTGATCCTACTTTTAATGGCTTGTAAGTGTTTTAATCGTAATGCATTATTAAAGCTTATATCAACTCAATAATCCATTACGCATGCATTGTAATGCATTATAGATACTGTAAGGGCTTCACTATAAAGTTTACCATAACATAATAGTTGACAGACACACAAACTTTTTATGGATTAAGGATATATGGATCAGCATGATAATAATAATTGTCTCTGCAGCAGCTCCGTCATATCATATCTGAAATACTTTTTATTTCCTTTACCTTGAGTTGCTCACTCCAGTTAGCAGTAACAAGTTTTCCATTTCTTTCAATGGCACTGTCAAGCTATTAAAGCACAGAAAAGGTTAGAGACACATTATGACTGGAAGCTAGAACAGACAGATATGCTGAAACAAAGATCAGTTTCATACAGGCCTCTTCCTCTTATTATGCTCGTCTAAGACTTGTCGTATTTCCAGAATTGCTTCTTGCTGAAATGCATTTCCTAATGATCTGAAATGAGAACAACACACTGTATTTAACTCCAAATCTCCCTAGCATTTCTTAAATCGGTGGACAGGCACAGTTATGAGGTGAGCTCAGGTTGAAAACTACCTGTGGGCGTCTGCTCTTGAGTACATCTCATCTGACACATGACACCAGGCGCTGTAGGTGGAACTGAGTGGGGAGCCAGCATGAAAAGGTTAGAGCTGTGGGCTAATTAGCCTGGCACCTGCCTATGTTTTGATCACATCTAACTTGCTAGGCGCATGTTATTTCCCATGATACCATTATTTCTGTACACCACTTGGCAGTTAGATCCCAGGAAGAGGTCATGTTAAACACAAAACAGACTAAAGACAGAGCCGATTAAAAATTCAGCACTGCGTCTCTTACTTGTTTGACATTTCTTTGGAGGCCCTGATGAGTTTGCCAGCAAGTTTTTGTAGTCCTTTAGCATAAGTAAGCTCCAGCTCAGCCCTAAAGCAGGAAAAGGTTGCAGCAAGAGACAATAACTGAGTCATACAATAACTCCTGCCATCATTAAAGTTTAGTCTGAAAGCCTTAACTGTATTGAACCTACCTCTGCTGAAAAACTGTCATAAGTTCTTTGCAGAAGTACTCCCCAGTTTTTGAAAATCGTTTCACATTTTGATAGAGATGGTTATACTGAAAGACAGAGAATAAGGCTCCATGAGATCTTTGCCATGAGCAATAACGGCCTGAATCAACTCAGTTCAAACCGAAACGGAGTTAGTTGCGATTGTGATAGTTGTGAGATGTGTCTATAACAATAAAATGCACTTTAAAATCATATTTTTCACTCGGGTGCATTTTGAAAGTAATCGTTGAACTGGATTTTTCAAAGAAATACTCACAGAGCAGGTGCTGATAGGGTCCTTCATCTTAAGACTGTGACTGTTTGTTGACTTTGGACCTGGGACTTTGACCACCCTCCTCCCAAAGTCTCTCATGCGGAAATCACCTGAACTTTTGTTAGTGCACTATACAAAGGAAAATTCCAGTGAGAGGGAGAAAAAAAAGAAACTACAAATGTAAAGTCAAGCAGGTTGGCAAGTCAGTCCGCCACAGATATAAAGAAAGGAAAAGATATGAACGCAAAACAAAAGCCCATTCATGCTCTTATCTGTCACTTAGCCTATCAGTGGTGACGGTGACAAAATACATATAGCTCTATTATTTCATGTTGAAAAGAAGTACACTAACTGGGTACCACTTTCTAAAAAGTCCCCCTTTATAAAGGGTTTATACGTTGTACATAATGGCTGACACATAAAGAACATTTCATTTGGAGTCATGTTTTTGTCCACCTGATGAATGTAAGTCCAATATTCACTCTTTTAACTCTGAAATATCTGGCTCTTCAGCTGCTAAATGCTCCACTATGTTCACCAGCTAGTATCTAACTGCGTCTTTCTGCTGTGTGGTGCTGAGCAGGTAGTGTTTTTTTAGAGCTTTTTCAATAAAAAGAGCTTCCTGCTGCAGCCGATAACGACGCTATGAGAGAGGTGAGATTCAACCAAAACAGTAAAGTTGTGGATAGTCTGGGATACTTCTCTGTGGGTTTGTCACTATGAGTGACCCCTTTCACATAAGTCATGTAATTTGTTGTTAATTTATAAATATTGATTACCATTAACAAAGGTTCTGTTCTATTCAAGTGAGCCAGTACGTCATGACAATGTGACAGTGAGCCATCGTGCACAATACCAGGACCCTGAAACTGAGGCAGGTAAAAGAAATTCAGCCGTCATCAATGAATATAATTCTGTCTCAACAATACGTGGAAAATTAATTTCTTTATAAAATTAGAATTCTCCACCAGGGTTTGATGAATATTTTTTCTTTGCTGATTAAGCTTATTGAACAGACCCACACATATTTGCAATCTTCATGTTTTTTTATTGAATATTTCAAACAACTCATGTCTGCCTCATCAGAGGACAAATGGCCTTTAATGAAATGCTTACCAGAAATGTACCAGAATACTTAACAAAATGCTTTAATAGGGAATACAGCATCTAGCCATGTCTGATGCACACACTTAATACTGTTATTGACATCTCATATACAGTTTGAGTGGAGAATGTATTTCAAAATGTGAGTAAACTTCACACATTTTGGCATATCTTTGGGGGTGTAGCATTGAAAGTAAACCCAGGTCTTCAGCATTTTGCTAATACTCGTTACCATGATGTGTGGTGTGAACAAACAGCTGTGTTGTTGCTCAAAATGAGTTAATCTTTAACACTGACACTAAAGGAGAATAGATGTCTGGCTACCATCCGCAAACTTATTTATAAAAAATAAATAACATAGAAAGTCACGAACATAAGAAAAAACACACCCCCAGTATGCCAGACTACTGTATGTTAAAGTAGCATGCTTACACCATTAAGTGGAATGCTTTCATTCATTGGCTAAACAGAGAGTGGGTTGTACCGATAGTTGTACTGATATTTCACTGAGTGCAGTTTGATGCAAATATATATAGATGAAGAGAATAAACTGCGCGAGGAAATTAGAAAAGATTCAAAACTGCATTCACATAAATCTATCGAGAACTTCCAGTGCCAGTCAGGCGATGTTGTTCATGTCTCCACCATACACTCAAATACACACATACACACATACACACACACAGATTGATGGATGGTGTCTGTAGCATGGCTCCGGTGTTGTGATATCAGCTTAGTCAGTGTTCGTCGGGATACGGGGCTCCTGTCAGGTAGCCGTTGGTCCCGTGATTTTTGTTGGTCCCGTTGGTGGTGCTGCTGTGGTGCCTCTGATTGGGTGGGGGGCTGTCATCCTCATCAGAGCTGGACTCGATGTCACTGCGGTCGTCCTTAGACACCTGCAGAAATAAGAGGGATGGTTGGAGATTAAATTTTTCTCATTAAAATTCTTATCTGTGTCATTATCTGTGGCAGCCATGCATGGCGGTGCTGTACAAATGGGGTTTTGTGTGTCACACCGGGAGGTTTTCTGCCAATCAATATCAGGCAACAAGCTATAAAAGCCATAAAATCTATTTGCTCGAAATATGGAGACCTCTGAACATTTGGTCTGCAGCTAGTGATTATTTTTTATTATTCTCGCCATCCTTTTTCCAATTGATCGCTTAATTATTTAGTCTGTAAAATGTCAGAAAATAATGGAAAATGTCCATCGCAATTTCCCAGAGCCTGACCTTGTTTTGTCCTACTAACATCCCAAAACACATAGATTTTACAGTGATATAAAACAAGAGAACAGCAGCAAATTCTCACATTAAAGAAGCTGGAACCAGTGAATGTTTGGCATTTTTGCCTGATAGATGATTAATCGATTACCGGAAATTGTTGGCAATTCACTTTTTGACGATCAAGTAATCTATTTATTAGCACTAAACATTATATAATTTAACAAGTGTAGATTTATCTCATAATAAGAGAGTATTCAGGATTTACAAATAAAGTGACAAAATAATTACAGGAATGCCAATAAAAAGCAGCACAAATGATAATGATGAGATGGAAGATAAACAAGACTAAGAGTCACATGCCAAGCTAGCGGCGTAGGCACAGCGGTGCTTTGAACTATATGCTAACGGTAGCATGCTAACATGCTCACAATGACAATGTTAACATGCTGATGTTTAGCATTTATAATGCTTACCATGTTGAACATCTTAATTTAGCATGTTAACATTTGCTAACATTTGCTAGCACTAAACACAAAGCTGAGGCTGATGGGAATGTCATTAGTTTTGCAGGTATTTGGTCATAAACAAAAGTGTTGGACAAATTGAAGTTTTGAACTGATGATGGCGCTAGATGAAAAAGTCTGAGGATCACCAAAGTGATTATAATTCATCCTGAGGGGTGCATGAATGTTTGCACCAGATTTTTATGGCGATTGATCGAATAGCTGTAGAGACATTCCACTCAAAGCCACAAATGTGAACTTCATGGTGGCACTAGAGAAAACATAAGGGGATCACCAACGTTAATTGGATTCATCATCTGGGGACCATGAATGTCTGTACAAAATGTTGTGCCAATGCACCTATTAGATGTTGAGATATTTCATAGGATAAGTGAAAACTTTGACCTGCTGGTGGCGCTAGAGGAGAGGTCAGGGGATCACCAAAGAGGATTCATCCTCTGGGGACTATACATGTCTGTAATGATTTTCATGGCAATACATCCAATAGTTGTTGAGATATTTTAGTCTGGACCAAAGTGGCACACCAACCGACAGACTGACATTGCCATCCCTGTAGCCATGTCAGTAGCTTGGCTAAAAATGCACTGATTAGGGCTGATTGACAATCAGGATCATGATGAAAACAACTGATTACATGGTTGCTACAGACATGAAATGAAACTATGCATACAGTACACCATTGATTTAGATGTTGCCCTTTAAGGCTACTTACATGTAAGGGATTCCATTTTCCCACCTTGAAGGTTGCAGGTTAGCATAGAGAATAGAAATGGAAAGTCAATAGTGGCTACTGAAAACACTACACAGTATTTTGACATGTACTAGCAGCAAAACACCCTATCATGCAAGAACAGGTATAAATGGAAGGTATAAATATGCAGAGGGACTCGAAAGAGTATCTGAGTGTCATGACTCACCTTTCCTTTGGAGATGGCTCGGCATGCCGTCTTCACTATGAGGTAGGACCAGAAGGAGTGAAGAAGCTGCAGCAGGATCAGAAGCAGGTTGAAGACCCACCAGGACGGGTAGGGCCCTACAATCTCCCAACTCTCGAACAAGGTGGTATTTAAAATCCTTCCATAGCAACAGAGGGAGATAATTAACTTGACATGTTTCATTAGAAAAACACAAGGATTAAAAGCACTCTCTCTTAGTTGGGGAATTATTGTATACCCTGAGGAGCAGGTAGACAAAGCCAAACAGAAGCCAGTGACAAGAAATGAGGCGGGCTCTGCTCCAACTCTGTCTTTCATGGAGCACCAGGGGCCGATGCATAAAACTCATACGCATTCTTTTCGACCATAAATGGATGTAGAAACGCCCTTAAACAGCTGTTTGCATATCGATAGTGCCCGGCTTTTGTGCAAACATCTGGCCCCTGGCCTTTAATGATGTGTTTGTAGCACAAACAGATGTGTGTCTGTGAAAGAGCATTTTGTTAATAGTTCAATATATGTACAGCAATAACTTTAAATGTAATTAAAATTGCTATTGGAGAAAAAGTGGTGTGTCGCCTGGCTTCACATGACATGCATCAACATTTCAAGGATCTGTGTTAAATTTATCCCTGAGCCAATTCTTGTAAATGGCTGTCTGTGAATCATCCTCCAGATACTGAAGCCATGGCAACAGCTTTACAGTAATGACAACTTTACTACTGGTGTGGTGGGGGCTGACTAAAATGTAGTGTAGGATTCATCATATTACAGTGTTGAAACAAAGGCAGAAAACTGTGGGGTGTTGGCTAAAACAGTTTTAAAACGCTGCATAGACCAATCTAAAAGCCCCTTTATTTCATAAATGCTTTCTTCTGAATAATAATAATTAAAGTCAACAAACTTCTAGATGCCTGAAATAGCATTTTTGTGCTGATCAAGAATCGATGGTATCTCAAAGAAAAGCAGCCAACTGCAGCCGCCTGGCTTGGAAACTAAATCATGTCTCCCTTCACTTCACTGAAAGGTGTGATAACACTGCTGCTGATGACTGCAAGATGACTGCTGTACACACTTTCAAGGACTAAAATTGATTTGTGGTAGCTCGTTATAATTGGCATTCACCATCTACTGTAATTTAACTTTTAAATGTCTGCGTGAATAAAGCCGTAAGAAATGAATTAAAATATTTAATCCTGCCTCTGTTCTCTGGTACAGTCATTTGGATGGATTTGCTACAACTTTAAATGCTGAATAAATGCAATGAATATGTAAAACCAAAAAAGCAACACAACAATATGATAAAAGATCCTCATGAGTAGAAAACCCTTTGATGTTTTAACAATCAGGTGAAAGTCTGGACACTGTTTTCAATGATAAAGCAACGACCATAATGATCTGCTTTTTATTTGTTCATTTGTTTGGCTTTCTTTGAGAGGTTAACACTGCTGTATCCATAGTAACCATTACTTAGCAACAAAATTCACAGAGATGTGTCTCAACTGCAAACCGTTTTTTGCAGATCAGACTTTTCAGGGATGGTCTGCCAAAATGTGCATAGCAACTCAGGCATCTGCTGCAGGGGTTTTTAAAGTCTCTGGATGCCTTTGTGGACTGCACTGTATGCAAATGACAGGCTCACATTACTTCAGTGAAGTCAGCCGTTAGAAGCATGCTAACTTTGGTACACAGGAAGGAGAATAACACTTACCAGACAGGGTAAACTCCCAGCCTGGAACTTATGAAGAGAATTGCAAACATTGCAAACAGTAGGTTGCAAAGTATCTGACATTTGGCATAGTTGGCCATCTTGGCAGCCTTGGTAGAAAAGACAATCAACCATTAATCAGATCATGTAAACAACTGCTTGAAATATCTCTGACAACATAAGAATCAAAAAGCCAGCATTATTGAGGGTATAACTAAACTATACCATAACCTAAAGAGTATGTTCAACATGCACTTTACCTGTATGATAAAGTCTGACATAATGTTCATTATATAAGGACTGTAGTTAATTTAGATAAAGATGAATAGCTCAGCATGTAAACTCCCAACACTCCACCCACACACCCGACCATCTTTGCCTCCATTTGCCCATCTGTCAGCATTTAATTCTCTCACCCATCCTCACCTCTAGCAGCACGTCGGCTGCATCGTGGAGACACATGACCAGAGTTCCCACTCGTGCCATGTTGTTCACGTAGGAAAAGGTGACGAGGGAGATTGTTGCCACATGGTGCAGGAACATGATCAGGAAATCCTGGGGACGCAGTTGCCAAGGAAACGTCACACAACTAAAGAAAGTACTCTCAAAACTACCTCGCGGCTGTTTGAGCCACTGCATGCGGCACATAACCAGAGCATCTAGTACAGTACAGACAGGTGATAAAGTGAAGGGGACATGACTGCTGTGTGCACATACAATAGCTTTGTGTGTTTGCAGTAATGCAAAACTATTTATAATTTAAAAATGACAAGGCTCCTACTGCCGACCAATAAACTGAATAAGTGGAGCTATTGTGCAACACAATGGTGCCTATTTTAACTGCCGCAAGAAGCACTACATGTTTCTGTTTTCATGACCTCAAAGTGTGCTTTGCCCAAGTTAGTAGCTGCACATGCGAGTGTGTGCGTGTGTGTGGATCGATGCCTTTCAAAATAAAACCTCTATTTTGGTGAGCCACGTTTGTCATGTGCCACTGTGATCAGCACAGCAATTGAAAAGATATAAAAAGTTATGACAAGACAATGATTAATCACCACTTACACAAACAAAGATGCAAGTACGCCCTCGGTGTCCGAGCTTTCATGAACACTCTGTGCTGTTGCGATTGTGTTGTCGAAATGTGAATGTGTTGGTTCTAGTTTACTCCTCAGCTGATGCTGTCATTGTGTCAAACTGCAATATAGCCATTTCAAAATATGTTTGAAAGCAGTGGTGGGGGAAGAATTAAGATAATTTATTTAAGTAAAAGTAACAATATCACAATGTAAAAAAATACTCAAGTAAATGCACTCATCATATTTTCTAAGCTTGTCAAATGTTTTGCATGTAAAATCTTAATTTTTAACTACTGTAGTAACTCAACAGCTGCTGGGATTTCAAACTTTCTAAACAGGTAGCGCTGTTTTTACTGGGAGCACTTGAACTCTCTAATCTCCTGGATCCTCTGAACTACGCACAGCAAGGCAATGTTGGGTAAAATCAATCTATAACAATGCATCATATTTTCTAAGCTCGTCATATGTTTTGTATCTAAAATCTTAATTTGTAACTACTGTAGTAACTACAGATGTCAAATAAATGTTAGCGTAAAAAGTATAATATTTCTCTCTGAACTGTAGTGGAATAGAAGTATAACGTGGCATGAAATGAAAATACTCAAGTTAACTACAAATTTGTACTCAAGTCCAGTACTTGAGTACTTAGTTACATTCCACCACTGTCATTCCTCCACTGGAAATCAAATTCAAGCACAAAGGAGGATCACTTAAGCTCAACATGATCCAAAACAATCATTACTGTAGGTAAAAATCTAGTGAAAAGATATGACAGTTTAGCTTTGGCCCCGTCTGGGTATGAGCCATTAGGTTTCGGATAGCCCTGAGTGGAGCTCCGGGTGACTAAGGATGCAGACAGGTGGCATGGGGAAGCATTCCTCTAGCAAATCTTAATAAGCTGCTGAAACGTCTCAGCTCAAAGCAACCAGAACCAGTCCAAATTGGCGACAGAATGAGAAGGAGGATGAGAAGGTAATGATGCAAGATACAGAATGAAAGCAAGGCAAAGAGTGTGCGGGGAGAACATACTGGAATTGGCAGGGGATGCAGAGGACCTCCTCAGTGTAGTACTGTGCATGAAAAAACTGAAAGGAGAAACAAAAACAGACAACATGCCAACAGTCAACAAAGAGATGGCAGAGTGAAGGCATACACAGCATGGCATCGTGGGGGGCTGCTGTGAGTGCGGTGAGTGAAGTGTGTTGTGGAGATGGCAGAGCTGGGGATGGACTGGAGACAGGAGTAAGATCATAGCTGAAAGGCATGCAAAACTGATACTTAATTAACCAAAAGTGTAGCCATTTTTATAACAAAAAAGAAAAAAAGAGGATGAAAGTGGGCTGAAGTGGGTCATTGCTCAGTAAGTATGTTTGTACAAACTGGTGCTGAATCTCAGCTCTTACAAATACTGACCAAGTTGGACCTTTTAAACTTGATTTATAGTACAATGTGCATAAAGTACATACACCATAAACTGATATTCTGGTTTGTAATTATAAATGTAAAGTTAGACACCTGCAGCAGCTTGGTAGAAGTACAGTAGATGTTACATTTAACCGGTTAATACATGAAAGAAGACATAACAGTGACATGTAAATACTTGCGATATGTTATGTGGGTTGATTGTGGATTATTTTTCAGGATTAGTACGAATGTGTCATAAAATTAAGCTTTTTGCCTACTGCTATTCCTACCAGGATAAATTCTTGTCTGATGTAATTATCTATATAAATAACAGACTTAACTTGAAATTCATCATTTCGTGAAGTTTCAGACTTCTGTATGATATCTGAGTATCGTACGACACCATCATGTGATGGATTATAGCTTAGTTTACGCGATATCTACTAAAAACAAACTCTACACCAGTAGTTGGGGAAAGCTTGAGAAAAGTTTATGCAAAGTTTGACAGATAATCCAATTTCTGAATGTTCGAAAAGAGTGTTAATCCTTTTTATGCAATGTTATGTTATTTCACACATCAGCGAGAATACACTGAGGCGGAAAGCAAATGTTCACAAGCAAATAGACTAAACATTACAGAGTCATGGTGGCAGTAAGAAAAGAGATGGACAGTCAAGCAACGATAATGACGTCTTTTTCTGTGACAGCACTGCTTACAATGGCATAAACAGAACATAATTTTCTGGTTTCAACACAAAAAAGTGACTAAAAGTGTCACTTTTTGCATTGCAGTAAATCTTTTAACAAACAGTCAATGATCCATGTTATTGGAGATGCATGAGGTATGTCTTGGTGTGACTTGCAGTCATTCTTACCTTCCTCCTGATGTCTGTGAATTGGGAAAAGAGTAACGACAGGTAGAAAGACAGCTCCAGTATATAGTAATAATGGATGTCCACAGTCAGTGGCTGCATAAACACAAAAGCAACAAGGTTAAAATAAATATTTGAGAAGTAGGAGTCCTGGTAATGCAAGTTATCTTGCCATATCATGATTACAATAACATGCTACATTAAAACTCTTTTACCTGGTAAGGGTAGTTGTACCAGCACTCTTTAGTGTTCCAAAGCCATGGAGTCTGCAGAAAATGAAAAGAGTAACTTAAAAATCAATACTTTTTAATCTATATGAAATAAATAAAACTACATAATATAGAAATGAGTCCAAGACTTTGTCGTTCTGTCCCTGACAAAGTCTCATATGTTGTATTTTATAAATATAATAGAATGTTATCAATGAATCAAACCAAAAAAAAAAAAAAAAAAAGATATTTTAAACTATTATTTCTGTTTTGCTTAAAGCCTTTCAATAAAACCTACAAAAGAGCAGCCTCCACTAACGACAATATCAATGCAGTGTTACGCTGCTCCCACACATACAGTTGGAGTTCAATTCAATATTTCCTTGTCATTTAAGATCTAACACACAAATATCAATGTGACCACTGAAAAATGAATAATTCCCTTGGTGGATTCTGAATGAAATCAAAGCGGTTTATAAAATACTGAATAGATGCAAGAGATTTTGTTACAGTGCATACTTTGACATAAAAGGAAGCTGGACTAACAAGGAACCAAGGGGGTTCATCCAAGTTCTGATTAATGTAATAATGACATCAGGATGACAATAGAGATGGTAACTGTGATACATAAGAATGTGTTACAAGCAAACAGTGACCTATCACTGTGACTGAGTTTACATCTCCTGCACTCCTCTCCAGACCTGCTCTATTAATAAATCCCACAGAGAGACGAGCCTGCAGCAGAGACTGCCAGCGAATGAACTATTTTCACAAAGTGCTTTGTCATGCAACTTGTGTCTTTGAGAGATTTGTACTACTCTGCTATTTCAACTTTTGCTCTGTTGATTATATGCATTTAAATGAAATACATTAATCTATCTCGGCCACATATTTCAGTAATATTTAACTGGACCGCAATGTCTAAACTCTCACAAGTGTGGCTCATAGATGCCAGTTACTCCTCAGTAACCTCAACAGCTGCTGGGACTTCAGACTTTCTATACAGGGAGAGCTGTTTTTACTGGGAGCACTGGAACACTCTAATCTCCTGGATCCCCTGAACTACGCATGGCAAGGCAACGTAAACGTACGGTAACATTATCGATTTTCACAAACCGAGTGAACATTGGCGCAGCATTTGAACGGTAAAAAGTGCTTTGAAAAGAAAAACTTTCAAAATAGTTAGCCCTATAGACTGTATGGTTAGCCCACACAAACAATAAGTAAACGCCAGCATTGCAGGTGGTCGGTGGGTATTTTAAAAACAAAAAATACGTACAAACCATTGTGTCTGGTCTTAATAGTTGTTTATTTATATAACTTTAAATATGAAACATAGATAAAACGTCAAATGTTAAGCATGCTAACTTTATCTCAAAGCCTAATTCAAGTAAGTTAGCATGCAGTGTTACCAGATTTCTCTGACACCAGTAGCCCAATTGTAATATTATTAAAGAGATATATATATTTTTTTAAAAAAAGTCATATTTTACTATGCAAAAATATATGCACTTAAGTCACTCTGAGTCAGTAGTCACAGTACATCAGTATAGAGAGGCATTAGGAAAACCAATTTATCCATATAACAACAGCCACTTCATCCAGGACAATAACTGTAATTTCAATGTAGGTAAAATTTACAAAGTAGCTGCCAACAGGTAATTATAGTCATCTCAGCTGTCATCATTTTGCAAGCAGGCAGTAGGATGTGCCATTTCAAGAAACCATTGAAATGGCACATCCTACATGGGATAACTTGACAAGCAGTAGTAGCACATATGAACATTGGCTTCCAGCAGCTGACATTCACGATCAAAAGAAAGACAAATCATCACCGAGTACCACATACTTTGTAAAAATGGATTGCATATTTAATGGATGAATTTATTTTGCATTTGGAGTGTTTTTATTTGTCAGCTGCTCCCCCTTTCCTTGAAAGATACTTGTAAGATCCATTATTAATGAACACTTTTTGTACTAGGCTTTATTACAAATTGCCTTTAGAAAATTAGTCCCTTACACCAGTATATCAATTTTACTTGCCTGTCATGACCCAAACCAAACCACAAGATTTTCATGGCAGCCATGTACCTCCAAATGTGCTGTAGAAACTTGATTCAGACCTCAGTGACTCATACTAACTTTAACGGTCATAACAGGAGGCTGAGCAAAACTTACCTTTTTAAGGAAACGCACTCCATAGGTAAATATGTATAGATAGAATGTAAATCTCCACCTGAAAGAAAGAAATAAAGAAAAAACATATAATGAATATAAAGCCCAAAATGAATTCATCCTCAACATTTTGTTTAGGCAACAAACTTTATTACTTTTGCCATTTTAAACTTCTTGTTTTGGACATAACCTTGAAAAAAATCAGGGGGTAAACAGTAGTGGTTTTTAGTAGGCTGTGGGCTAAGTGTGGAGGACCCCTACCTCGAAATTGTAAGTGTGAAAGACAGTAGCCCTTAGCTATGCAGTGTGTTTGCAGTTCTTTTCATTTAGCCTTTTTTCTTTCTCTTTTCCGCTTTGATTTATCTAAGTCTATGCTATAAATTTGAATTGAGGATAAGGATTAGTAAATTCGAGAGAGAAGCAAAGTGTTTTAATCTGAAAAACCAATTTGTAGAGAGTAGTGCAGCTGCATTCATTACATCCCAAAATATAAACATTACCAGGGAAATGAATACAGCTTGTACTGTATAGTTCTCATGTAGTTTTGTCCCTATAGGTGCAGCACACTGTGGCAGACTATGTGGCTGTCATGCCTGTAATCAGAACTTTGCAGTGGTTTGAGATTCTTTTACTACCCCATGTCCGCAGTCTCGGGCGAGTCACTGAAAATGGGACATCACTGACTTCACATTGGTGAGGTCCAGGGGGAAAGACACTGTCCAGTCCCAGCCCATCTTGCTCTGTGCTTTATATAACCCTGCACATCATTTACAGTAACTGCAACGACACAATGGTAGGGAAAGTGATCACGAGGTCTGAGCACACAGGCAGAGAAGAAACTGCTTCAGCCGACACTTCAGTGATCAAAGCCTTGCTGAGCTGGGGGATGTGCAGTCAGCAACTGGGAGGAAGGATTTAAGACTCTGGAAGTTGCATCAAATTAAACCATATTTCTACAGGGAACAAAAGCAAATTTGTCTGCAGGGCTTGAATGAGAGGCTCCCTGTTGTGCGTTATTGAGTTGTCACAGCATTCACAAATTTGTAACCAACTGGTTTTTCCCAGTGGAGCCTATATTCTAAGATATTTACATATAACATACACTTCTGAATACAGTTTGATAGCTTCATGAAGTAAATCATACAGTGGAACAAGAACAAAACAAAGCTCAATTTCTGTGACGTGGAAGAAAACATCTGATGAAAGTGATGACTCCCATGGCTGTGACAGATGCTGAATAGCCTGTCATGTGAGACCAGGTTTGCATGCTTTAAAGGTTGTGCCGAGTGGTTGTTCCAGCTGACCTCAAAGCAAACACATTTCTACAGCCACAGCCCTGAAACACAACATGTCATCAAGACTCAAAAAGAGAACAGAACAGGCTAAATCCACTTCAGCTTCTCAGTGCAGGCACATCCAACAGAGCTATAGTCCTTTTATGTGGATGTTTGTTCAAGATATTAAGTTGTCACTCTTTAATGAATACTAGAGAAATTATTAGCATGTTAACACACGGCCTGTGGAAACCGTCACTAACTGCTCTTTGTGCTCGATCAATGGTATCGTAATACCAAATTATCTGGACAAGTCTACCTGGCACACAGTAAAGACTGTTGCATGGCAACTGGTTAATCAAGCCTCCAAGAGTCTTTTTCAAGTGCTGTTGAATCACTGTTATATATGTACAATCACAATGACTCACAACTGCTTCCCATGAACAGTTTTTTCCCTCCCTGAAGTCAGGTACAGATGTTTTTTCTTGTCATTACGAGTTACATATTGTGTTGATAATGACTGGTGGTGGGAAAACTAAAATGATATGTATTTAATTATCCTAGATCCTATCCTAAAGATGTAGCAGCAACTAGCCAATTACACTTTAAACTAATTAGCGCTGGGTTGTAACTGTGGTTAACAGAATTACGTTTATGTGTTATGATGAACTTGTCCCATAAACAACTTAGAAACTGTGGTTTATATGACACAATAAGAGGAGGCTTATGTAATGTGTTATAGCACATAGAGAACCACCATCCTTTCATAATACCTTGATTTATACATTAATGAATCATTCATGAAAACCGATGAGACTGTGGGTTTTAATCTGGGACAGATCCACTGATCACTATTAAATCAAATGTACCTGACTGGACAAAGCATCGCCTGAGGGAGCAAAAAATTGTAGGACGACAACTCTGATTTGATCAAAAACTCAATTATGAGGCTGGCCTTATTCTGAGTGTAGCACCTAGCTTTGGAATAAAATAAGAAAAAGCAGGTCATGCTGGCTCATTTAATTCCACTTTGTCACTTCTCCAGGTGGATAGTCTGAACACCAGCTGGCTGCAACTGTTTGCATTTGGATGAGTCAACATAACAATTAGTCATGAAGCTCCAGCTTTGATCAAAATTCAGTTGTGCGAAAGCCTAGATATTACCTCTTTGCTGTTAAATCAGGAGTAACACCTCTGACTCTTCAGGCAGTAATAGCTGTCCCTTCCACCTTTGTGTATTTGTCTAATTTGGTTTGATTACTAGGAACGATTTCAAATTGCCCAAATGAAAAGCTTGTTAATAGCCAGTTATCTTAATGTGGTGCTAGTAGACTGGAACTAAATTAAAGAAAAACACGGGTGTGGCCGTCCTCTCTCAAGAACACATGTAAATGGCTCATCTCACAGCTGTCCTAGAAGCATCTGCTGAGTGCAAACACGCTTATTAGTTGTCAGCTTGGCGTCTGCTGAGCTGCTTCTGGGGAGGTGTGTTGGTTAAAAGGTATGAAAATCATACACCTACTGTATATATCGGTTACAGGACGAACAGTAATGAGGATGTTGGTAATCTCAGCTGCTATTAATAGTATGTTTCTGCAGAGGTTAAATGCCTCAATTCATTTTTGAGAATCTACTGCAGGTTTTCATTTAGTATCTGATGAAAGTAAAGAAAAGGAATGACAAATTGAGAGATCATAGTAAAAGGGCATTAGTTCTCAAGAAAATGCAAGTGTTCATTTTTACCTATACATTTGACAAAACTATGAGATAATGGCATAATTGCAATGACTGCAAATCTCAAAAACAGCTAAAAGCTTAAGGGAATAGTTTAATATTTTGGGAAATATGCTTATTCGCTTAGAGATCAATCACTCTCAAGTCTGTACGGTAAATATGCTTTGTAGGAAACTGGGGGAAACAGCTAGGCTGGCTCTGCCTAAAGGTAATAAAATACATCTAACAGCAACTCTAAAGCTCACTAATTAACACGTTATATCTTGCTTGTTTAAACCGTACTAAAAATGAAGTATAAAAACAATAATTTGTGGTTGTGAGGCGTTATGTGCTGGACTATTTCTTGGCCGGGTGCAGTGACTTCCTGAAGTTTCAGCTGGTTGTGTGGCAACCTCACAGTGATGACAAGACTGCAGGAAGTGACTGCGCCCAATCCAAGAAATAGCCTGGGATATAGTGAGATATACTATATTAATTCGTTTTCAAAGTGCCAGGCTAGCGGTTTCTTCCTGTTTCCAGTCTTTGTGCTAAGCTACGCTAACCAGCTAATGGTGGTAGCTTCATATTTAGCATACAGATATGAAGGTGGTTATCAATCTTTTCATTTAACCCTGGGCAAGAAAAGGAATAAGCGTATTTCCTAAAATGTTAAACTATTCCTTAGAAGATCCATTGTACAAGGTTGTAAAATAAACATTGCTGAAGGTAAGTAAGTTAAAACATTAAGATTTTTAACTTATAAAAAACTTGAATCAAAACTCACTGACAACCATTCCAACTGAAGCCTAAGATAGATATTACAAGCTAAAAATAGTAACTATATTTAGTAATAAAAAATCTTGTCCGTCTCTATATCTTAAAAAAAAGCTGTGAATTGCATTATTTTGCTTATGATAATTTCTTTATTCTCACTGAAAGCAGAGAAGAGAAAGGACGGAGGAAGATGAGATCAGACAGCAGAGGCGTTTGAGGACATCAAAGCACGCTCCTTCCTCAACCTGCCCTTAACCGAGGAGAACTGACGAGAGGAGGGGCTCTCTGGTAAAACAACACTGAAAAAAGATGCTTGTCTTAGTCTCATATTGAGGCTTTAAATCTAATACATTTTTCTTAACACAAGTAACTTCTGCCACTTCAGCCACAACTTCTGAAGTAATACTAATTGTATCCAGTGATTTGTTTCCCATTGTTGCTACAAGTTGTCTTGCTACAAGTGCAAAACACCTATTTAAAAAAAATGTTGGAAAGATTTCAGTTTCTATTGTAAAAAACAGAGGTTACTGTAGGTTTCCTGCTAAAAAAAATCAATACTTGAACTTGTTGGAATGGCTTTTTTTTTGCTGTATATCTTGGAAAAAGAAAGGCAGTAACAGTATCTAGTAAACAAACTCCATGCAGTCTTCATTATTTCCAGACCAAATGTATCTGATACATTTGCATAATGAAAAGAATAGACAACAGATCAGCCATCCTGACGACTTGAGAGACAAAGAATGCCATCAGTCTGCAACAGCTGTGCATGAGGACCTAATTAGAGCACAATCACTGCTGGAAGGACTGAAGCCGGCCCCGTTTGGAGAATTGCACCGTAAGCAACTGAGACAGACAACCTGGCCAAACTATTGCAAAGCCCAGTGTCGTCTGCAGTCAATTATGCTGTGTGCAGATAACAGCTTTGGTACAGTTCTTGCTTAAACAGAATGATTACCATTGAAGCATGTTAAAAAACTCACACATATCCCAGAAGAGCACAAACTCAAGTCTCTTCTTGAGTATAACAAAGCAGGTTTGCTTTTTCAGATTCCTGTCTAGGGTTGTAATTTGAGTCCAGTGGTCTAATCAGCCAGCACTGTTCTCCTGAGTGAACAGCAGCCTCAGGCTGATCAGAAAATGTGAGGCTCCCTGTGTCTCAAACTGCCAGATTTGCTCTGCTAGTGTCGGACATTACTCTGCTCTGACAGCCACACTCGCTTGTTGGCCTTTAACATCACACTGCTAAGTAACTACAATCTCCCTGATGGCAAATGCTCTACTGCAGATTAGCCAGTTCTCTGTTACAGCCTGAGTAGGTTTGTTGGTTCGCACTGGGACACATTTGACTATTATCCCAGAGCAGCACCAGCATTCATGTTGCAATCTTTATAAGCCATGTTAGATACAGCAACGGTAAACCAAAACTAGTACCATCATTCCAGCTGTTAAAAGGACCATACCAGCATTTCTGCTTCTGTTTGTCCAAAGAGCTGAAACGATTAGTAGATGAATTGATTCATTGATAATTGATTCAATCGACAGAAAATGTATCGCCGACTATTTTGATAACTGGTTCATCGTTTCAGTAAGTTTTCAAGCAAAAATGCCAAACATTCACCAGTTCCAGTTTCTCTAATGTGAGGATTTGCTGCTTTTCTCTTTTTTTATAACATTGTAAACTGTATATCTTTTGGGTCTTGGACTGTTAGTCAGACAAAACAAGCAAAATGGAGACGTCACTCTGGGTTCTGAGGAATTGTATTGGCCATTTTTTCACTGTTTTTCTACATTTTGTAGGGTAAATGATTAATCTGAATCCAGAAAATTTTCAGCAGATTAATCCATAATGAAAACAATTGTTAGTTGTAGCCCTAAAGATCACCTTTACATTACTGACACCATTTACCTAATAAGTAAAACATGTTTTTGTGAATGTGTGCTTTTAAGCAGCCACAGTTTCCCTTCATTTCCATACAATATGAAAATTAACTTGCAGAAACATGAAACTTGCTCTGATAAAGTTATCAATCACAGTGAACGTCATGCCTGCTTTTACTACTGTCACGGATGTGTTAATGATGAGTGCAATACACATGACAACAATAAAGCAGATATGATGTTCACTGTGATGGATTACCTACGTACCTCAGACAAGTAAAAAGGTCTGTGCAAGTTCACTTTCACGAACCTGGAAGTTATGACATGCAGAGAAAAATGGCTTGCAGCTAGGTCAGGTATACTGTGGCGATTTGCCTTACATGCTTTCACAGAATCGGGCGAGAGTGCTGGGCTTCTCCTGGTTGCGGCGTTGTCTGAACCAGCGCTGGATGGTCCGCACATCCCAGTCGAGCTGCTTGGACAGGCCCTCCAACCTCTTCTCATCTGGGTGCTGGCAAGACGAGACAAACACTCCATGTGTTAGATGTAGCACAAATGGTATGAGATGAAACACAACATTCAAAATAATTAAGAGAACACATGCACCACCTTGGTTATAGCAGTGAAAACCTTCTCCAGGATAGCATTGGGCTGTGCTTTTTGTGGCCCGTTGGCTTGGATCTTCAGGCCCATGGCACATGGTCTTGCAATAAACCTGCAAGTAAAATATAAAGATAAATATGACACTCTTCCATCAATGCAGGTGAATTAAAAGTGAATTGTTTATATTTAGGGATGGGGAAACAAGGCATTCAATCACCAGGCGCCACATGCGTATCCATAAATTCTTTGCAGGTGATGGGTAACAGCTATCTGCACCTGGACACGTGCATCTGCTTGTTCCCACTTCTTCTTTTATTCTACCAGGACATGACAATGTTTTGACCACAAATGGTTTTCCACAGGACATCTTGAGGAAGACCACTTTCCACGTAGAATAAAAGAAGAATTGCGAACAAAGAAGATCATTTCTTTTGTCTTTTTGACACAAAGCATTAGGCATTATAAATCACTTTACAAATGATGTGCAGTCTGCAAATGTCTGATCGCATTTTGGTAAAACAATTTTAACTTTTTGGCAAGCAGTGATGGATGGATAGGCAAATAGCTACTCAAGTTAACAAGTGTACCCACTATATACAATGAATACATTCACGATATATGCAGCATCTCATAACACCTATAGGTCATACATTGGGGCTGTTGCATTCTCTGTTTCACATGATCTTCACTTTATTATTTAAGGTACTGTCTTTTCACTGATACACACTAAACGTGAGTGAAGGGTTTAGTGGGGAAATTTAAGGCCTTGCTCACTACTCCCTAAAGAGACTTCTGACCCACATATGCATGTCAAAGCATGTGCTGTGGCTTTGGATCTGTGCTTTGCTGTATGTTGATGTTTGTACAATAAGTCACAGATAAGATGATGCAACATATTATGCAAAAACACCCGGATTAGAAGTCACTGATGAAAGGAGCAGCGTGACACTTTGGTAAAATTCAGGTTTGAGCTGAGAGGACAGTAACTGGATTTGGGCAGGTATGGCAACTTGGCTGCACTGTGAGTGCACTGACAGATGCATCAAATGCAGACAGCGCGTAATGCTGCAGGCCTGCAGAAAGAAGGATCATCAACCCTGGTGATTTGTGGGCTAACCAGATAAGATGCCATTGTTTAGGTAACAGACTGACAAACATGGACAGCGGGGTGCGCTGCATCATTTCACAGGAATATTTCAGTCGACATAAACAAACCGTATCACAGCCACCTGGATTATCGCGTGTGCTTAGACCCACCTTTCGAAAACCAGCCGTATCATAAAGATGCAGAATGCTAAAGGACACGCCAGATAGAGATCCTCGGCTTGCGGGAACGTTGCCTCATCTGTGTTTTTTAAGTCAGCCCAGGTTACATTATGGGGGAGCCAGAACCTCTCGTTCCAAAACCACGCCAGGATACCGGCCATCTCCCTGCAGCAGACACTGTGACCGGGTCGGAAGAGAAATCGATGGCCCGCTGTATCTCGGAGGTCTGTCACAGGCGATCTGACCGTGCAGACGCGGCTGATGATGAGATATCCGTGCGAGATCGCCGTCCGTCCGTCCGTTTCCCCCCAGCTATTCCAGTGTAGGGAAGTAGACTCAATCAGCTCCTCCGCAAGTGATTGGTGCGTTGAAATGTCATGCAATACAGCCGGTGTACGTTATGCCGGCGTAATCAAGGTAAACCACTTTTTATATCGGACCTTTAGTGTAACACTCAACCTAACGGTGCCGGTAGATTTCATTATGAACTGACTATAGAAGACTGAATAGCTTTTTGTTTCGTTTGTTTTACACTTATATTGCTGTTATATTATGGTAGGAATCCCACAAACCCCCGCCCACCAGGTGGTTTGTCACTTTTAATGTATTATTATTATTGCCAAACACAAACTGATCGTTAATCAATTTGAGTAAAACAGTGAAATTTAAGCGCAATTAATACGGCAACACAAAGCAAAGGGCTTCCAGACGTCTTCCATGATTGGTAAACCACGCCACCTACTGACACTTTTGATGTAGTAATCTATAGACGTCAACCTGACCTTGTATGTAACATGTTTCATAAATTAAATATATCAGTATTAAGTATAATTAAATAGTGATGTGACCTAGTAATCTAATATTCTAACATATAAGAAAAACTGAATATCATAACCTTCATGAAGGCAGAATTTATTGCACGGTTGTTGTATTAAACTGCATTAGCTCAGTATATATATCATATGTGAGCACAGTACAAAACATGAACTTAAGAACATATGAGAATGATTCTGTTTAATATATGCAGCATGCCTAATATAATACAAAATAATCATGAAATGTTATTTAGTATTATAATAGATACACTCCATTTTTTTTGCCAGAGATTATATTTAAGGATTCTGTAGTATAATACACATTATATATAAAATATAACAAATAGGGCAGCAACTAATGATTATTTTCAATATAGATTAATCAGCCGGTTATTCTCTCTCTCTTCTGGTCTATAAAAAATAGAGTGAAAGATTCCAACCACAATATCCTAGAGGTCAAGTTGTCATGTTCAAATAACTTTTTTTGTCCTACCAACAGTCCAGGGTATTCAATGTACTAAAACCATCACATAAAACCATAAACTGTATATAAAGAAGGAAGCAGGAAATATTCTCATTTGAGAGCTGGAACCAGACAATGTTTGCAGATTAACCTTTTATCTATTGACAGATTGATTAATCGACTAATAGATTCAGCTCTAAAGCTAATTCTATGCATGTTCAATTCTGCAGTTTGTTTTCAGTGTGGAGCAACGGTGACCATAGACCTATATATATATATATATATATATATATATATATGTATGTATATGTATATATGTCTGTGACGGCGACTGCTTCATGCTCGTGTCGTCACACACTAGACAATGTAAAGATGTGGTGGCGCCATCTAGTGGCCAGTGTTAAAACGCCGTCCCTTGCGGTCCTGACTGCATGTGACATATTAAACCGTCACACATACGCGTTAAGTGGTTTTACCTGATAATAACGCATCAGCGTCCAGACAGTATTTCAACATAGTAACTGTTTAATTCATTAACTTAAAAAACTAATAATTAATTTAAGATCTGAACTGCAGCCTCCGGGACCGTGTGGACGTCTTCTAAGATGACTGATAGTGATTTTAATGAATGTCTTCCTGTGTGTGTTGAAGTATTGTGCTCATGTAGGCATGCCACCGGTATGGTATAGTGCGCGCGCATGTGTGCGGTCCGTTATTTTCCGGGTTGTGCTCGTCGCAAGCGGTAGTTGCTCTGCCTCGGCCGCCAGCTGACACTTACAGAGGAGGTGAGGTCAAAATTGACTCTCTCTCTCTGCCTCTCTGTCTCTGCCTCTCTCCCTCTCCGTGTGTCCGTCTGTGAGAGAGGCTGCTAACCAGCGCAGAATCATCATCATCATGGCGGATCAAGGCGAATCTCCGGCTCCTGTCCACCACCCGCAGCCAGCGCTGGCAACCAGCTGGCCAATTACCAGGGAGTCGTACGAGCTGCAGGAAGTCATAGGTTAGTACCCGGAGATGTGATGGGCGCTATATGTTATCATGGAAAGGCACGCCGCGGCGGGTTATCAGCTGTGAATGACGATGAGGGCCTACCGGCTTTTTCATATGCAGCAGCCTCCTGCAATGCTTTGCAATGCGGATGTTAACAGGCACATTTAGACACTACCGGTCCGCAGCAGTTGGTGTTTTTGACTCTGACGAATCAGCTGAAACGCAGGTTACTGCACGCGGCTGAAAATGTCACATTCCCCAAGTGCGTTTTCAGCGGCTGGGATAATAGAGACTTACTCCAGCTGTGCCACTTTATGGCACGTGTCCAGTTCATTAGCCATCAACAAAATCCCAGATGCTGTGGCTGTGTAAAACCCACAATATCTGATCTCACTTGTGTTATCTGTGGTGGCAATTGGCAAAACAATTAAAAAGCCTATCACGTAGTCTCAAGTGGGCAATGATACAACTGTAACATGTAGGCTACTTAACATAATAATAATACAACTAATATAATACTATTATTTATGATAATAATAGTGGCAATAGCAGGCCTGTAGAATTGTTAATTTTAGCATCACTAAAACTGAGTTACCCTGAATAAAATGTGAGACTCAGCTCTTAGCAGGGCTGTAACTAACTGTTATTTTTGTTATTGATTCATCTGGAGATTATTTTCTCATGAATCATTTAGCTTATTAAATGTCAGAAATAAAGAGTGATGTCTTTAAAATTCAGAGTGATGTCTTAAAATGTGCCTTTTATGTCCGGCCAACAGACTAAAACTCAAAGATATTCAATTTACAATCATAAAACAGAGAAAAGCAGAAAGTTCTCACATTGGAGAAGCTGGAACTAACACATTGTTTTATTTTTATTTTTGTTACCTTTTTTGCTTAATGATTAACCCTGTGGGTATGTGTTGTCTGGCACTATTACTTAGAAGACTGTGGATATGCCTGATGTAGATTTATGGAGTAATTATATGTACTGTAGGGTTTTCTTTTGGATTTTCTTCCTGTAATTTAACTTTTTCGGAGTTTGAAAAGTGTCCCAGAATAAAACAGAATGCTCAATTTCAGTGTTGTCATGAATCGTGTTATTTTAGAAATATTAGTTGCATAATAAGACAACAATGGAAATCTCACATGTACTGAAAAAGCGCAAAGGGAAGTTCCCTGAATATTTTTGGCAAGTGCATGCACTGTGCAGATGAGCTGACAAGTCATATCATTACTGATAAGAAATAGCAGCACAGCTGTTTGCTGCTGACTGTGATGAGTTAGTGAGACCTCCCTTCTCTGTTCTCATAATCACCTGGTAAGCAGTCAGATCTCATGTGTTCTCTTCGTCTCCTTATCTGCTGCTAACAGTTGGCAAGCAGTACGCTGTGTGTCACAGCTTCTTGTTGTGAACTTTCACTACTCCAGCGTGGCCTGATTTGTAATGAACCGAGTAAACAACCCATCACGTTGGGGGGAAAAAAAGTGCTGTGCTCAACGTCAGCTTATGTCATTGTGTGTAATGTTTCAGCCAGCACACATGAAAGATGAATACCATAACATAAACACACAAACTGAGAAACAGAAGGTCAGACAAATACCATAAAGTCACAGAGCGGTGATGAATTTAAGAGCTGTCTTCCAACTGTGTGTGCTGTGACTCCCTTCTTTGCTCCTGTCCACTTTGTCATTGCTCTGTTGTGGCTGTGATTCCAGGCAGCGGGGCCACAGCTGTGGTGCAGGCAGCCCTCTGTACCCCCAGACAGGAGCGCGTCGCCATAAAGAGAATAAACCTGGAAAAATGCCAGACCAGCATGGATGAGCTATTGGTGAGTACAATATGGGCTTATTTTCTGTGTGTGAGTGTTTTTGTACCACTCTAATGCCGTACTACTACTTTCCCTCTGATCCATATTGTTATTGTTCTATGTAAGTCTGAATAATGATATTCATTAATGTGCCTAAGAGGTTGTAATACGGAATAATTTGCTGTGAGGTCGTATATACTGAGATGTATATCAATTTACTGATTCCTGTTACTATGGTTTCTTATAGATTTCTACATAGAAAATACAAGTTGTGATTAAAAGACAAATGCGTTAAAATCTGTCCAGTTTTAACATAATTTGACACGTCATATTCTGTCGTTTCTCTCTCTCACAATAGAAAGAAATCCAAGCAATGAGCCAGTGCAACCATCCCAATGTTGTCACTTACTACACCTCCTTTGTAGTAAAGGATGAACTTTGGTTAGTCATGAAGCTTCTGAGTGGAGGTAAGCTTCAGCTGCCGAGCTACATGGACCACGAATGAATGCTCAGTGAATGTGATGATGCTACATGTTTATGCTACCTGGGTTAAAACTCACTTATACTGTAGTTGTCTTTAATGAAAAATAGTTTAGTCATACAGAATATTTGTCTATTGACTACGTTAATTACCATCATATCATTAATATGTATTTATGTCAAGTTAGTAAAAGGGACAACTCCCAAGAAATAAGACAGAAATCAAGTGATTGTCAAAAAGTTTTGTTTTTTCTTTGCATAAAATAATCAGAAATAGCATTCTAGAATTTCAACCACTATTTCCCATTGTGTATCCTAAAAAAAACATCAGATGTAAATCCTTTAAAAAGTATTTTTTTCAGCACAGTATTTTAGACCGGTCTTTGTTACAGTTATATGAGAGCAGTAGCACACTCTTGGTTGCATGCTATGATAAATAACATCTGTGGTCTGATGATGATCTTTTGCACGTCCTTATGGCTCTCACTGGAAGGAATTACAGCAGTGATGTTACTCACTTTAATGTACTGCCTATTATGTTTTACTGTTTAAAGGACAACAAGCAATTAACAGACACTGAAGTAATTTGCGCCTGGATATTGATCATGTAATGACTCAGTGTACCACTGCAGCTGATTTGTGGTTCTCATTAATATGTGAAAAATTAACTGGATATTTTTGTTTTCCCGTGGTGTCTTTTTAGGCTCTATGCTGGATATAATTAAGCACACAAGCAAAGACGAGGACAGAAATCGAGCGCTAGATGAGCCTATTATTGCCACTATATTAAAAGAAGTCCTAGAGGGCCTGGACTATCTGCACAGAAATGGACAGATTCACCGGTAACACTTTTAACATTTTAACTTTTATTTGATTATAAGAATTAAGAAAGAGAACCTAGCAATAACAATGCCAGGCTTGCCTGTACTTTTGTTTTTGGAAGATAAAACGTTGTCCCTCCATTGTAAGATGCTCTGGATAAGAGAGTTAAACGAATGGCTAAAGTTAAAAGAAAATGTAAAATTAAAAGCAATCAGGTAATTGTATTTGTTGAAAGGCAGTGCAGTTGTTTTGTGTTCTGTACACTCTGTGCATTTCAAGGTCACTGAGAAGCAGGGCTAAACCTCTATCAGCCCCTTGGGCAGAGTTCCAGATAGTGTGGGGCTGTGGGACTAGTTTACATGAACAGAAGAATCAATGCTGCTCCACATGACTCTGTTGTTCGACTGTTTGTGTTTTTTGTTGACCTCAGGGATGTGAAAGCTGGGAACATACTACTTGGAGAAGATGGATCTGTTCAGATTGCAGGTGTGGGAATAATAATAATTGTTGACATGATATTTCATAGGTTTGACAAGTATAGGTTTTGGAAGCCAAACGAGATTCAGTGGCAGTGCTTAGGTTAAGTTATATACAATACTTTCTACACTATATAACAACGTCATATACATATTATGGGTCTTCCTGCTCCATCACTTCATTGAAGCTAACAACTTTATAAGGCAGCCCAGTGGTGACTGGGAGTAATTACAGCCGTTAAGAAAAAAAGAAGATATTCACAAAAGACATTATTGAACAAATAACTGATACAACTGTGTGAAGAAAATGTAAAAAATATTTGCTGTTTTTTCTGTATGAGTTGTCAAGGAGGAACCTCTATCATATTGGTAAAAAACACGATGCAATGATATCTGATATAAAATAAAACCTCTCTTAGTCCAGTATTTAAAATCCACCCTGCAGTTCTTTATCTCTCACAACAGTGGTTTAACACAGAATTTTAAATGAACAAAATACTGTATATTGTTATTTTTTTTAAGTTTACCAAAAAACAGTCTTGACTGCAGCCGTGTTCATTTCAACATACCCATTCAGCATATCCACATTTTTCTCTGTTAGGCACGAACGATGCATTGGTTATTTATCTGTATTTTCAGATTTTGGAGTAAGTGCATTCCTAGCCACAGGGGGGGATATGACGAGAAACAAAGTACGAAAGACCTTTGTTGGCACGCCATGCTGGATGGCGCCAGAGGTGATGGAACAGGTGAGTCTATCTCTATCCATGCAAAAAGTTAATCATGTCTCATTCAAAATGTATTTTTCTGAGCTTGCTTCTGCTGCGCTTAGTGCTAATCCATATCTTCATGGTATGCTATTAGCTGATGTATTTTTGACATTAATAAAAAGCACCAGAGACTGAAGTGTATTTGATATTACAGATTATTGTAAATTTATACCAACAGGTTCGAGGATATGATTTCAAAGCAGATATATGGAGTTTTGGAATTACAGCCATAGAGTTAGCAACAGGCTCTGCACCCTATCACCGCTACCCTCCCATGAAGGTGAGTGTTCTGGATGTTGTTATTGGGTGTTATTTAATCAGTGTGGTGTCCTAATCACAGCTATTCTGGTAGCTTTCCGAAACTTGGTTCTGCGAAGTTTCATCATTAGCAAGAAAAAAACCATGTGGAGAAAACGCATTTTGACCTGCTGCTTTTGCTGTAATTGGGAAACCAGAGGCAACCAAGAGGCAACCTTTTATCTAAAGGAACCTGTTGCTTTTACTTTCCACAACATTTTTTCTTTTACAAACGGTTTCCTGCTGTGAGTTTCTTTTCCTCATCTACAGAATTTGTTTGTTTCATTTGCTGCTGAAATGTGAGGGCAGGTGACCATTTTCATTTCTGTCTTTTTAGGTTTTAATGCTCACCCTACAGAATGATCCACCCACTCTAGAGACGGGCATAGAGGACAAAGAAGCGCTGAAAAAATATGGCAAATCATTTAGAAAGCTAATAACTATGTGCCTTCAGAAGGATCCTGCCAAAAGGTTAGTGCCACATTCCATATATAAGCCAAAATATTCCAGTGAAGAGAGCTGATGCAATTTGTGATCAATACCCGATTAACATTCAGAGAGTGCTGTGTTGTGATTTATTTTCAACAATTGTACTTTTCTTTATCTCTAGGCCTACAGCCGCAGAGCTTTTGAAGTGTAAATTCTTTCAAAAGGCCAAGGTATTTGTTTCATCTCAAATATTTGACTTGACATCTTTGTTTGGTTTTATTATTAATGTTATGTTAAAGTTTTTTTATTAGTTTATGATGGCCGTACGTACTTTGATACATCAAACAACATATAGTATTAAAAGTCCACAAGGACACCGTATTTATCATAATATACTATAGCAGAAATAATGACAGCGGAAAAAAGGTTATTTGAAGTTGATTCTTCTGTAACACAATGACTGCACCATTCTGGACATTTTAAAGTTAAATGCAATGTATTTTCAATAATTTAACATAATGATGATTTACAAGGGTGTCTTGATGTTCTGTTTCAGAGGTGGGAAAAGCTGTTAAAAAGCTGTTCTGAGTATCTGCAATGCATGACAGAGTAATTATTTGCATCATCAGTTAGCATAGTTTGTATAATGTTAATTTTATGAATGGGATTCAGCATGCACTGCAACCTTACTGTATTGTTTCCATGTAAACTGGTTTAGTCAGTGCTCTAACTTTTAACATTTTAAAAAACTTTACCTTCAAAACTTCCATACACCTTTTGTACTTCAACCAACCCAGTTGATTTCTGAGGGCTACCATTTAAAAACACAATACTTGAGATTTTCGTGACTCATTATTAGGTTTTGATTAATTGAGTCCATCAATTCACTGTGTTTATTAATGATATTTTGATTCATATTTTGATTTCTCTCTTACAGAACAAAGAATATCTGGTTGAAAAGCTTTTGTATCGTGCACCAAAGATTTCCCAGAGAGCAAAGAAGGTATGTTTACACAAACATTCCCTGTAAAATAACTCCGTTATTGACTAAACATGAACAACTTATGGCAGAGTGCTGGGCTCGACTGAAGTCTCCCTCTCCACCAGAGTGTTGCATTTACAGTCAACGCAGGCTACGCACTCTGACTTTCTTAAACACCTCAAACACTTTATGCCCAAACTGTTGTGCAGGTAATGTAAAAATATGGGCCATTGTAGCATAAGAGCCAAACGGCAAAGATGTACGGGCATCTTGTGTCAGTGGCTCCCAGTGTAGCTCACTGCATGTGGTGCTGTAAAGACAAACAGGATTAAATGAATTGTTAACATTAGGTAACGGAGAGGATCACGTTATTGTTCAGTTTGCTTGCTCAGTTGCCTGCTGGTCACAGTTCACTGGGAGGAAGTGCAGTTTTTAGGCACAGCTGATATTGGCTTCACATAACACTCCGCCTCGGTGGCCAGGACAGAAATGGGAACGGAGGGCCATTGCCGGAAGGCAGAGTGGCCGAGCGCAGGGGTGGAAATTCACTGACTGGTCGGGAGTAAATGGAGGACATAGTGGATAGCAGGATTTTACTATGTATGACATTAACATTATGCACAGACAGGGCAAGGTGTCAATAAAGAGGGAGGCAACTGTTGTGAGAGTGGCATGATGTTGTTGAGGTCTGTTGATGGTTAATGTAACCACAGGCATCTAGCGGTCATAACAATGAAGGGATGGTACTCATTGCTAAATAGGTGTGTAGATTTCTTTGTCAATACAGTTTGTTACAGCCACCACTTTTCCAATTTAAACTGTATTTACCGTCGTATCTGAAGCAAATTATGTGAAATTGGATTTAAACGATGGCACTTTGTGAATGTACTTCTACAGACTGGAACCTATATACCGTGGAGCCATTTTATCCCAAAATGGAAACGAACAATTACTGAATGCTTACTGTAATTAATACACTGTTTTTTTTTATGTGTGGAGTCCTGTTAAAAGTGCGAAATAGACAGTATGCACAGTATATATATGGCCAGGTAATGTCTGATTCACTTTATGGCTTTGGTGGAGGGAATGTATGAACCACAGAGCCAGTGTCCTTGTTATTTTGTGCTGATTTGACCTACAGAGTCAGTCATCTACATTATACATTCAGCAAACATTACCCAAAGCTTGCAGAGACAAGCAATACTGCAGAAACATTGTCATCTAGGATGCTGTGACCTCTTTATATCAAGACCACGGTGGCCTCGCTCCTAAGATCTTGTCCAGTTACTCCCAAACCTCCGAGTTCAGCTCCTCGCTATACACAACCACCTTAAATCTCTTGACCTCTTTGGACTGCAGTAGTTTCCAGTAGCGTTCTTGTTCTGTTTCTGTAGTTTTTGCCCTGTGCGGTATTCTGTAGTCATGGTAAACACATGCAATTCTACTCCCAGGAAACAAGTGCTATGTGGGTTTAAGAGACGAGACTCAAAGCCAGACAGCTGGGATAAAACCTTATTCTTTAAATGGGACCTAATGTCTCCTTGAAAATACTCCAGTGAATGAAAAGGAGATGGCAGATCTTCCGGCCAGCTGTCACCAACAAAGTCATTTTAAATTAATACTTTATCTAATGAAAGAAGGGAGAAATTCAGGAATGATTTCCTAATAAGAAGAATAAGGAAGTGAGGGATAGAGGAAATTGCCTCTTACAGACTCGACAAACAAGGATTTGTCGAGGCTTTTGTCATATTTGAAATATGAATGTAAAGAACATTCAGAGTCATACAGTATAAACTCAAGGTACATGTGAGTCGAGTAACCAGCAGAGGGCACCCTGACACCCACAATAGAGCTTCCAGATGAGAAAATGAGAAAAGGCTTTATTGTTTAAAGATTAGACATTGGTGGCTTGATCATTGATATTGATTTCCAGTGTATGTTCCAATGTATGGTCCAGTGTACAGATGATGATGGAATACTGAATGAGTTCTGCATGGATGCTTTCTGAAGCCTGATTTTAAAATACATTGCATTTTACCCGAATGTGCATCAGTTTTATCCTCTGCAAACCCTTATATCAGTTATTACCAACACTGATCTTACAATGTTTCTTCTCATACTCAAATATGTTTTCATACATTTACAGTGGGATGATTTTATTAGCTGCATGTTTGGCGTGATAGTTGGTCTTTTATGCGTGTGAATGTCAGTCGGGCGATCATGTATGGCCGCTGAGTGCATTGATCTGTGTCTGTTTTGCTCAAGGACCCCGAGCAGAACTGGGGGAGCCTTGGTTCTATGTCAGGTTTGGAAAAAAAACCCGACACCACCAGATGGGTAGTGCTTCTTTAACTTTGACCATGTCTAATGCTGGGGAGTTTATATGACCCCGGTGCTAGTGGCTTACAGTTTTGTGTTCTGTCTCTTCTGTAGCATTGTGGTGCTCGTATACCTTACCTCACACTGCTAGACTAGTCATGTGTTGCTTGCCTTACACACGCTTCCAGAATGTAGAACTGCAATTACAGGCTTTACCAATGACTCTGCCATACTTATCTGCTTTGTTATGCTGCTTACATTTGCAGTTATATTACTACTTGTGTTCAACCAAGTTTAAGTTATTAGATATCTCTCTTACGTTGCCTCTTTATATGATTTATAGAGTTTTCCCTTATACTGTGCTGTACTCAAGCTGTGCCTACTCAACTGATACTATTACTATAAGCAACTATATGGTTTCTATTGGTGTACTGAGCAGTGTTGCAAGCCAGTGTGCAGCATATCACCAATGTTGTGATGACATTCATACCAGTAACCTTTGAAAATGAGCATATACAATAATACAACATATCTAATGGACTAGGGGTTTGTGAAAGATTGTTGAATAAATGTGTGTTTATTTTATTTTTTTCTGATTTAAATCAAACACAATTTTCATGATTAGATCATAAAAGTCATTCTAAGCATTAATTTACTCCTCAGCGAGACCCTTATCTTTACCTTTTCAATTGAAAAACTATGATTGATGTCATTAACATTAAGTGTGCTGGCTGCGTGTTGTCATGGTCCAGGTGAGGAGAGTCCCGGGTTCCAGTGGCCACCTGCACAAGACAGAGGATGGAGACTGGGAGTGGAGCGATGACGAGCTGGACGAGGGCAGTGAGGAGGGCAAGGCAGCAGTGAATCAGGGCAGGGTAGGTGAGACTCTGCAAAGGCCAGCCTCAGCATTCATCTTCAAATGCATATGAGTAACAAGTTTTACAACACATCTTTCGTAATCAAGCTAATTTTTTAGATTCAGCTTTATTTGTCATTGTAACAAAACTACAATGTGTGCATGGAAAGTCAGAATTTGAGTTATTAAGGTGTTTATTGTTGCATGTCATGTCTAACCTGTAGATCAAACGGTTATGTAACTTCCCCTCTGTCTTTAACCCTGTACATTCCTTCCCTCCCTGATCACTCAGTGTTTTTTGGCTAGCAGATGGCTTATCTCTGAGAGAGCCTGTCATGAGGTCGCTGTAATGAGCTGGAAGATAGCTGCAAGGATTTGAGGCAGGAGGATGTAGACAGCTATGATCAAAGATCCCTTTGATAAAGATACCCAGCTTTAACGTATGATGCAATAAATACCATGTTACCAAAAGTAATGATTGAAGAAATAAGTTGTTGCTGATAGTATTTTTAAAAATGTGTTTTTAGTTTCCATTCAGCAATCTCGCTCGTTACCTTTCAGCAGTTGTGCTGTTGTTTTTTCATAAAGGTAGAAAATAGGTTTGGACTGACAGATGGATGGACAGATGGAGAAACAGACATAGTGTATGAAAACTGAAAAATGCAGTAAGGGTGTACATTACAAGTGTTTCTTGAGAAACTGAAAAAAAGAAAATAAATCCTTATTATTGATGTGTACCTATGAATATGAAAAAAAATGTAAATATGTGTTTGATTTTTCCCTCCAGTCACGAAGGGTCAAAGATGAGGCCAAAGATGTAAGTTAGTTTTTCCTCTCATACACCAAATTAAAACATTATCAAATATCTTTTTGTATTTTGGTGAAGAGACGAGCTGTCATAGTCAAATACGCTTCATCCTTTCTGTCGGTGTTTAAACTGGCCTACTTAGCCTGAAGCTTGTGTAACAATCATGAACTCAATTCTGAATGTTTATTTCACCACACACATTTTTATGCCGTTTAATCAAAACAGCCAAGCACCTGTTTGAAACCATCTGACAAAGCCAGCAAATTGCTCCTGATTGATTGCTTTGAATTGACTTTCCTCTGTTGTCTTTATACGATGAGCTCTGATTTGATATTTACCAAAGATGTAATAGCATTTGCACAATTATGCCTCTCATTTTGTTCCTCCTAGAATGAGGAGAATGCCAACAATGTCCCTATTGAAGGGTTGTCTATTCAGCATCCCCAGGTGAGGGATTCAGCAGCAGCACTAATTTGTCATGATTCGATGACCTTGATGCACCACTCTCTGCGTGTGCATGCTGTACATGTGTGCGTCTGTCTGTGCACATGTGTCGGTGGGCGAATGTGTGTGTGCACATGTGTGAATGTCGGTCTCCTGGAGGGATGCTTTCAGCAGTAATAACTCAGAGTAAATGGCTGTCTGCCTGACAGTGTCAGCTCAGTGCCTGGGTGTATCTCATCTAAAGATTCACTGCCATTGCAGCCCATTTTCTAAGGCTATTGTCATTTTGAAAATGAGCCAAAGCAGTTTGAGGTGTAGACTCGTGCTCCAGTCAGGAATTAACTCTGACAGCTACTCAGCAGTCATTTCTTACCCCTTATATCCATTCTTTGCCATACAAAGAGTGCATTTGTAATATGGTAGCGATAACGGTGATATATCCTTGTACAATACACCTTTATGTACTGTTCCTTTTCTTTTCCCATACAACTTGCAGCTGCAATAAATGAAAGTCTGACATTTTTCAGAAAAAATAAACCACATAGGCTGAGTGTGCAGTCACTTTATGTTTTCTGACTATATGTTAATCTTGCAGTTATCAGAACCTCTTGCTATGCAGTGCAAGCTTGTCCCTTCTTTTCACAGAAAACATTTGTCAGTCCATTAGTGCAGCATGTAAACTGCCTCATCATCAGATGCTTTCTCATGCAGGTTGAACCGTACGAGGATAGACCCTACATTCAAGGTGCTGTGAACATGGTACTACGGCTAAGGTGAGACAGATGCTTCTTTCCAGATCATTTTCTCAATCATCTGCTGATACACAAGGCAATCTTAAGAACATTTTGGATTTGGATCACTCGTAGCAGCACAGTCTTAAAAAGCAGTTATGTTTCTGTGGAGTAAAAGCAGAAATGCACAGCAGATTTACAAATTACAAATTACGTTTCTGGGTGCATATCACTTCGCTTTGTCCTAAACATGCAGGCTATTAATAGACCTAATGATCTTTGCCTGCTACAGAGGGGAACTGGCATTGCCATGGATCCCTTCATCTCTCTTTGTCTCACCGGTCGTGTCGTAGGGAGGAGAGTGTTACGCTCCATTGGTTCTCTGGCTGTGCTCCACAATCTGCTTTCCTCCTTTCATAGCACCCTTTGCTTCTGGTTGTAGTATTCCAGACATTGCTGTTTATAAACCTGTTTCAGTGGCAAAGTGGAGGCTTGTGATTCAGCCTCAGAATGATCAGTGTAGACATTTCCTGTTAGAAAACAACTACATTTAGTGACCTTTCACTTTAACATATGTAGTAAGAGAATGCAAGGCAGATATTCACATTACAAATGAATTATCTGTATATCATATACTTATATCTGCCCTCTCCCTCTTACTCAGTATGCAAACACACCCATAGAAAAGAAAGAGGACATTTCAAGGGATGCAGCAGCAGACAGACAGACAATAGTGCATTTCTGGACAGTTGAAAGTCTGCCTGTAGCTCCCTGATGAGACATCTGAAGGTCCCTCCCCAGGCATCCAGCATAGCACAGAAAGCCATTTTATTCTGTGCTGACTAAGAAAACAGTGGTCTGGATGCAACAGGAGAAGGCTAACTGTTTGGTGGCTGATGAAGAGTCGTTATTCTAACCTGGTGATTAAAATAAATTGTCAGTTTCAATGGTTTGGGCTTTTTTGCTTCCTCAGTTTCACAGTTTATCCATGGGTTTAATGATGTTTGTTCGATCTATGGACTTTATGGCTCAAACATAAGAAGCAGATTAGATGCGGTTATTAATAGTACAATTACAACATAAACTGTCATTGCAGCTCTTATTAAATGTACAAAATACGGTTATCCTGGTAACTTCAGAATGAGCTTGTGAAAATGTGTCAAAGCAGAGTTTAATATGATCCCAGCATTAGGCTGTCAGGTCGTCTCTCTGGTTTGTCAGCTAGAATATTCAGTATTAGAGATGCAGACATGTGATGGATATCTTCTTAGATATAAGTCCATGAGCCTTGATGGCATTTTTTCCCTAGAAACAGTCAAATGCTCATATATGCTCTGGTGAATTACCAAGACCTTTCACCATATCCTCTTTCTTGTGGCGCTCTCCAGTATGACATATGTGTTTATAATGGGATTTTTGTATTATGCTTTATATTCCATAAACTAGAAAAGATATGCCTGACAGAACATTGCATTATATTTGATGTAGCAGCAAGATACAAGAAACCTTCTGAAAGGGTGAATAGCATCAAGGGTGTGTGTGTGTAAAGTACAGGTATCACCATCTGAACAGCAGATGTTATGCTGACTTAGAATCAGTCATTTTAGGAGCATTTCGCTTCATTTTGAATGGGAATTTGGGATAAGTGCAAGGGAACAGGTTCTTAGCTATTTGCTTCTGACTGAGGAAATGTTTCTTTAAGAGAGAATTTACTTTTTTATTGTTGAGAAGGATTTGGCTGGTATGTTTTAAAGTGAATCAGCACAGAAGGTATTATAAGATGAGAGACTGCATCATATTTTGGGATTTTCTTTGGCTGTGTTCCTATGTTTTGGGGGCAGAACGAGATATATTTATGGCCACAAACAGTGTGAGGCTGCAGAAGAAACAGTGTATTTAAGTAGGGTGATTAAATGAAAGATTTATTTGGAATATCAGTGTAAAGCAGACAAGTTGTTTTTGCTAGGCCTCAATGTAAAGTCAAAGAAAGTTGCTTTTTTAAACCTGGATCATGTTGTCAGTTGTGTATGCTGGCAAAAAAACACAACAATAAAACCGTAATTGTAAAAACAAGATGATTTATTGTAAAAAAAGAAAAAAAAAAGAAAAAAAAAGATCCTTAAGAAATTGTAAAAGTTTAAAGTTAAATGCATTCGAGAGAGCAAAATTAACAGCTAATTGGTCTCCTCTCTCAACTAATAAGGGAGTTTTAGCAGATTAGCATGAGTTTATGGTAATATGATCCCCTCAGTAGCAGAGATGGGAGAACAGTGGCAGCATGATTGGATTTTTGTCAACATTTTGCTTGGAACTCATTCAGTCTTTTTTTTTTTTTTTTTTACAAAGGCACAGAGGTCTCCTGAGAATAGTATTGTCAGCAGTTTGAAGGGGAAGTTCAGACTTGCATAATGCTGTTGGTGCAATGTCATTGGAGCTTAAATAACCAAAATAGCACAGATGCAAATTGATTTCACTGAGCAGTTCAGTCCGGGGGTGACATTTCTGTGTGTTTTCTAAAGGTTCTCCTTCATAAAGGGTAACTAGAACTTGACAAATGTCAGGGTAGCTTCTGAAATATCTTCTTATTAAATGTTAGAGAAACAGTAGTGCCTGTGATGTCACCCATAACCTTGAAGTTGGGTTTACAGCTTGCTGGCCCTCATTGGCTTATAATACGGTATATTTTGGGGTTTTAGCCTGTAAGTAAGACAAAACAAAACAACATTTTGAAGATCTAACCTTGGGCTGCAAATTGTGTCTGGTGTTTTTCACAATTTACAACATTTATATAGACTAAAGGAATAATCAATTAACTGCAAAAATACTGTAATCAACAGATTAATTGATAATAAAAAATAATCAGGTAATGCTTTATTTTACAGGTCCATAATTTCCTAAGAAGTTTGCTGGAAAGAATTATGTAATTTGATACTAATTATAAGGAACATAGGAATTCCTTGAAAGAAAAACTCAATTTAAACCCATGTAAATATTTATTCGTGGTCATTTATTAGTGGAAACTGTACTCTCCACATTTGATGAATTGAATGTTTTCCTGTAGGTAATTAAAATTAACATTTTGCATGTTGGGCTGACCTGCTGTTCACTGACTAAAAGACTCTCTAGGTTACCCTAGCAATTAGTCAGAATTAATTAATTGAAGGTCTAGAGGCTGAACACTGTCTTAATTTCCCAATAATTAATAACAAATACCAATGGTTCTTTCCAGGAAGGTTCTTGGAAGTAGTTAGCAAAATATAGGGCTGTAATTTGTTGTACTGACATGTGGGAACATTTTTAAAAGATTGCCCTAGAGATTTCCCTACTAGTCTTTATTATATATGCCAGTGAAATGTTTATTAAAGCCTCTACCTAAAATCACAGACCTGCCTTTAGTAGTGGGAAAGCAGTCTGTCCACTTTAGGATTACACTGTACTGTTTTGTCATAAACCTGCCATTGTCCGGTGGGATTATACAGTCATCTCACACACGCAAGTTAGTTCACAAAGTGTCAAAAATAAAAATGGGGGTTGGTGGTTGAAATGCTAATATTACTGCTGATGAACTGTGGAAATCTTCAGAGTGGTATTTAAAACGGTACTGTAACTCTCACACGCCACGACCAGTGTTCAGTCTACTATCTATGGCTTATCCCAAATGGTCCTGTCGTAGTCTGACAGAATGCTTTCTTAACACTGTGGGTTTTCTACGGAGGAGGCAGATTTTAGGCATGATTTATTTGTGCAGGGTTATGATCCTCTTACATACATGTCGCCTCGGCAATGTGCACCCTCTGCTTCCCCTGCTGGGAATAGAGATGTTGTTTACGTCCATCTGCTCCACCAGAGTTTTTACCCTGTTTTTTTTTCTTAAAATGAAAAAGTCAAGTTGACTCACAGCTAAGCTGATAGTAAGTCCTTACTCCTACTATTTTGCATAGACTTGCTACTAACAAGCTCATTGCAGATATGTCTTTGGTTATGTGTGTGTTGAATTAGGGCTCTAATCTCATCTGAAATGAGGGTCGTGGGCTGGAAGTGTCATTTATTTAACTGCAGTACAAACCAAATTAATCTTCTCCTGCCGCACTTCTTTTGGGCAGCACTGACACGTCCTGCTTTTATCAGCAACCGGCTACTCCCCTGTCGCACACAAATTTTAAAGACAGATTTCTAGTACAAGTGATGCAAATGAATGCAAGTTGATGCTGCAGAGAGGCTAGAGGGCACATTTCATCAATGCAATCAAACAAGCTGAATGTATACATGCCTGTTGCTTTGTTGTTGTTTTTTTACATTTTACTGCAGGCTAGGGTTGAAGATACATACCACCTCAAAGTAACAGTTACATTACAGCACTATGTAAACACTAAAATCACATTTAATCTTCACAGAACACATACTCTAAACAGGTAAATGCACACAGACAAGCAGATGCCGACATTTTCTGCAGTTCATGTAGTTTTGAGAAAAGCGTTTTTGATATCCTCGTTTCATCTCTACAGTATATAACTCAGTAGATGCAGCAGGTGGGAGGTGTGCAGGAGAAGCAGTTAGACAGCTGTTACCTTGATACTGCTCAGTATGAAACTACTGAGACATGTCCTCGGCACATCCACTGCTACAGCACATTTTCCCCACAGGTGCTCTGCTAAACCTCAATATGTGGACAGCAAATTCGTTAAAAGCATCTTTTCAAAGTGAGGGAAAATTCACATTCAATTTAATGTCCATTACTTTTTCATTGCAACTCATTTACCTACTCATTGTGTTAGTTGCTTGCGGAAAGGTGATTAGCATTTATATTGAAAAATGGATCAAAATGATTACGTGCAATGTGAAAGGAGTCGCTGTTAGTGACGAGAATTATTGCTAGACTCCTAAATTTGCGTTTTAGTGCCTTTCAGCTCATTGTTTTGGTTTTCTTGCCCGCAACTTTACTGTTTTAGTTCACAGCTCTCATCGCTCTTACCAGCGCCTTTTTCAGCAAAAAAGGTCAAAAGAAATCCAGTTATAAAGAGTGAATATTGGACTAGCATTTGTCAGGTGAACACAAATATGACTCCAACTCAATGCTAACGTTTCTGCTGGATGAGTAAACGCGTGCTAACATGTTCGTCATATGAACTTTATAAGGTGATCGGATGTCAGTGTTGTGTTTACAGCCTGTTTCCGCTGCCCCCAAGTGGCCAAAAAAATCAATCAATGCAGGATTAAGGACAAAAATCTTGTACTTGTTTTCATCCAAGTTTGACAAGCTCACTTGTCCACCTTATCACTTCTCCTAGTTCACATAAGTCATTTTCAGCCCTTGTCTCATGCTTGTTTCCTTAGCTTCTGCAGCACAGTCATGTCTCTGCTTCCTAGAAACACAACAGTTAACAGAGAGAGCTGTAACAAATTCAAATCTGACATTTCAGATAGTTCTTGTGCAGTCACACCCTCTTGTCTCTTCTCTCAGGAACTCCAGAAAGGAGCTGAATGACATCAGGTTTGAATTCACTCCTGGGCGAGGTAAGAGCTCTGCCCGTATGGATTTGAGTGTGCTCTTCCCTTTGTGATAACATTGTGAATTGTTGTGTGTGTAATGGGTAATGGCAGTGTTTGTGCTCATGACAGTATCTAATTCAATATCTAACACAATTACCTGCTAAGTGGAATGTTGCAGGCCCAACATTTGTCATGTGTTTCCCTCACAAGACACCGCTGATGGCGTTTCCCAGGAACTGTTCTCGGCCGGCCTGGTCAGCGGGCACGATGTTGTTATTGGTAATGTTCCACCTCTTTGTTCTGGTAAATTGTGTTGTCTGAATACATACTTATCCAAGCCTGCGTACCATAAAACATCACTTAGAGAGTATCAGGGTTTTACTGGAAAGGCTATTATCAGAGATAGACATTTATCTCATTTAGCAAGTCCGCAGAACGTGACATAACTAAAACTGATAGAAATTACTTTACCTTATTGTAGTCTAAAAATGTTAACTGGTATGGGAACTGGTCACATACAATATCTTATTTTTCTAGTGCTGATATTGACACTAGACTTATCTTCTACTCTTGTACAACATGTACTGAAATTGACTCTGCATCTTGTACAACGTGTTTGATGTTATTTGAACATTATGTTGTTGTATGCCCTCTGCATTACAGTTGCTGCTAACCTTCAGAAGATTGTAGATGACCCAACTACCTACAAAGTGTTGACCTTTAAGCTGGTGAGTTTCCAGATGATTGATGGTTGATGACCCCCTCCCGGGTTTGTCCTGGCTTGTCCAGCCGTAAACAGCTTGTTGATGAAAGGCTGAGTGAGGAATGTGGAGTTATTAGAAAGGCCACAAACAAACCAAATAGCTTCAGCGTGAACCAACATCTGTCACTGAAGGTTTCTCAGTTGATGTCACAAAGAATTTATTTTAAGAATGTTTTGTTGGTGAAGGAGATTAGAGATATTATTAGACAGGGCTGGGGGGAAATTGATTGATTCTTACCCTCTATAATTTGGAATCATTTATATTTATGTTTTTGTACGTTGTTAATAAAGTTTTGTTGATGGAACCAAAAAAGCGAAACTCAGCCGCAAGAGCACAGTGCAGAGAGAGTTAGAGTTATAGTTTATCTTCAAAAAAGGCAGGCGTTTGGGTGCATTTTGGATTTAATAAATGGGAAAGTGAAGTATTTTCTGGATACTTTGTACCCCATCACCCAGAGGCTAGCTAACGTTAGTGGAGTGGAGCACCGAACTCCAGCACTAACAAACGAGACCAGCTGACAAAGGTGAAGAAAATAACTCCACCCATAGTCCATTTCATTTCAAGAGACCTGCGCCTGTACAGCGTTTTGGATAACAATGGCTTTCCCTGGTACTAACATTGCAACAGAGAGGCTCTTCTCCACTACTGGAGATATAACGTTAATAACAACAGAACACACACATCATCTTCCGTTTTTGCAGGAAACATTTAACCAGTGACGTTGGTCAGTAAATTACACTTTCGTTTCATTATTCTCATACAGGCAGAAGACTGTAACATGCTTCCGAATTAATGCAGTTCACGTTTTTTAAATTTAAAAAGCTGCATACTCACACTTTTCTTTGTATTTTCCTGTTCTGTCAGAAAGTGACCCTCATCATGACCAGTTAGCTTAACTGCCAGTTATGTTTCATTTTGCATTTCAGTGGGGTAAGAGCCTGAAAGTAGTGCACCCTTTTGTATTTATTCAGTCAAGAATCGGGTTTTTAATCGAGAATCGATGTGATGTGTTTGTTTCCTCCTGTGTAACACAGCAGCACAATGTACATTTAGCCCACAGGAAGCCTACATTAAAATAATAAAGTAATTAAAATGAACAGCATCAGAAAAATATACCTTGTATTTTTTATTTTTTTTGGATGGTTTTCTATAGTATTTTATATGATGTCAGGTTGTGTTTTGTGTATTATCCGTGGAGAGGAGTGTTAGGGTTTGGACAGCCTCTCTTCATCTCCAGCATGAACAAAATACTGAAGTCCAAACACAGTTTTCAACCAGCAGCAGCACTCAGTGATGCATCCTGTAAAATCATCATTGAAACTGCTGGATGCTGCTCGTTTATTTGTGCACTATATCATCTGTAATCACAGCAGAAAAGACGACAGAGAAAGACTAAGTGCATAGTGCGAATGTGCCACTTTAAGAAGACACCTTTATATGACTATTAGAGAAACAGTGACATTTGTGAAGAAAATAAAGGAAGCAATAATGTCAGTAATTAAAAAATGTAAATGATGTTTTACTGACCTTTCTGTAGTTGTGAGTAAACAACATCTGTGCTTTGGGTCACAGTGCTTTACAAAGTGACCTTTCTGCCACGTTTGCCTTATCAGCAGCTAGTGAGCATTGCAGGTGGACCAGTCTCTGGAGAGTCAGAGTGAGAGCAGTGCTGGGCACACCATGCAGATATATGGGCATGCTTCCATTTCCATATGTTAACTCTGCTCCACTGCAGGCAGTGTAAAACCCTCACTGTGGCTCCACTCGGCCTTTCTAAACGAAGAGTTACGAGTGCAGTGAGAGGGAGTGGGAATAATTACCTTCACTAGGGGAGCTGTTCATCACACTTTATGCAGACAATTTATGGTGTGGGTGGCACTAGAGCAACTTTATGACTTAACTGAACAAGAGGTCACTATAGACATAACAGTCCCTCCATGTTGATCAGACAACTGCAGAGCTCTCAGACCCCCAGAGAGATGGAGTGTCTCTCCCCTATCAGGTGTGAATTGCTATACGCTGGCAGGTGTTAGGCCACGCATTCACACTGGCTTTTCCACAGGAGGAGGAGAGCTGAATGAAAAAAGTCGTCCCTGGTTTTCAGGAAACACAAATCTAAATGCACACTGCCTTTAATTTTGCCTGCGTGAATAGCATCTGAGCAGCCTAAAAATTGGGGTGGGATGAGGGGCTGGAAAGTGAACTGTCAGTAAAATAAATATTCTGCTGGGAGCTGATAAGTGTAGGGATTAAGCACTACATGGCCAAAAGTATGTGGACACCCAAACAGTATGAGCATGCCTGAACATTACACTTGCGCATGATTGTTGGACATCTTATTCCAAAATCATGGGCAATAATATGCTGAGTTTGGAACCAGGTTGGACAAAGATGACGGGAAATAATGCCTGGTTCACTGATGGCGCTCCAATTCATCCCAAAAGTGTTGGATGGGTTTAGGTCATGGGTCTGTACAGGCCAGTCAAGTTCTTCCACCCCAAACAAGGAAAACCATTTCTTTATGGGCCTCAGTTTGTGCACAGGGGCATTGTCATGTTAAAACAGGAAACAGCCTTCCCTAAACTGTTGCCACAAAGTTAGAAGCACCCTATTGTCAAAAATATCATTGTATACTTTTGCATTAAGGTTTCCTCTCATTGGAACTAATGGGACTAGCCCAAACCATGAAAAGCAGCCCCTGATCAAAAGTACACATGTTGTGTATATGATAACGTACAGTTTGATGATATATGATGTATGTTTCAGTGTGTGCCATCTACAAAGAGATCAGGGCACTAAGACATAAACATTTCTGTTTTATTGTCACATTTAATCTGACTGTATAATAGTGATGCTCTGACCTGATTTACTGCAGCAGAAATGGCACCAATACTGACCTTATTAAACAGATTGGCCAGATGTGGCTCACCCACATTAAAATACTGTTTTTACTGACTGTCATTATACAATTGTAAGATTGCAATTTTATAAACCACCTTGAACAATATAATTATAAGTGTCTCCACCTATAGTTCAAAAATATTTTTCTCATTGTCAACAAATCCCATGAATAGACCAAAACCAACAATGCGTTAGTGCGTCTCTCAATACTTTCCGAAGTGCCTACCTTATTTGTGGCATTCATCCCCAAGCCCATTGGTTCCTGCTGAAGATGTAAAATCTTAAAATAATGGGTCCCCATATTCCCACAAGCTATATCAGACTTTGGCTAATTTTTGAAAATAAGATTGAAAAACTCTCATTTTGGGAAATAATAAGCTCGCTATCTTGCAGTAGTTTCCATAAACCAGGGTGTTACGCTACAGCTGTTCTACAGATTTTGCTGGATTAGTTGTTGATGGTGATGAGCGTGTCAGGAATGCGAACTTGACCCTCTCGATGTTCCTTCCTCCTCACGCAGGCTTCCGGCTGCGACGACACGGAGATCCCGGACGAGGTGAAGCTGATCGGCTTTGCACAGCTAAGTGTTAGCTGATGCCCTCTTCATGCCTGAAGCAGGTGAGGCAGGGGAGACCGTTCAGGGGCAGACAGACTGAGGAACACACCACCACTTCCTGCAACATCTCCCCCAACACCCTCCCTGAAAACTCACTCCCCCTCCTCCCTCACCTTCCCTGCGGCCAAGCACCGCCCCGCCTACGCCTCCTTAGCGCCGACTTCCCTGCTCACTGTCCCCTGACCTTTAACCTTACCAACATTCCACCGCCCAGTGCACAGAGCGGGATCAGGATACAGCCCAGGAACCTAAAGATGTACTCAGGTGGTGACATAAGGTGATTAAGATGTAGCTTTGAATGTTTAATTTATTTTTTCTTTTACTCATTTTGGTTTTTACATCACATTGTTTTTGTGTTCGGCAAAGCTCTCATTATTTATTGAAATGAGGAGGTATTTTTATTTTGTTTCTCATGCTGTTTTGTTGCCACAGTGAAAACAAATTTGCTTTGACTTGCATCTCACAAACACACTCCTTTGTGATGTTTCCCTGAGGTCTTTGTCAGAATGTAAGAGTTGGTTAATTTATGGAGAAAAGCACATTTTCATAATAACAATGAATGTCTAAAAAGAGAATCAATTGTATTTCTGTGTCAAGACCTGTTTTACATTGACAAGAAGGGACCCATTTGCTTGAGTGTGCAGAAAACAAAATGAGACCTGGATGCTACTGTGTATAATTTGCTGCTCTCGACAGTGCTAATGCTTCAAAATGTTAGAGGTGCCTTGTTCATTTGTCTGTGCCTAAGAAAGTAGTCAATGAGTGAGATCACACAAAGAGCAGTGTCTGCTGATTATCATTTCACAAATGTATTACTCCAGCAATGACACAAATCAAGTCAAGTATCTTAACTTAATGAGACAAGCTACAATGCACTTTTGGGCCGAGTGTGTGCACCCGACAAGCAGATGCTTAGCCCCTGGAGACAAGTTAACGTGTGCTTTTGTCATCGGACAAATAAAACCTAACAGAACCTGTAGTCCATGTAATCTGCTCTGGTTGACGTATATTCAGATGCCGGGTTAATAGACAAAACCACAAGAGTTTAATTTTCTTGCTCTGTCCTGCTGCACTACAAAGCCTTTTGTTCCCAAAAATATAGTAGTTTCTAAAATGTACTGTATGACAATGCATCTGAGGATGAAACCAAAAGGCATCTATTGAAAGGTGACGAGCCATTTGTTTGTCCAAACAAGTCCAGTAGCTCTAAATTATTTTTAAGTATTGAGGTGGTAAATATTAACTTCTACTAAATTCTTTATTATGAAATAATTTATTGTGTTTTCTATGTACAGTATGTGTACCATTTCAGCATATTACCCCTGTTCCCTCTCTGTAATCAGCTGATGTCAAATTTCTGACGAGGAGCAACAATAAAGAATTGCTATTATTTAAAAAAAAAAAAAAGGTGTGGAGTATTTCCTTGAACTGACAGTATCATAACATATTTAAATATAACTTGATACCACCTCAACTACAACTTTAAATATCTGATGATTGTTTTTCAAATGTTTGATTTAGCAGATACTGGCTACAAAAGGCCAACTCACAGCTGTCATTTTACCTCATGGCAGGATTTAGAAAATCTACAGCATGGACTTTAAGTCAAGTCAGGTCAGTTTTATTTATATAGCCCAATATCACAAATCACAAAGTTGCCTCAAGGGGCTTTACAGTCTGTACAGCATTTGACACCCTCCGTCCTTAGACCCTCAATTCGGATAAGGAAAAACTCCCCCAAAAAATCCTTTAATGGGGGAAAAAAATGGAAGAAACTTCAGGAAGAGCAACATAGGAGGGATCCCTCTTCCAGGACAGACAAACATTAAATAGTTTATATGTATTTTCTGCAGGAAAAAATAAATAAATCATGAGCCGTAAAGGGTGAGCAGCTGACAGACGGCTGCTTTTGAGTACGCCATTTTAGAAAGAAGGAATTATACATTGTTCCTCTTCAAATGAAAAGTTGAATTCATGAGCAATAAAATGCACCGTTGCTCAATTCAGTACACTCGAGGGTTTTGTTGCTACAGCCTTGCTTGGTCTGGTATGACCAGTAGCTTATTGTAGCTAATGTTATCCAATGTTAGCAAACTTTAGATAGTTATCACTGTGTACCTGACGATATAGAGTGAGTTTGCTGACTTGTTTATGACTCGTCTCTACTGTTCTACTGTGCTACTGTTAAAGGAAGTTACAAAGGGTTTGCTTTAAAAGGCTAAATCATTTTAAATAATTTCTTATGGGACCACCGTAAAACAACCTGTTCTTTAATTACAAATACAAAGACACAAAAAAAACTTTAATCAACCTAAAGTAACCCTCTGCATATCTACGATAGGCAACTTGAAACAGGCAACAAGTAAAAGCAGTAATGTAATTTTAATTATTCAAGTATTTGTTTTTTAATATAAAAAACATATAATATATAACAACAACCCCTTGCGGGATAGATGCTTTCACAGTAAATGTCACATTAGCTTATAATACTACAAAACCTTTGAAAAAATGAAATGAAAATTTGGCCATGAACGTTTTTCCATGATGTCAGTAGCAGAGCTTCAGTAATCACTGATATGCCAGATAAATGTGATAATACATCCAGTCTGTAATGGTCTTAGCTACAGTTAAACTCGTACTTGCACGACATGATACTGTATTTCTCTTAATGTGCGGAGGAGTTGATGAGCTGAAATAGCTGCTGACGTACGGCATCCATAACCAAGAGCAGCAGCTGGAGTAATGGGGAGCTGACACACAATTACCCCAAGTATGAAAATGTCAAGGAGGGGGGAAAAACAAAATGCACCTAAAAAAATACAAAATATACATATAACTTTTTCAGAGAGAAGAGGCAGTGAAATTATGATAATATGTAAACAAAATACATCAGGCAAATTCATAAAAAAAAGCATCCAGCGAATTCAATTTCATTATTACCAATGCTAGAGACAAATTATCGATTGAAAAATATCAAATTATCTTTCAACTTGGCCTGTTTGGAGACCAATAACACACTGCAGCTTATTTTCAGCTTTGCATCTGACTGTTCATGATAAAGATAAAGGGGAGAGCAGCATGATCATAGATTTATCTAAACAGACGACCTGGATTGTTGTTGGATAAGGTTAACACTTGCATTCTCATTGTTCAGGAACTCGTCTTTAATTTGTAAATAATACTTTTAAAATGTATAATATTATAGATTTAATACTCTATTGATTCCTTTCACAGAAGTTCTCTTCTGGCTTGCACTCCTGCAGGAAGATCGGGGTGCTAAGTCAGCAGCTTTGCAGCTGGTAGAGATTCAGTGTCTTTCACAAGGACACTTTAGCAGGGTGGAGTCAGAGCGACGGCTTGAACAAAGGTCGTCTGGTTGAAACACCGTCTGTAATCATTTGGCCACACTACTTAATGCTTAACACTGATTGACTTAATGCTTATAAAGAATAGTCTGCTTAAATTGGACCTGGAATACAGTAACAACACCACATTTTAATTATGCATGAGAATACCGGTACGTGCTTTACAAGCCTCATGCATTTATTAACAATCATGAGGCGTAATCAGCAGAAATAGACGTATATGGATGTTAATGAAAACACCTGTCATGAAATACACTTGCAGCAGTGCTCAGTGTTTTTACATCACTCAGTGTGATGAAATTTGAAAAGGAGACAAAGGGAAAAAAAAAGATCCCAAAACATTTAAGTTGTATTTTAGTGGTCCTCATGTCCCCTAACATCTCAGGTGCTTCTTGCTGGACATGTCATTCCAAATGCGGTGCATCTCCTCTGGGGAGATCTGGTGCACGGTGATAACCCGCCTGTACCTGCACAGACTGTAGGCCATTTTCCAGTGATTAAAACCACTGTTCTGATACGGGTGTATACCAAGCTTACGCAAACACAGTCCCACATACACATCCTCCAGGTGCAACAGTCTTGTGTGCAATGAAGTCTTGTAGATTAGCTCAGCTACGTCTGCTGAGAACACGTAGCCAGTGCCCGAGCAGAAAGGTGGGTATTTACTCTCAGGATACAAGTCCCTGGACATGTACCACTTACTGCGCATATCCCTTATGGGACCACCGTTTATAACATAGCCAGTAAAATATCTCCTTCTTGGCTTGGTGGTGGGCTTCAGGAGCTTGTAGATCAGATTGTCCATGTTGACAAAGATGTCACTGTCTGTCTTCATGATATACTGCGCTTTGGGGCAGAAGGTAGCCACCCAGCGCATGCCCATCATGGTCTTGAGGGTGAGGTTGTGGTAGGAATCAATAAAGTTCTCCACCACGATGTCATGAAAGATCTGGCTCTCCTGCTCCACCATCTGGTTCAGGACGGTGTCCGTGTTCCTGCCCAGCAGAAAGATGGTGAGGATGCGGATGTCGCTGAAGGTGCTCTCATCGCCCCAGGTCTCCCGGATGGCCTGCCGTGCATCAAACTCCTTGTGCGTGGTGCTAATGAGGATGACCAGGAAGGGAGCGATGCTTTCACACTTCTTCGGCTCACTGATGACAAATTCAAAGGCATGTGGGTTAAGGGGGCGGGTGCGGATGTTGTCGAAGGTGATGTTTTTGTGGGGTTTCGCAGTCTTACGTATAGGCACGGACATGTGGCCGACATAAGTGGTTGTCGGGCGAGATATGCTCAAGTACCACAGAGCGCTCGCCCAGCAGACCACTGTCAACAGGTATAAACATGACACTTTTGAAGGCATTATGCTGCATTTAGGTGTATTTTGATGAGCTGGATCTTATAAGGCTTTCTTTCCATTAGCAATGTTTCACCCAGCGAGGCAGCATTAAGCTGCTCCAGCGGGCAGTTTGACATTAATTGTTAGTAATGGATTACTTTAGAGAGAAGTGTATGGACGTCCAATTTCTCTTGGCGACACTGCTGCCTCTCCATTTACATCTGAAAGAGAGAGAGGGAAATAGTACATTAATACAAAAATATGTACATCAGACAGGCCCTAAAAATATACTTTTGAATAAATCATGAGAGAAACCATTGCAGTTTTTTTCAGATCCAATAAACCCAGCTGTGGCAACTCTAAAAGCCTCACCCTAGACTTTGCTATCAGCAACTACAGCAACAAGTCAAACAAATGAGGAAATGCTGCCCGACTATCACATTATATGTATACAATAAATAACTTCAAGTACTGTAGAAACACAGCAGAGAAACTTGATGTATCAAACTTATCATTTGGGTGTTGGAGTCAAAAATCATCACAACTCCATTTCAAAAATGAATTTGTTTCCTTGAAGTAAATCTAGTCGGAGGAAGAAAGGAAAGGACTCAGATGAAATCAATATCTAATAAATTACAAAAGGGGTTGAAACACATGTGGGAAAGATTGTGGTGCCATCAGCCATCTGGCAAAAGTGACTCATCATCAGACACATTTATATTATTCATTGTTGAAGTTTAGTTATCATTCACTGGCAAGCTCACATTGTGATGTAAGGATTTGCATATGCACACTGTGTTACAGTCTTCGTTTGCAACAGGCCAAATTCACTCTGTGATAATGATTTCCAATTTCATTTTCATTTTGCTCTCACATTCAATGACAAACAACACAGAAAACTCGGTGGTTATGATCATGTAATAATGATGCAGACTTTGGTTAAGGACAAGGAGAGCGCAGTCACAAGACAACGACATCTTGTTGATGTACTGGAGAGTTGCAAATGCCTCAAAGTGCAACATATTTTCCTGACAATTTTGTTTTGTTCAAGTACTGAGATTCTTTACTCATGTAAAAATGGTCCATTGCAAGTTATTACAGTAAGTCCTGTATTGAAAATGTTACTTGAGTAAAAATAGAAGCAAACTATCAAAAGCAAAATTACGCAATACAGACAACTGGTCCTTGTGAGTGCTACACTATTATATATTATCAGAATCAGAATAGGATTTATTGCCAAGTAGGTTTTCACATACAAGGAATTTGCTTTGGTATATTGTTGCATAAATGAATATAGTAGAGAAAAATAAAAATATATATATACAGATATATAAAACAAAGCCACTAAAAAGCAAGTACTGTAAAAAAAAAAAAAAGCAAGTCAAGAATACAAATATTAAATAGAGAAATTAGCAATAAAAAATGTGAAGAAATAATAAAATAAAATAGAATAAGATAAAATAAGAAAAAAACTGTACAATAATATGAAAATGAAGAGCTAATCTAATTATTAGATTAGATATTAAATCTGATACTTTAATGGGAATATTTCACTGTTGTAGTTGGTAGAGGTGGATTTACGGTTGGTTAGTTTTATCTATAACAATGGCTCATATTCTCATCATATATTTTCATTCATTTGGAGTCATGTTTGTGGCCACCTGGTGAATGTAACTCCAGTATTCTCTCTCTTTTAGCTCTGTTTTTGGTCTCTACCATCTCCTGAGGGAAATATCTGGCTCTTTAGCTGCTAAATGCTCCACTTTGTTCAACAGCTAGTCGCTAACTGTGTCTGTCTGTCTTTTGGCGCTGAGCAGGTTGGGTACAGTGGGTTTTTAGAGCTTTGCAGTTTTGTTTAGCTGGCCGGACAGCTAAACAATGAGCTGAAACTCACTACAAAGCTCCGTAAAGCCGAGGGGAGCTGCAGATTCAGGTGATAATTCTCTGTAGGTTCATCACTACGAGCGACCCCTCTCGCATTGAGACGTCGTTTTCACATTTGATACATTGCTATTATAAAATATAGATTATAGCTGCTGTAAGTACAGTAGGTGACAATGTAAAATGTACTTAGTTACATTCCACCAGCGGTTTTGTTTTACCGTAACAATATAAAACCATCAATAACATCACTTTTGAAGTACTTTACTACCATAAACTGAATTCAATGCTCATGCCTGTATCTAAATGAGTTATAGATTTTGTATCAGAGCTTCACAAAAGACGTGACAACATTTAATCCATGATCCTAGTGCACAGGTTGACATTTCACAAGAGCAGACAAATGCCCTTATAAACTCAAACCAAAAGCACAAAACAAAACAAAACAATTTACAAGCTCTCTTGTTCTGTGGCTCAAAAGAGCTGTGGGGTTGGCAGCATTCTGCATGATAGCGCGATATGGTGGCACAAAGGAAACACCTTACCATGATAAGCTTTCCCCCGGGGTGATTCTTTTCTCCCGGTTTGTTCAATGCTGCACTGCTATACTGTCTGTTTGTTACTGAGCTGACAGAAATTTGGCATGTCTATTTTTTTGAGCAGTGGTTCTGCAGCGTGGACACTGAAATGGCATTCATTTTGTGCTTTTGCGCAGGTGGCTGAGCAGCTACAGTACATGTTAGCATGCAGATCATGTATCTTGTCTTTTGAAGCTCTCACTGACTTTCATGTCATTCAGGGAAGGCAGATCAGACGATGCACTTCACAGGAGAATGGCCATAATGCAATAAAACTCATTTCCATCTTCAAAGCTGGACCTGGTCTGAAATGTAGCCATAATGACATGATTTGAATTCCATTTAAAAGTAGACCGCAATTACCTGCAGTCTATACCCATATTGTATACCAAGGTACTTTGTTAAACTGAAAGACATGACATTAACAACAAAAGGATACATACATGCTTTGAAAACAACATCTTTTTCTTGGTAGAAGGTAATCTGTGACATAAATTTTGCTGGACTTTTATGCCTGCAGACTATGAGAAATATACCTTTTTATCTTGCACTGCGACTACATCTGTACTGTTTATTTGGTGTCAGTTTGAGAATAGATTTTAGAGCAGCAGATTATCAGTCTGAGACTGCCTTACAAATGCTGTTAATTCTCAGCTTATTTTGTACTCAACCCTTTTCCCTAGGGTCTTTCGGTAAAACTCTTGTGTTGAGAGTATTTTCTCACTATATCAGACTTCTCCTCCTCTTGTGAAATTACTGTTAGATCTCATAGGATTTAGAGAGGCAAACAATTGTTCCCTTTAACAACACTTTACTCAGATGCGAGAAATACACAGAGACACCGATATTTTCTAAAACCAGAGGAGGGAGGAGGGTCAGGTGGAGTGAAGACAGAATAACAGAGGAAGACAAAGCAATGACTGTTTGCTCTAAGGTTAATAACATAGTGAAAACAGAAACCTACACAAAAGCAAGGCACATGCTTTATGTACGTGTTCACATGTTCAAATGTTCAAATACACAATAACCAGGGCCAGCTGGTAGCAAGCAGTCACTTTGTCCCACATTGCCACGTTGAAATCTCACTTTCCTAACTGAAGTAAAAATATTTATGAGACAGAACTGAGGCAATGTTTATGTGACAGTTCATTTGGCTGCCAGTCTGTAAAACATAACCTCCAGTGGCTTTTCAGAACGAACATTACTAAGCTGGTCTGGGTCTCTCATGTGCATACACACCACCAGATTTAATAGACTATATTCAATTTGTCCCTGACTCAGGCTGATGCCAAAGAAAGCACATTATACTACTTCTGAATGTGTGTCATTAATTAGATCAGAATGAACTGAAGATGTCATGCGTACGCAAAACTGAAGTGAGAGAAATTACATAATGTTGTTTCTCCATTGTCTATGAACAGCGGTGACTCATGTACTGACAAACCGGAGTGACGGCTCAGTACTGTCACACAATCAAACCAACTGATGAGTCACTGGTCTGTGTGATTATAATGATCATAATGACCGTGATGATTCAACATCAGACATTCTTGAGTGTGTGTTTTTTCTCTGCGGGTGAAACAGAGAGATATAAATGGGTCTATTTGCCATGCAATCAGGTGGCAGCATATATCAGTCTTAAAACGGTGAGATACAAGCTAGATATAAGGGGGAGAATGGGTATAGTAGAAAGCTGTAAGGAGGAGAGACAGGGTGATGCAGATCCTGTTTATGATCCTGAATTTTGGGCAACAATCTGCTCTTAACAACCTAAGTATGCTTTCTGCTCTGCTGCCACATTTGACCTCAAACAGGTAAAGTGGCAATATGACGTTTTTTAACGGAAAAAGCTGTCATTCGCTATGGTTGGGGATTTTTAATAGAATCAGAATAATAATATTTTCAAATGCTTTTTTTTTTAAAAATGGCAATAGACAACTTTTCAGTGTTTACTCCTAGCATTTAAAAAGTGGTATTATTGTTGGCGCCGCTGTCGCAAAGTCAAGCGGATCGCCTTCAGTTTCCCTCAGAGCTTAGCTACTACCAACAACACAGGACACACTGTGGAATTGTTTCCAATTTTCCGTGAAGAAACGATCAACACCACTTTGGAAATAAAAGAGAAGAAAGAAGCATGTTCACATTAGAGGTAAAGTGAAATTGCCATAATTTTATATTGAGTAATAACATAGTAAATAATAATAAATAAAGAGTAACGTTACGGTCTAGACCTGCTCTACAGTGTGCTGAGATAACTTATGTTATGATTTGGCGCTGTCTAAATAAAACTGAATTGAATTGGTTTGTTTTCTGGCTGCTAGCAGTAGCGTTTTGGACAGTAGCCAGGCTGGTCCAAAGCAAGAAATAACCGTAAGAATCCCCGATCTCAGTGCTACGATATAGGCAGAGTAAAACACCCGGTAGTTGGTTTGGAACCCTCTCAAGTCCCACCGCTCTCTCCATTGAGTGAATGCCAGTCCGAGGTTCACTCTTGTTTTTCCTTGTTTTTTTTTATCACTCTCCCTCTTCACAGTTACTCCGGTTGTTCCACCATCTGTCATTTCCGCTAGCTGGGGACTGCCGCCTAGTCGGTCAACCACTTGGGTCCAGACTGAAATATCTTTGCAACTATTTGATGGATTGCCATAAAATTTTGTAAAGTCATTCCTGGTTCCCGGATGATGTCATTACCTACTGACTTTGATGATCCCTGGTCTTTTCCTCTAGCGCCACCATGAGGCTCACATTTATGATTCTGAGTGAAATGTCTCAACAACAATTGGATAAATTGCCACGATATCTGGTAAACACATTCATGTCCCCCGGGATGAATTGTATTAACTCTGGTGAGCCTTTAACTTTTCATCTAGTGCCATCATCAGGTCAAATTTTCACTTCGTCCAACACTTTGGTTTATGACCAAATATCTGCAAAACTAATGACGTTCCCACCAGCCTCAGCTGCACTTTGTGTTTATTGCTAATTAGCAAATGTTAGCATGATAACATGCTAAAGATGGTGAACATGGTCAGCGTTAAACCTGCTAAACATCAGCATATTAGCATTGTGACTGTGAGCATGTTAACATGCTGAAGCACCGCTGTGCCTATGTACAGCCTCATAGAGCTGCTAGCATGGCTGTAGACTCTTTGTCTTTCTGGTCTAATAATATTTCATTAAGCATTTTAGTGCATTCACTAATTCATTCAGTTCATTCATAAAACATGACGTCATCCATAGCAACATGGTCAACTCCGCCCCTTCTCTTATATTATGAGTTCTCTCAGTCCCTCAGCAAAAGTTGCTCTCAGCAGCTTAGCGAAAAGCTCCTGAGAGGAAACTTTTAGCTGCATTTAGCGCCACTCTTAGTGGTAAGATAAGATACTTTGTGAACTTTGTGCCCCAGATTTTTTTTTGGATCACAGCTCTGTAATTTGCTAGAGAGGCCTTTCAGTTTCAGTCTCTGGTTGTCTGCATTTGTGGCTGCTCGATATTAGTGTAGCATGGAGCAGAGCCTACAGGCAGGCCGCCAGACCTTTGCGGAGCTATTATTACAATCAGTCTCCATAATACTGGATGTCACACTGAGAGTCAGTTATAAAATCTCCCGATCTGTGTGACCAGATTGGGCTGGTGACTGGCAGAAAGGGCAGTAAAATATTAGACAGTCTATACGGGGAGGAACACGGTCGCACCGCTGAGCCTTCAGGGCATGAAACGTACTCAAGAAACATAACAGGGAGGGGGATAAAATGAGGAAATAATTAGCCTATACTACCAACAGAGACCTAATTTATCATGATTTATTATATAGCAAGAGGTAAACTGGTATGGGGAGCCCAGCACAAAGACAGCCATTCATCAAGACATGACATTTCTTTCTCCAAGCCTCTGGGTTGACTGTTTGGCGGACTGGTTTCTAAAAAGGGCTATTATGCTCTCCTCTGCACACAACAAAAATGTTTTGATTCATGGCCCCATGACCATCTATAGACAGGTCTCTAAAGTGTTTTTCCAATAACAACGTCTCAGAGCTAACAGATTGCCAGATTGAATTAACTGGTTCAAACAAAGCTGGAGTATTGACAAAATTGCCAAAAATTTAAATTGATTACACTGGCTTTCATTTGACAAAACACTCTTTGAATATTGCTGGTTATACTTTTAATGACACCGCACACTAATGGCAGAACTTCAGAGATAACAAGATTCATTTTAATAATACATGCTTTGCATTTTAATATCTCACTGACAGTATACCTGCACCATGCTGTTTTAATACAAACACCTCTGCTGCTTTATATTTAGAGTTCAGTAATGACATTATGAAGGTTGGACTCCTCCTTTTGTTCGCTCCTCTCCTCAGACTTTTAATTTTAAATGTGGATTACAACCCTAGCGTGGAAAAAGCCTCTGTGATTTTTTTCACAATAACAAATAATTGAATGATATATGAAATACTTATGACAGGACCGTCTGATGGAGCAGAGATGTGTGAAAAATGATAGATGTATATCTACGTAGACAATGAAAATTGTAGCACAGCAAGTGGTAAAGTCTTCAATCTCCCGGCCCAGCATTATATTGCTGAAAGCCACATTTGTGAGCTTATAGCTGAGATTTCATCGACCTTGGAAAAAACAGGAGTGACCGTACACACATTTTCAAAGCCATTTAAACATGTTTTTCACAACATTTACTTGAACCTGGATTACAACCCTAGCATGGAAAAAGCCTCTGTGATTTTTTTCACAATAACAAATAATTGAATGATATATGAAATACTTATGACAGGACCGTCTGATGGAGCAGAGATGTGTGAAAAATGATAGATGTATATCTACGTAGACAATGAAAATTGTAGCACAGCAAGTGGTAAAGTCTTCAATCTCCCGGCCCAGCATTATATTGCTGAAAGCCACATTTGTGAGCTTATAGCTGAGATTTCATCGACCTTGGAAAAAACAGGAGTGACCGTACACACATTTTCAAAGCCATTTAAACATGTTTTTCACAACATTTACTTGAACCTCTCTATATTTTATGAGCCTGGTACTCTGTTATATAAAACACACAAATCAAAGAAAAAAGTTGAAAAGACAATTTTCAGATTCCTTAAACAAGAATGAGCCTGTAAAGCTTTTTCATCACTCTGTCTCTATAAATCTCCATTCCAGAAAGACTGCTGTGTACTGTAAGATCTGTTGTTCTAGAAACACAGATGGCTTCAGTATATCAACTGAGAAAAACACACACTTCTCATTAAATAATGTGGCATCGCTTTCGACGACAGCCCTGGTAGATAATTCATGTATTAGTATACTGTAGTGACATCTATATCATTATTTATTTTTTGGTCCTGTGCCTTCTTTCTTTGCTACTGTAATTCTATTCCCCCAAGTTGCTATGGTGACCCAAAGTGTTCAATATTAAATAAATAAAATAAATACATCTCATTTCATTCCAGCAGTGTTTTTATTTCACAATGCCATTTATTGAATGTCCACTAATTCAGACTGAAGCAACAGCTAATCACATAACTGGCCCCTACCCTGTTTGTTGTGACTTTGTGATGAAAAGTGGCATTGTGAAATAAAAACAGTCTTTGAAAAAAGGACATTTTGCAATAGAAAACTGCTGGAATGAAATAAAAATGATCGGCAATAAACTCTGTTATTGTAAAAAGGAGGATGAAATAACATTATAATAATGAGCTCAATTTTTAAAACAATATTGGATTTTACAATTTCATGGTTATGTTATATACTTTGTGTTTACACATATTATTCCTTTCATAATATATATATTCATTTATTAAAGATCCCCTCCAGACATATTATAAGACATACAGTATAACAGCTATGCTTTGAATAATAATTTATGTCTGATATGATTTTTACCACAAAAAAGTTTAATTAACAACTTACAAATTCTTAAAAGCAGATCTACGTCTTCTCCCTCATTAAATAATCCAGAACCTATGAATATATTTTTCAGTTCAAGAGTTTAACTGTTAGGCGCAAAATGTCTCCTACTTCACTGAAAAATCCATTCTCTGGAGGTTTCCACATCGCACCAGAGGGAGATGAGAAACCAGATGAACAAAAGCATCTGATTCTCTATTTTCCACAAACTCACGTCTTTTCTTTATTGCTCCCTGACTGAAACATTAGGGGAATATTGTCATTTACATATTCTATGCTTAGGGCTTGATCTAAATAGTGTTTTGCTATTATAGCAAGCTAAACACTGGAGGAAAATCTATACTGGCAATTAAATCAGTGAAGCTACATTAAACTGAATGAAAACTTTTGATAGATTGAAAAACATAAAACTTCACAGTTACTTTATTCCCTTGGGAAAGCTGAAATCCCTCGAGTATCACATATTGAATTAATATCAGTTAATAAATGTTGATACTTTAATTGGATATCTCTAAAACACATTTGTTGGGTGGATTGAGGACTGCTTTCCACTGTATACATAATTCCAGTAAAATGCAGGATTGGCTTTATAATGGGCTGATTGCAGCAAGAACAATTGTTTTTCATGCATATATGTAGGCTGAAATAAGGAAGTGTAACACAAAACAATTCTACACAGTTATTATTGTTGAGTGGTTGTTCAGGTTTCATTATCACATGAATTTATGCTTTAAATCAAAAGGGAATGGCAATGCATGGCTGATTTTACTTCGATGATTTTCTCACTCACTGAGGGTGCAGTAAAATGTAAGAAACTTCAAAAGAATTGACCGTTTACTAACTACATAACTAGGCACAGGCCTGTCAAGCTTTATAATTCTCCACATGCCAAAGTGGTGTGCATGGGGCTTGAGCAATTTTTGAGATTTTGGAGGCTGGTGTCTTTTTTTTAAAAGTCTTTCCAAAACCTTTCCAAAAGAGCAAAAAATGTAAGGAATGAATTAAACAGTGTGTTTGTTTGCTCTAATTGTAAGTTGCAATCGTTAGCATGTTTGAACAAAATAACAGTCTGAGTTTACATTTTTTTCTTATAAAGCTTATATTACTAGGACTAACTAGCTGCGAAACAACAACAATGCTGTTTCTTTATTTACATTTACATTATCTTCTTGTCTTCTTTGTGTATCATTAGCTGGTGAGGATTCTGACTCATTGCCTGGGACCTGCAGCTTTAGCCTCAGTGTTTAAGCACAATATCGTGTATGTAGTCATCAAGTGCATATTTAATAAGAGTCAAGACCCAACGTACAAGAGTCTAATTTTAAAACGAGCCAGCTGGAAACATTAAAAAGTCAGCAGGAGACTGCGTTTTTTAACAGCTCATGAAGCTAACGTTAGATAGCTACAGCTGATAAAACCTGACAGCCATATTTCAACCAGCTGGCAAAATCAATGGTCGCCGGCTAGAAATGAGAAGCCTGCTTTTTTCTACCTCTGTCTAAAATCAAGGACCCTTGGAGGAAGAGGGAAACTTGCATGTATCCCTTAACAATTTCTGTAATCAAAAAGCACAAAAATGCCACCCTTTTGGAAGACACTGTGAAGCAAATCTTTGTTATTATAGCTTATTTATTCTATTTTTTATGATGCCCCTGACTTATGATTTAAATCTGGAGCTGCTATGTTTGTGCAGAAATATGTCTGTCATTCCTCTGTCCTGATTTGTCGATAAAGTTGTAAACAACAACAAAACAAACAAACAAATCAAACAATGTTGCCACTGGTCATAATCCAGGGAGCAATTACGCTTCCCTAAAATGTATGTGGAAAAACAAATCAGTATTATATAAATGTAATTTCTAGGAGACAAGGTTGCAGTATTATTTGCACAAGCATCACTGTGCTGAACAGTTTGTTGTGCTATATTTTGAATAAGAGTTGATTCCTAATTCCAATACATTTAATTGTTCATTTGCATGTTATTGTCCTCGGGCAACCTCCACTCCGGTGGGACTCTCCTTATTAACAAGCCAGAACATGGAGATTTCGAAGAGATCCCACCTTCAGACACTTGCTGGTAAAACTGTTGTTGCTCATTTTAAGCCTGGGCAAAGCAGAGGCTGTAAATAAATCATTAGCTGTGTCTGAAACAACAAGATTCATTTCCAGGTTTCACTGGAAGATGACGGGCAGGCAGGCGATCGGTGCCAGAGGAGTAATAACGGTGATGGAGGAACTAGAGGGGGGATAAAGAGAGGAGTCAAAGATCCTTTCTCAGTGGTTACCCCGGGGACTGCTTGCACCTTCCTGCCATCAGGTGTTGCCGAAAAATATTAGCGATGAGGCAGGGTGATTCGGAGGCTTTCAAAGCAGAGCTGCAGACAAACGGGAAGTTGGTGTCCTGCTGGGATGATGCCAGCGTTCTTTCTCCGTGAACAGATGCCGCCCAGTGCACACTATTCTTTGTTCCCTTCCCCAAAGGCACGCCATGTTGCATGCTGCACACAGAATAAAAATGCTCACCTTGATGCCAGTAAAGGACATGACGCAAAATGCATCTTCTTGCCAGTTTTAAACCATCAATCACCTCCTCAATTTTTGATGAGCTACTTTGGAAACTTAGTGTAAACAATGATGCCTTGCAGAGAGCTACTTCTATCTCTCTTTTGCTTTATAAAATCAGGGCTCAGCTGGAAGCCTGTAAAACATCACGGAGATGTGTCACTGTTACACACAGCTGGCGTGATGGATATTTAATGCAACAGCACTGGATACTGGCAGTGAGAAAATGTCAAGAAATGGGAGAACTGAAATGCAACCTTTTTCTTCATTACCAGCATTACATAGCAACCATCTGCCTCATGACAAAATGAGCAAGCAACCAATACTCATTTCTCAATTTATGACAGACAGTCAGAAGAGTATGAAAATGGATTATACAATATATTACACTTTTCTGGTTCCATAGAAATACCATGTATAATAATGATACAGTTAATTAACATGCTTCTATTTAGAAAACCTCATAAAATTGTACATCACTGGGGTCCACTGCCCTGCATCCATCAGATCAACTGCTCTGTGAACTAATGTGTTACTGCCTATCTCTGCACTGTACAACTGAAAACAGCACGTGGATATTGTGTCTGTTCACAAAAAGGAAATCCTGATCAATTATTGTCTTTTTACTTTTAGATATTTCTAGGTCTGTAATGAAGGGATATCTTGTGCGTCAGCCACTTTGCAGCAAGCCACCGCTGCTCATAATGGGAAAATAATTTTAGGTGACTGATAAAGTGCAAATGGCTAACTTCAGTATGCTAGTTAGCGAGCTTGTGTTGCTCCAGATGCTGTAAAATGCTATATTCAGTTTCTTTGGGTAAGGAGTGGAAGGAAAGCAAAGACGGTAAGTTCCTGCTATTTCATTTGTCCGAGCTTGATCCATACAACTGACATTTGCATAAATTTTGTTTGAGTTTTGCTTTCACATCTCCCTTTCACTGCTATGCCTGCAAATGTTTGATGCTCAGCTTCTCACAATTGTGAACTTGCGAGGCTTTCCGCACAGAAATGAGTGAGAGGCCTGATTTTCAATTTGAAGTTTCCTGTGATGGCCATTTTCTGCTTGGACCAGAGGTGTATTTCTATCCAACTGTCCAATAAATGATTCCTTGCAGTAAAATACCCTACAGGACTCAGCCGAAATAGCCATTGTTTTGCTTGAAAAATACAAGTACAACCTTTTTTCTTTGTGTACCTTTTCTCCATGTACATTTGTTTATTTAAATACTGATATGATAAATACTGAATACAGAGGACACCTGGGTAGGTTTCCTAAACGTTTTGGAGTCTTTATTAAAAAAGAAATTCAATAATTCAACAAGAAATTGAAGTATTTCTTTTGTTGTAGTTTATACAATAATCCTCCCCGGGAAACACTGAAAAACACAAGTGACTCTCTCCAGCAAACAAGAAACTACTGTCATCTGGTTGGTGGCTGTACTGTGTCTCGTTTTATCCAGTGTCCTCATGGATCGAGTTCCGTCCTGTCCGTTTCTGTATCTTTTGTTCCAAGTAATATGATGTGAAGGACCCTCATTACTGAAGCCAACACATTAAATTAAACAGGACGCGGCATTGCACAGAACCACAATCAAACTGCAAACCTCTGATCCCTCTCAAACCCAGTGACTGTCTCTCCAACAGAAAGAGAAAGAAATACTGATGAGAATGCCATCTCATCTTTTAACCTATTATCTCAAGACTTAAATATTGTTAAAAGTAGACTTTGAAATGTGCAGTTAAATCCATGCTCTTCACTTTCACCCCATCAGATACTATGTATGCGGTTGTGGTTACAGTTTTGCTGACTTTAATGTTCTTTTTTTGCAAATAATTCCTTAAAAGTTACTCCTAATAAATAACTGGTCATACATACGTTATGGTTAGGTGCTGCTAGACGAAATGCTATGATGTGTCAAACAGAGGGAAAGTCAACAGATTCATAAGATTTATGGCTTTGCACTCCATCTAACTCACCTAAGGAATTAATATGTGAGTCTATAAGCTCTGGCAGGAGTTTATACGTGACTGACTGGTCTGTTCCAGAGCAGCAAAACATCTCAGTCCAAACAAACAAGTACAAATATGTCCGAGACATTTTTCAGTAAAAGCAGTAGATGGCTTTAAGATGATGATCTATCCGAGAATTTCTTTTACATCCTGAACACTGATTTGTTTCCGTGTTTCCATAGTGACTCTGAAACTACTGGTATTATGTTAATGTAGGAAGCCTTGTGGCTATTTGAATGGCAGTGGGGACAGCAAACATAAGTACAAGCCATTCAGCCATCCATCCTCTTTACTGTCTACTGCATAAATGCTACATAGTTGACCAATTAAATGATAAGATAGCCTTACTCTTTATTCTATATCCATCCCACATACATCAATGACTTGATCCTACTAACAAGGGAATTCCCTGTGTAGTCAAAGTCTGATGTAGCTTATTCCTCTGTGCCATAGACCTCAATTCACTGCCATCTCACACCAATGAGCCACAGCGTTGCACTGGCTTTATTTTGACTCAATCCCATCTATACTGTCCTGCTGCCTTAAATACCCACCAGAGCACCAAATTTGTATTAATCCGCAGCTGAAAATAGTACCCAACAAATGTACTATTTAAACCTGTTTGAGTAACCTGAAAGATACAGGGCCCAGGTGTTTTAGGAAATTACTAAGCCTTTTTTAAATGTAACTATACAGTTGTGACCTTCAGTAGGAATGAATGGGCTTGGAGCTGAGGTCCACAGACAGGGTAGGGAAGTCTGAAAGTACTGAGAGACGCATTATCAATGTTGATTTTGGTCTTTTCATAGGAAAATACACAGGCAGCCTTATTCTTTAAATGTACAACATACAGCAGAGTACATACAGCAAAGTAAGGAGCAAGACTCCAATTAAGATGTTTTGCAAGCCTATGTAATATATCCCAAACATGACTGACACCCTTTGATTAAGATTAAGTATTTACTCCATGCTCTAGATAATGAAAACAGCACAGACGAGGATTTTCAGAGCTTCCAGCTAGACGTTATTATGCAGAAGATTATCTTACACAAAATGCCAACTGCACATATGAGAATCAGTTCTCAAATGTCAAGAAAGCGCAACTTTGAGTGAGTGATGTGTTCAATGTTACAGAGAGTGCCCTGGATTCTTGGCATTAGCACACAGCCAGGGGATAAATTGGATCGGGGCTATCCGGGCATCAGCCCTGGCACACAGTCTCCCAGACATCATCAGGCTCAGCTAAGCCCCGACATATCCTCCATCAACGGCAAAATTATTCATTCATACTTTTCTACTGTGGAAACAAAAAAAGTATTGTGTACATGCTAGTCATTAAAATGAACTAAAATTGGTTTTAGGTACGTTGTTTTCCGGCTTTAAAAGACTGACAGTCACTACTAACCACCCACTGTGTACTGTGTCAGCACTGACATGATTAATGTGTGCGGACGAGCAGCAGAACCAGTTAATTAGACACTGTCAGTCATGCAGCTGAGGTAAACTAGGACTATTTTGATCTATTCTGATTTAACAAGGCTGTGGACTGGGCAGTTAATTGCATTAACAATCAAAGTTTAAATTGAATTGTTTATGTGGATTTTAATGATTCTGTCACCAGCATAGTTATCCTCCACCTCCCTGCAAGTCAGCACAGTTGGTGGTCTGGTGGCTGCTGGCAATCCTGAGAATGTGTCCCTCCTAGATTGCAAGGCGTGGTATTGATACAGTACCAGGCAGTTTAACAGGGATCTGCTTCCTGTCTGCATCTCTGGGGCTGACTGGATATGTGATATGAAATTAAGATATAAAATTGCCATGGCAATACTGAAAAGGCTGAAAGCACCAGGCTTGGAACCCAAAATACATTTAGCATGGAGATTACTTAATTTTTCGCTTTGAAAGATTGAGCTCTTAGTGCCACTTACAAGGTAGCGAATCATCAGGTAAAATGTTATTCATTAAGGAAATTCATCTTCTGCATTAAACCAGTCTTAACTATTTCAGAGCAGTGGGCCGCCACAATGCAAGTGGACCAACTTCAGTTCTGCCAGTGGTTAACACTGTCTCCTCACAGCCGTGTAGAGTTTCCACTAAAACAGGCTTAATGAAAAAGGACACAGGCATGTGAGAGATGTAAAGTAAGAGCATAATATGACATACATTTGAAGCTATACTGACAAATTGTGTGTACATTTACATATGATGTGATTAGGCATTTTAATGTAGCCTACTGTTCTTTATGGGCAATAAAGTATTAATCAACAAAAATGCACACTATGCAGGTCTTGTAGGAAAGCACATCACCTGTCAATAGAATGTCCTCTTGTTATACAGTTACCATTAAAAACTACAGTAATTAAAAAAATATAATTTGTTAAACTGGTGTTTTATCTGAATAAGGAATAGCTCAAAATCTTAGTCTACTGTTAAACAAAGTTATGCTGTATGGAATTTAATTGACAGAAATTATATCTACAAAAGACAACTCACTAAAAACATAAAAATAGTGTGAAAACTATGAATTAGTGCATCGTCAGCTTTGCCTTCTCAGCTTTTTAACACATTTTTAAGACTGTAGGATGGTTACAATTTAATTCAACTTGATTAGTTTAAGGGAATCTTATTTCTACCAGTGTAAATACTATGAGTCACTCACAGAATTATAAAAATGCTGAAGTAGATCTTTACTCTGCTACTGCAAATATTTTCAGATGAGGCTTATGGGACGATAGTGCAGGGATGTATTCCAATTTTAACAGACAAATTGAGAACAAAGGACGACGCTGTTCACTTTTTACTGTATACATACTGAAATAAAATCATTACCTCGTTCTTCCCTGTTGGTGAAGGGGCAGGTGGGTGTATTTTTTTTGTGGGTTAGAAAGAGACACGCCTGATCATGTGTCATCAGTTGTGCAGAGTTGGGTAGAAATGCAGAGACTTAATGAGAGGATGTTTGCTGTGGAGCCTCTCCAGCCAACCGTGTCACATCACAGAGCAGCCAGGTAGTCATTAGAGGGACAGATGGTGCTGCGGCTGATTGGTCTCTCTGCTGACCTATTTGAAGGTGTTTTTACTCATCATGCCTCTCCTCAGAAGTAGTGAGCAATGTAGGGAATAGCGAGGCTCCGATAAAGACAGAAATGCAAAGTACACTTCAGTAATCTGCAGGAGTCCTATTGCAGCTTTGATGTGTGGGAGACTCTAAGGGGCTCAATGAGTTTGTGAATTACTCATGAATAACAGTGCAAAATATGTCTTCTTATTACATGAAGCCATAAAACTGGGGATTATGCATATAACCAATGTTGCCTGGGAGAGGGAAAAAAAGTACAACACATCAGTATGGGGATTGCTCACGAGACCAACCTGAAGAACCTCTCTCAAACCTCTCCCTGTCAAGGCCAATGAGACTGTCGCAGGCAGGGGAAGCCCTGCCTTCCCATAGGGCTACAAAAGACCCTGCGCAATCTCTCCTCCTCAATCTAAACTGCACTTCACCGAGATGGAAGGTGGTGAGGGCCTGACTTGTATTGTATCTTGTTACACTTGGTACAACACATCAGTATGGTTCTATAGCATCATGCCTCGAGATAGACTGAGAAGAGAAGAACAGTGACATTCACGTCGGAACAGACGCCCTCCACCGAAACACCTTTAAAAAGAGCCCAAGATGCAGCCATGCCCCTGGTGGAGTGAACTGTGTATCTGAGAGGTCTGATTTCTCTCCAAAGCCTGTCAGAACAGTCCAGAGGGTTCGACAGCTTGGTGGAGAAATTCAGAGTGGCGTGTCTTGGGCAGCTCTGTGAGATTTAGCCACTGCCTTGGCCATGTCTTTCCCCAAGACTGTGCCCGCTGTGCTGGGGAGCCAGAGAATGAAATCAGTCGTTCTGCGTACCTCAGCCAACAACCTAGCGGGATTCTACTTCTTCGACAGGGCCTTGTGTAGACACTGCAGTTTCTCCACCTGATAAGCTTGCAGCATTCAGAGACAGTGAAGTCGGCTGGGTCTTCCTCCATACCCACGTACTCAGAGATAGGGAGGATATCATCCATCTGTTCACCCCACGACTGCCCTGCTCTCCCCTCTTCCAACTCTGTGGGGCATGCTAAACAAGTGAGTCGTTAGCGAGCTAACGCTAAACAGGTGTGGAAGTAGTGGATTTGTTGGAGAGGCTAAACAAGTATCCGTTAGCAAGCTAAATGAGCCAGGAACGAGCCTTAATAGTGACGCCCTGGTTAGGGAGCTAGGTCACCTCCTGTTGGACATACAAATCGCTAGCAAGGGCCTGCAAGAGTCAGGTTAAGCGAGGTGAAGTGTAAATAGACTGAGGAAGAGAGACTGCGCAGGGTCTTTGTAGCCGCATAGGGAAGGCGGGGCAACAGTCTCACTGGCCTTGACAGGTGTTTTGGGACAGGTGCTTTAGGTTGGTCTCACGAGGACGCAATGCCCATACCGATGTGTTGAGTGTGCCGACCGAAAGGGAACCAACTGTTACTTTTAAAATATTCCACAAATACAAAAATCATCTGGAACCAAGACATGAGATAGATTACATGCAAAATGAAAATGTCAATGCTGGATTGTTTGAGAAAGTAAAGATGATTCTATGTAGGTCTATGCTACAAAAAGGGATGTTCTGAATAAAATATCAAATGCAGAGCAAAGGGGAAGGCCATTTCTCTATCTGAGCAGCTGGAAATCCTTATTATCTCCTTAACAACCTGATTTCAACACATAGAAAAAATATCAAACAACCTAAAACCAGTAATCTCTTTTGATGCTTTTGATGACGCCTCTGATGTTCCAAATTTATATTTGAAGCCATACGTTTTTACTTGCACTAGAAATAACACAGCAACGAGGCAATGAACAGACAGGACTTTCATGTTGCAGAATGCCTATTGAGTTTCATTTTGCAGCATTTCATAACAGGATGAAACAGGACGCAGCAGCCACGGCAGGAATAATCAAGGCTAGATGGAGGAGAGATGAATTATGGGTCACTTCTATGGTGGCTGTCACTGCATGCCTGGCATCAAAAGATGGAGCAAAAGGTGCAGAGGAGCCTTTCTGTCAAAGCCATGATCTTCACAGATGTTGAATAAACTGAATGGAGGAATCTATAATTTTCACTGTCTGCTATAAAACCACAAAATAAACAACATCTTGTGAGGGAGAAAACAAGGTCTTGCAGTGCTTGATAAACAGCCAAATTAGTCATGGATGTTGTTTTTTAAACAGGATGCACCTTGTCTGCAAAGTATCATATCTGGGGATTTTTCTACATATATTTTCAATTTTGGTGAATTTATGTAAAACTCAACAAGACTGATGACCTCGCAGATGATTTTCAAGTTATCCAGCAAGGTCTGAGTCTGCCAAGGTAACACACAGTACAACTTTAACAACTCTGTTCAATTGTAACATATTTAATCAATGTGTCAAACTGCTACTGTAAAAAGAATTTCTGGCATAATGTTACCTTGAGGCAGTTCAATGTTCATAACAGAAATGAGCAAATTTTCTGTAGTGGGTGAAACAGAGGTTTGACTGCAACACACAGGGTGCATAATGCAGGATAAAAAATGGTTGGCTCTCTCTCAGGGAATTTCTCTCACTACTCCTTAAGGATGGATCGATCTGTTAAAAGTGAGTGAAATTAGTCCTTCATACTAGATATTTCTTGGTTCAAGAGGGTGGTGGTGATTTAAGCAAAAAGACAGAAGATAAACAACTGCATAAATAGAAATGATAAACAAAAAGCACAACATGGATCACAACGTCAACAGGTTATATACTGCACTTTTCTTTTCTTGTTGTTTCACAATGACAACAATGACAAACAATGTTGTGTGAGAGATCAAAACAAAGCTAAATCAATTTGTAATCTTTCAAATGAACCTTTTCGGTACAAATGGTGTAAACGCTTGGAGCTATTTGAGGCAAATACTCACACAAGGCGCCCTTTGCAAAAAGGCTGTGTATTTAAGCTGTCAATGCTCTGCCCAAAATGTTGCTTTGTTGCCAATGCTGCCTGAGTATCTACTTTTCTAATGGTATAATGTTTCAAGTAGCAAGCTATTTTTTAAGTAAGTGGGGTAGCATAAAGTAATGAGCACATTTGTTTATTATTACTTTACAGTAGATGTTTCATAATGTGAAATTACTTTAATGTATTAAGCTTCTTTTTTTGAGTAGCTCGCAGTGTAGATTTCTACTTGCAAAGTGTGGTGTTACTGTAGCTTAACTACTTCTAATGAAGAGTAGCATGTAGCTTCACTACAGTAGCTACAGTTTTATAGTATCTTCCACAATACCGGCTTCTGCTTATGTAGCATTTTATAAGCAAGCTCGCCTGCCAACAGTCAAATCATGTCACCCCAGAACGGCATTGTGGGGGAATATCACTAGACGTTTTGTGGTGAGCTCCCTCCTGCCGGTATTTGGTGACGCCATATGTCATATTGTCTGCCAGCCTCAAATGTGCACCTCAAGCCGAAAGCAAAATATTTCGGTCCTGCCAGCAGCCTGTGGCTGACGCAACTAACTTCACAAAGCTAAAGCTTAAGTATTGTTAGTTAGCGAAAATACTGTTTTGGCTCTGTTTTTGTTTGTGTGCTCGGCAAAAATCTTTAATACTTTTTTAATGCTGTCAGTGTTGCTGGCTGTAGTGGCTGTGCTTATTTTTTCTTGTTGATTAAAATGTGCATTATGATGCTTTCATGCTGCTTCATGCTGAGTTCATTTTGCCGCATTTCTCCCAAGGTTGTTGTTGTCTTGGAGGGGTCTCCAATTGGCTCTCTGCAGACCAGGTCTCTGTTATGCAGTTGTGTATTGGCTTTAGGAAAGTTTTTCTGCAGAGCTTGGTGTATGATTCTGGGGAGTGAGGAGGTCAGAGCCTGGACACCAAATATCTCTGTACATACTATGTATTCACATAATAAAATCTGTTCCATGTGAGTTGACTGACTGAGCTTTTCTAACCCTGCAATGTCAGGTTTGGTGTCCTTTCAGAATAGTTTGCTATAGAGATATTGAACTGAACTCGACACAGTGAAAGAAAAATATTTGCTGAAGTACAACAGCATTTATCTTTTAACAACTATATCCAATCTCTGTCTCAAGTATGAGACTGTCTGTGATAATATATGTCCTTATAGACAAAACATAATGTTATACAACAAATGACTACCTGATCTTTATTGTGTAAGGGTAATACACCACTTGCTCTAATGGTGGCCATTATTTAAAAAACAAACAAACAAAAAAAAGCCTGAGATACACAACACTATATGAACATGGACATATACTGTAGAAATCTCTTTAACCTCACCTGCTAATGCTCTATTATTACTCACTCTATTATTTATTTCTGTCTATACTGTGTATAGGACTATTTTTCTATTTATTTTTATTGTATTCTATATATGACACTTTTGCTGGCTGCTGCAACGCTAAAAATTTCCCCGCTGTGGGACAATAAAGGCTTATCTTATCTTATCTTATCTTATCTTATCTTATCTTATTGATGCAGTAGGCTGTGGAGGTGGAGGGAGTTAATCTGCAAAGTAGCAGGTAGCGCAGAAGTGTCGAGTATGCAGAATTAATAAGTACCAAGGAGTGTTTATATGGACTGTCTTGTTATACAAGATTGGTCATGAACATTTATTATTGCATGGTAGATTATGGAACTACACGTTACTACTCCTGTGCCTCCCTGCAGGCTCCATTATCCCGCCACACATCATGATAGCACTGTATGTGTTGAGTTAAAAAGAAAAGTAGACATAAAAGTAGATTTGTTTCCATTACGATGCCTCTAGCTCCCTAATTGTATTTACCAACATCATAAAATCTAAATGGTGAAAACCACACAGTTATCTCAGCATCCAACATTACAAGATAACATTTTAGTCAGAGACACTTATGTCAAGGTATTGATCGTTTATAGCAACAGTTACAGAGATAGACTTGGTGGAAAAGGCTCTGCTCTTTGGGGAAGCACACTGAGAAGTGTCAAGTTATAAGCTTGAATTTGATTGGACGTTACTAGTCAGCTTGTAGCCAGAGATTGTAAAGCATGAATGAAGTAGCTGATACCAATCAGCTAATGCAATCAGGAGTTCAGTCCTCTGCCTGAACTAATGCTTTCCTCCATTGCACTACTCTTTAATGTTTTAAAACTGTTTTGCTTGTAGTGTAGTGTGTCTGCTTGATCCCAATAGATAATACAATACAGAATGTAAAGCTTTATCTTGCCCACAGCAATGCCGGGGTCAAACTATTTCAGTTTTACCTGACCTAAAGAGGTCTGTCCTTCTAACATATGGTTTCTACATTTCATTCTAAAACTGGAGGCTAAATGCATAATATGAGAAGAAGAACTCCTCCATTCAGCTCCTCTCAGAGTTGGTGGGTTATCTGTCCAGATGGCCACTGAAACGCTGTCCGACCTATATCATTTCAACTCAGGTGGCAAAATGGAACGTGTGCATCCCCAATGTGTATGAAAGAGATGCCCTGCCACCCCAGCGGCCATGTGGGAGAATCAGCTATAGATCATCACCTCCGGAGCTGGCAGTGTTGTCTCCAAACACACTTCCACACGGCAGATGCTTCCTGACATGCAGCGTGAACCCAAGCTGTCCAGCTGATACTCAACTGGCGCACAAATATATTGAAAGATCCAGTAACTTTCATGGAACAATGAAGTAAAATACTGAGAATGGTGGGCGTTATCAGCACAAAGGTTACGTCAGCAAAATGTCACAGCGCAGTTTTTAGGCCGTGAAGCAGCAGTGTAACATTTCCTTTTAATGGTAAACAGAATGAATGACAAGGTTAACCAGTACTACAGATACTGTACCTCGCCTGGCTGATTGTAAGTAGTTTTATATGCTGATAACTGGGAATAGTAAAAGCAAAAGGTAATTTATTTAGTTGATTGTGAAAATTGGTATATCAAACATGCTCCTAATGATGCTCTCATCTCCAGGTTAATGGGGGTGCGTAAATGTGTGGTTTATGAAGCCAGGCATTGAAGCATCGATAGAATAAAAGCAGCTGTGGGACCTGCACATGTGACAGGAAGTAATTAAGCTTCCATTACTCAGAGTTGCTCATCTCTGCACACCATTAATGCACTCTAAAGATGCTCCTCTTGTACGCTCCAAACGCATGGTCACAGTTAATGTAAATAGCCGAGCACGACCCTCTTGTCACCGCAGCCTTTCCCTTCTGTGGTAACATTCGCATTAATGATGAATCATTATGCAGAGGAATCTGACATTTTCGTCTCATTATTTGACAGGCTGCAGCTTCCCCGTCAACCCCAAAGACACCTCTGTCTGAATCCTATTATCCCTCCGCTCCTTGAGCCCTGTGGCAATGTAAAGAGGATCACCAAACCTTCTTATAAAGCACTTCACCACGACACATGTTGTTGACCACAGTTACACCTGTGATGTGCTGCACTTGTGTCAGACAACTGAATAAAGACATGCATTGTGAATACTGTACGCCCACACATGCACACACAGGCCGCAGAAAAGTGTTTTTTTATTATCATATGCACCCACACACGGACACAATAAAACAGCATGCAAAACGCAAGACACAAGTTTCTTTTGTGATAACAGTGCTGTGTCTCTGTGTGTACCCCCACAGGTTCTCTTCGATTCACCACCCTTCCCTCTCCCTCACTCCCAAAGCTCTGTCATGAAATATGCATTCACATTCAATATGTTGGGATTCAGAGTCAACACGCCGAACCGAAGGAACAGCCTGCTTCCTTTGCTAGTCGCAGTGGTAAAACCTGCTTCTTTTTGCTTTCAGACACTTTTCATCGCTGTGGATAATTTATGATACAAGTTAAAGCTGTGAGGCAAACACAATTACAGTTGGCCACCGTGAGTCACTCTGTCACAGACTCAGACCTTTTGTCCCCATTGATCATCAAATGAAGAATGAAAAAAGTATCCAGCTTTCCTTGTTACTAGGCTCAAAATTCAATCTCTTACTGAATCAGGATTTTGTCGGCACTGAAGGCGTATTTTTCATATAACACCGTGAAGGTTATACATGTATGCTATGTATCTTTGAACTGTCGGATCATGCAACTTAGCTGTGCGTTTGTGCAAGCATGAGGCAAAGAGCCAATAGAGCCATTTCAGAGACTCAGCAGAACCGAAAGCAGGACATGGGGAAGGATGATTGGGAACATACAACTCCAGGACACCCATTACAGGTACAGGATACAGAAAGATAACAAGACGAGCGTCTCTGGAAAAACATTAGCCTGCTCTGAAGCAGTGCGTCAGTGCCATGTGAGGTGAAAGAGACTATTATAAAACCCAAGCAATTTAGAAAGTAAATGGATCCAGTATGAATCAGTATATGTGTGCAGAGGTGGAGGTCTTCTTATTTTGCATTGCATTGAAGAATTTGTCAAAAAACAAACTATTAGCCACAGAACAAAATCTGCTGTTTATAAATGCAATTAAATTGTCAGGCAGAATTTTCCACATGCACTCAGAAACCTTATTAACAATGCTGTTCAGGAGTTCTTGACATATACATCTATTCTTTACAAGCAGATGGCTGTAGCCACCGAGGCAGAGATGCTAATTCCAGCCCTGCCCCAGAAATACTTCAAGCAGTTAGCCATGTGTCCTCACAGCACCCTTGCAGAGACAATAATATAACGGACATTCAACATTCAAACTAATTCACAAGAACATTTTGACAGAATGACAGATTCACTGTCATAAAACAGATATGACTTTGGATTTAGGTGTCAATGAAGTCTCCTCCATCATGAAAAGAAACACGGCAAGCTACACAATATAAAGCAAAATCAATACTATCTTCATTCTCTGTGATGCAGCGACAAAGTGATTCATGTCCACATCATCAGAGAAAAAGCTTGCACCGTCTGAAGTGTTGTTCAAGGCAAAGTATTCAGTTCAATGGGCACAGTAGCCTAAGATGATGAATGAAAAGAAAAGTGGAGGAAGACATGGTAAATGTTGCACCAAATCCATGTGTTCTATTCTATTTCCTTTCACCTGAAAAATCAAGGCACAACTGTGCACAAAGTCGTCGACGCTAATAGAAAGTGACAGAACCCATGAATAGATCTCAGTGATTCTCGTGTGCTTTATTTGTATTTTCAGCCTAGTCAATATATACTATAAACCTTCTGCTGCTGCTATGTGGCACTTTCGGCTGTTAGGGATTGTAGTTATTATGCTTTAAGTCAAAAGTGCATACACAGTAATAATCTATGCTTCCACTAAGCCATTTTGGCTGGGAGCCTCAGTCTGCTAAGTGGTGTGCAAATAGAGAAAGTAAATTACCATAATACCACATTTGTGGCTGTGGTAAAATGCACCTAGGACATGGAAACATGCAGCAAAAACAGCCAACAGCTGTTCCCAAATACTATGCAATGCTATATGAAATCTGAATGCCCTTTATGACTGCTTTGATCCAATGAACAAAAGATAGTTAGTCTGTAGTTTTAAGGAAGTGTGATTGAGATAAAGCCTCTTTAAGTATACACATAACAAAAACCTATTCAAGTATAAATATTATTATATTATTAAACCTGCAATAACTGACTTTTTTGGCCAAAAAAGTGTGCTTATTTGCTTTTTTACAGAGTTGGATGAGAAGGTCGATACCACAGGTGAGCTTAGCTAAGCATAAAGACTGGAAACAGGAGGAACCAGCTAGCCTGGCTCTGTCCAAACATTTAAGTTCATGTTGTGTCTTGTCTGATGCTGCTCCCAGTCTTCATGCTAAGCTAAATTTACCATCTCCTGGCTGTAGCTTCATATTTAACAAACTCCAAATGTCAACTATTCCTTTAATGTGCACACCTTACTCCATAAAAACAAATCTTTCAGATTTCTATATGTGAAATGTTCAAATATCTGGGTGTGATGGGTATCTGACTCGACAGAGAAAATCTATCTCCATCACAGCAGGGCAAAGAAAGTCTCATACTTTTCAAAAGGGAAAGGCTACAGAACTACTGCCAAGAGGAATAACATGCAGAGCACAACAACAGCCTGCCATTCATCAAATGCCAATGTTTCAGGTTCAGAGAAATGTGGTTTTATGTCAGGAATGAAAGACAGTGCTGCTGGTTTGTGTGGCTTAAAGAAAGAACAAATACCAGGCGCTCCACTGTGTCCTAATTTGTTGCAGAGCATCAAGACCCAGAATCTTAACCATGTGAGAGGCAAGCATGTTTCCAAATGAAATGATTCACCTTAGCAGTCTTTCTCCTCCTTTTCAACAGCCTGCATGAACACATTTTCCTTCTCTGTCTGGCTTTGTGTTGTTTGTACAACGTAATTAAACCATCCTTTGCACTTGAAAATACACATCGCCATTTGTTTTCATTTGTCAGTTTGGCTGCACATGTGTGCTTACCCACAGGAACAGCTAAAATTTACTTCTACTGAGCACAGAGAATTTAAGATCCTCTAGAGACGCTGTGCCTCTGAGACCTGGCATATGGTGCATTATTTAGCGTATATTCAACTCATAATTATGAAAAGCTGCTGTGTGTACTTTTTCTAAACTTTGAAATGTGGCTTCAAAATGGGTGACTCTGCAAAGACTAATCTAGGACAGATACAGGACAATTACTCAGAATCTTTACTTAGAGAATTAATAATCACTAATGAATCTAAAACCAGGATATAAGATATTAAAACAGACATATATCACATATATTACCAAAAAAGAGTCCAAAATAAACATGAAATCAGTACACTTCAAAAATATTAGGAAAATATAACGAATATAATTCTGCCTCCTAACTCCCATTATTACTCTGAGGAAAAAGATTGTGTCAAACTAGCAGTTGTATCCTGTCACACAGAAGAAACAACTAATGATCCTCTGAGTGTTTGTTAGTTTCTTTTTTTTTTTACACCTTTTATAATTATTGCTTATGTTTGTTTGGATTGTGTGCAGTGTAAAAGGAAGTGCGGCTGTGTTTCCACCTCTCCTTGAGTCAAAACAGTCTGTCCTCCTGAGCAGCCAGCTCTGCCTGACCGTCTGGATCTTTCTCAATTCAGGGTCAGTAACAATGACCAGGCAATCTACCGTCATGTACTGTCAATTTTATGCAGTATTGTAATTTTTTAGTGATAGGAGCTGTTGTTACTGAGCTGTTGTTTGCCGAGTGTAAAATATGATGGATACTCACAAATATTGAATATAAGTGGGTATTCACCTTTTTCAGCCCTGCATGGAACGCAAGTTTAGTTTTATAACAAGAACTGATTTACACGTCTTTTCATAGAAAATAGATAGATGAATGCAGGATGTAGACATCACTGCACACATGTCCTTTCATTAACTGAGAGGACAAGCAGCAACTGACAGTAACTAGGGTTCATATCTTCTTGTAATGAAGTCTGCCAAAATTACAAATTGTCACACATGTTGTTAGATTTACTTTTGTTCCATTTTTATTGAATCTATTCTCCGCAAATGGGGAGGTTTACTGTGTTTGAAGCTTTATTAAACGAGCCAAAAACAATCACTAAAAGGCAGATGGGGCCGTCAAAGGAAACGTCTTTACAAATTAATCTAGCAGCAATTTGTCAGAGTCAGACAGATGAAATGTCGATAACTTATATTACTATCCTAGGCATAAGACTGCAAAGAAATGCCTTTTACAATTTCACCTTCACTCAATCTTTCAACAAACCTCTAACCTTTCACAGTTAGTTTAGATGTCTCCGTAAGTAAGAAGAGACACGAGTTGACAAAAGATTTCCTGAATAAGTTATAATTCTACAACTAAGTATTCATGATTCCGCTAAAGAGCAGCTCTACATTGTCCAAAAAAGTGTCTCATTCTGCAGATAATAATTGGTAGTGACAGTCAGTGATGAGTGAAATAGAACTGCAGAGTAATTACAGAAGTAGATTCATCATAGTTACTGTCTGTAATTATGTCTTGGCAGTTTTACTGTAATTCAGTGATGAGACAGATTGCAGAGTAGAGGATGTGAAGGGGGCTGCAGAAAATCTTCCAAAAATATAAATCTTAATGCATAGTCAGTTGGTGCAGTGTTATCATGTGAGTAGATTTCCATATGTAGTGTGGAAAAATAGGAACTGTAGATATAGCCTCCTCTGTGAATGCTGCAATGTGTGAAATTGAGATTTATAACAATAATCTTTTCTGGCACTTTTCAACATCAAAATCAGACTGATGGCAGACTGGTGCATTTGTTTAAAACTCAGTTCCCTCAGTTGTAAACTGATGCTTTTCTCTATATCTCCCTTTTACCTCACAGTGTTTTATTCCAAACTGTGTGTCCAGACTGCAAGCAAGAAAAAAAAAGTTGGAACACCAGAATATAATAAGCAAATACAAAAGAGCAGCTTATATTTTGGGAGAATGTTTACTCACATGTTTCTTCAAGGCCAAACCGCAGTTAAGACAAAAGTGGACTAAAAACAAACCTGTGAGCAAGACTATGCCCTTAGAGTCTTCAATCTCAAAAACACACAAACACACACTCATGCTGTTCTATCACTGTGCAGTTCAGCTTTGTTAACTTGGTTCTCTTGTTCATATAACAAGAAGTTGCAGCAATTCATGTTCAGTCAATTTATTTTTGTACCCCCAAATCACAAGTTTGTCCCAGAGGACTTTACTGTACATCTAACACTCGGTTAGGAAGATAAGGAAAAACTCTGCACAAAATAAATAAGTGTTTACAGGAAACAAACATAATCAATCTTGGGCCAGCTTAGTGCAGGTTAAAAGCCCTGATAGAGTTTAACAAAGTTTCTACAAAGCCAGTGGTGGCACAGCCTTGGGTGGCTCATCTCAGCCGTGCAGTATGGATGGGAGGCCTGATGCTGGCAGGTGGCACAGTGATATTACACTTTCTACAGTGAGACTTCCAGATACATGCCAGTGGCAAATTGAGCTATGACACTTTGTTCACCCCTAGCTTCCAAAAATAAAGTCCAGCCAAAACTCAAAGGCACTTTCTGAGCGCTGCTGAACTGGAGCTTTAATGTGGACTCTTTACACTAAGATATAAGAAAAAGTACAAGATGGAGGCTTATTTCTAAACTTCAGTACATGTATGAACAAATCTTTATCAACAAATATTCAAAGTCAACTAACTGAATCACCATTGTCACTGACCGAATCAGTAGGTTTTAGCAGTGGAGCTCCCGTTACTGGAGTGTCGTTGTGAGCTCAGGTGTGATTCACATCGCATTACTTCCTCGTTGCAAGCATAATAAAAGACCACGAAAGCCACAGAAACAATCCTAATCTGACACTCAGTGGTACATAATAGGCTGCTGTGCTATTAACCTTACGTGCGGTGCTTGTATAGGTTAGTTTTGTACCAAACTGAACGTGACAGACTAGCAACAGACTGAACATACTGCTGAACTGAAGACAGCCAGAATCAGCACACAGTGTTGGTACGTATGAACAGTGATGCATTCACTTACTGTTGTACGTACTGAAGTGCCTTTGAACGGTGATGCGACCAATTAGCTTAGAAAGAAAAGAGGACAAACTAGATGGTCAGTGACAACAAATCTTTGAACTGAACTGAACAAAGTGATTTGAATCAGCACAGTGATTCATGATTTCCACCTCTACTTCAGCATGTGCTTATTGTTTCCAGTTCAAATAAAACTAAAGATCTCACGACAGACTTAATATGATAGTAATACATCAAACAGAGGAATTTTTGGTTGTATCACACAGCACATAATGCGAGCAGTAGAAACACATTTCATAAACGTTTGGAGCTCTGTGCAATGTATATGATGGATTGCAGTGAGAGCACTGAACACCCCAACAACAGGGATATTCTGTTAAAGGACCAATAATTTCATTTTAACTTCTCACTGATACCTGAGAGTGTCTCTGCGTGAAACAAACTTAGTTTAGAGAGATGTATGTAGTGTTTGCTTTACTAGATTTCAGCCTACTTTATTCTTCTACATCATTTACTACCTTCATTTTGACAAACTATAAAAAAAAACATTGTTGCCCACAGCTTTTCAGTACCTTTTCAACATTATTAGCACCACATGGTTACTATACTTTTTCAGTCTCGGTTCTTTGCACATGAGAAAGTGAACATAGGCTTTGTGAACTGTTTTTCAACACCATCACTTTGGGTAGTTGATCTTGAACTCGGCCGACATGCGTTATGTCTGCAGGTTTGGTTGAATTGAATAGTCAGTCAATCAACCAATAATTTTCATGACTGATTGTTTTTCAATCAAGAAAACTAAATTTACTGGATAAAAGTTCTCAAATGGGAGGCTTTGTTTGTGTTTTTATGTTTTGTGTCATTAAATTGAAAACAGCTGGTCTCAAAACACGCAAGATTTCAGATTTCTTACCTTGGAACAGGCAGTATTGACATTTTATAGCTTCATTATAAGTTGATGAATAAAAAACAAAGAAAAAGAAAAAAGGACAGCATCCAATCCATCATAAAAAGTCAGTAGTTGCAGCCCTAATTAGGAAAATTACTGAATGAGCATGAGAAATTATTTGACATCCTTGAGATCAGAAGCCTTTAACGTGGAGGCCATTACAAACACAACAAAATATCCTTTATCTATACTTCGTCCTGAAACATTGCCCTTCCACAAAGCAATTACGGAGGGAAACGAGGAGCCGCAGGTACTCTTTTGGAATACAAAGGACGGCGCTGCAGAAAGGATTTGGGTCTTTGAGCACTTGGACACAGAGTGATTAACCTTTATCTTTCAACCTGTCCCTGTCAGACATCATTAGTGAGAGGACGCTTCGCAAGAAAAGATGGCATGAAACAACGAGGAGCATTATGTATGTACACCCTGTTCATTTTGTCTCCGAGTTTTACTTCAGACAAAGTGAGGGAATGTGCTATAACATGCTAATATAGCGTATCAAAAGAAATAATAAAATAAAATAAAACAAATAGCACTGCACCAGACTGCAGTCATAAATTATAGATAAGTAAATGCACTGTAATTAAGTTGAATTCGTTGCCACATTTCTGGGCTGCTTTATCACGCCATTCCAAAAGTATATTTGTGGTGTTTTATTAGTGCACTTATTTTTCATTATTTTATCATTTTTAACTGTCCCTCCAACTAAAGGCAAAGCACAAAGCAGTTAAGGAAAGACTTCATTTCCTCGCTGCCTTTCCTTCCCTGGACTTCCATTGTCTGAAAGCTCGGTTCATGGTGACCTCAAGGAGATCATGTCATGACTTGCATCAGACAGTATGACTTCGTAACCTCGTGGGCAGACAGGGCCATACTAATGAGGAAGTTGTAGCAGGTGAATGCAGTTTTCTTTCCACCACATTATCCCTAGAGCTGTGCTCATTAGAGGCGAGCTGGGCAAACACGTCCTCAAAGTGGCCCCTTGGTTAGACCTGCTAGAAAGTATTCCATAATATTATTCTATGGATATTATTACTACTTATCTCAGATATATGTAACAGCTTAATAAGTGCAGTTTCTATTAAAAGACAGAACCTAGGCTCTATGCAAAATGAACACTACAGACATACATATTGATACTGTGATGTAAATACATTAAACAACGCCGGCCCGGGATTTCAGAGTAATGTAGTTGATAGAGAGTGTCCTGCATCTCCTGCAGATCAAATTCTTCCGGTCACAGAAATAGACTATAAGCATGATACACTAATATCAAGCTCTACATGGTAACTGTGCACCATGTGACATTTCACATTTACTGAAAATCAATTTTTAATCAAACCTTTCCCCGCAGCTTCTCCTTTTTCTCAAAAGCACACAAAGCAAAAGCAGGTCGAACAGGAAGGAACCACTAAAGTGTTCTTGTTAGTGTGTAGTGCATATTTAGAAAAAGAAATTCATTCATTCATTTTTCCGTCTGGTGTTAATGGATGCTGAAATGATGGAGGGAATATTTGCAGCATCTAAAAGGTAACTTTCACACTAAATCAGGCCTTTAGTGTTTCTGCTGCTTGTTTGAGTTATTATTAAAATACTGTACAGATCAGCTCATTTTGAGAAATAGGTTCCTCACCAAAACCTGTTATCTGCAACTAAGAGAATTATCTGAATTCAATTGGGCTTTGACACCATATGCACAAATATAACAAAGAAAGGTCATTTGTATTCTATTGTGGTTTTCACGTGCAACCGAAAGCGCTCTCCTCCAGCGGCTTGCACTCAGAGTTCAAATCAATTGAACTGCTGACCTCTGCAGTTGAGGCCAAAGAGATAGCTGGTGATTTAGTGTATGATGCTGATCAAAACGTAAACAAAGGAATGGAGAAAAAAGTCACCCTTACCCCTCTTACACCCATACTTTAAGATCACACAGGGACCCGTTCAGACTAGTTTAATATGTCGGGCACAGGGGCATAAGAAATACTGGATCGCTTGAAAGAATATTATTGCTATGAATCTCTTTTTCAGTTAAACCATCTCACTGGAATATTCATTCTTCTTGAATTTTCTCCAACCTAGAGACAACACTGGCTTGGCATCACGTTTCTAAACAAATAGAAATTCCGAGTCACTCTTATGTTTATAGAACTAGTAGTTTTTTTGTAACTTTCTTAATGTAAGTTAGATGAGTTTCTACCTCTGTGTGCTCAGTGCAGATCAGTCCAAGTCATGTTTAGTGTAGCTTAGAACAAAGACTAAAAACAGATGGGGAAACAGCTAGCCTATCTATGTCAATGTTGTCTTTCAACATCTCAAAAGCTAACATTAACATGTTATATCTTCTCTATTTTACACACACAGAGAATAAGGAAATAAGACACTGGCCCTCATGAGTGGTCTTGAGTGGCACATACGAGCGATCTAAGAGAATTTGTGGCATTCCTTCATTTTCTCGGACTTAGTATTTTCTCTTAGGGACAAACGAAATTCTCGAGTGGTCCACACCTGTCGTACAAGTCTGCCTCTCTCCACAGGGGTAAAAAAAACACTAATGTGATTCTGAATGGAGTTTAAATATGATACTGAAATGAACTAAAATAATTAATTCAACAGGAACAGGTGGCCTTGTATAGCAATTTTAGGGGCTTTGATTCCGCTAATGATGAAATCTCACAAAGGCGCACCTCCTCATGAACAGGTGACATTCCTCATGCTGAAATGAGCGATTTACGACAAGTTTGCTCAGTTAAGAGAGTTTAGTAAATCTGACTCTTACAAGCAAGCCTCACAGAAAAAGGTAAGAGAGTATTTTTTTAATAAGAATACGAAAATGTTCTCCCATGAGGGCCAGTGTGCTTTTAATAGTTAGCTTATTAACATATTGGAGCTATATAGTGGCTCGACATCATGCAACACATCAGAAGTCCTGTCCTCAGAAAATTGCCAGCTTTGCTCACTTTCCTGACTCTAACCCAGGTGATCCTTGGTTGTTTTGGTTGCTAGCTTACTAGCATGTAAGATACATGTCATTTTTGGATAACTTTCTTTGGAGCTGTTGGAAGGTGTATTTTATTCACTTTTAGCAGGGCTAGCAGTTTCTTCTGCTCCCAGTGTGCTAAGCTACGATAAATGCATCCTGAAACAATCTCTTTACTGAACGCACAGAGATGAAACAGATATTGATCTTCTCATCGTACACCTGGTAAGACTGCTAGCAGGCACATTGCCTAAATTACTGCAGTCTTATTATTGTTTGAGACTTTGAATCTTGTTGGATGTCACAAAAATGAGGACTTGGTGCTGTTGTGAAACTTGACATTCTTGTGTCTCGACTCCCTAAAGACTCGAGACTTCAAGATATTTAGATCTCAAGATCTGATGTGATAAAATCCGATGGTTCAAACTATTAATTGGATTTGAAAGGAAAATGTTAAAATGTTGTGCCATTCAATAGTCAGCATTGACCTGAAGCTGTGTGAGTCATATGTACAGTCCTGTCATTTTCGAAGGAATCCATGTAATAAATTCTCCTAAGCTTCTTTGTGTAGAAGATACCTGAGTGGGAAATATAATGTGTAATGTTTCCATGACAATTTGACTTTGGCTACTTTTTTAGTTTTTCCTGTCAAATAGCTTTCAACATAATTTCCCCCAGTGGCTCAGACTTATGCATGCTTTTTTACCTTTCAAAGTTCTGAATATGTTAATGAATAATTCTTTGATCTGTCAAAGTAATTTTTCTGCTGCCTACAGTGAATGACTGGCCTTTAGGAATGGCTTTTTACACAACACCCCAGCTGGTCAGGCAATCATGCACCACAATACAGCTAGATTTGACTCAAAAAAGAAAAAAAGAAAAAAATAAACAATAAAAAAAGAAATCCTGTTTACAAAAGATATTTTTAGTTGGCTAGAGCTCCCTTAAGCTAGAACAAAAGCCACTTTCCCTCTGTCTCAGAGTCTCCCATCCAATCCTGGCAAATATTACCCCAATTCAGCTTTCAACAGCCTTCAAGACAAGGTCTTTAATCTTGTGCTGATATTACAGCAAATGGACCGATGAAACCATGTGTATTTATCTTCCTCTGTCAAATGCCACCATCATCTCTTGTTAAAATCTCGTTCAGTGCTTTTGTGTTTCTTTATCATAATTAATTGACACAATTATTGGCTGACTGATGATTGCACCACCAAGAAGCAAATAAGCAAGATACTAGTTTCCATCAAATGGTGTAATTTAGTCCAACTTGCTGTTTTTTTTTTCTTTCTTTCACACTGGAGCTTCAGCAAACAGAAGGGAGGACATATCATTTTTCTCAGACACATGACATTACAATTCTGTATCCCCCCCAACAAATCACGTTTTCTCATTGAGCGTGTCTAACTGGAAAACGCTTTGCCTCTTTTAGAGAGACAAAACTTGTAGAGGACTTTGTGTTCTCCCTCCTTTCATATCACTGAACAGATGTTGCCTACCAAGTTGCAGAGGAGTTGACCTTTTCTCTCCTCTGAGGAAGAATACCTACAGAATAGCAAGTTGTATATATATATATATATATATATATATATAAAAGCATCATCAAGTTGATAAAGTGAATAAGTTTTTAACAAAGCAAGAGAAAAAGTATGATACTAACTTCCCTAGAGCTCTCCACAGGCATGCCAGAATAACAAGTGAAAAATTGCAGGAGGAATGCTTTGGGGAATGATCGAATGGTTGGGTTTCCTCGATTCCTTTTGGCTAAAATGTTTCAATTGAATTCAAGTTTCAACTAAAAGCTCTTTTCAAGCAGCCATTGCAGTGACAGCTCCAGTGCTTCAGGATATATAGATTCAGGACACTTATCCACTTGTACAACAAAACACAAGTCAGAATTCATGTTGCGCTTAAAGCCCATCATACTGTATGTTGCAGGACTGAAGTACTTGTCATCCTCCTGAGCTCTGCTTCATACATTTTCTGCAGTCACCAACAAGGCTCCACTTCAGTAATTGGCTGGGGATTTTGAGGAATATCAATTTCAGGCAGGCTGCGCATTGCTTTGTGCAAGGTGCCGGTACAGTGTCACCTTCACAGGCTGTCCCGTTGCTCCGTGCCCCTGAGAGAGGGGAATAGCACTGAGATCACAGGCATCGCTTCATATTTTCTGTGGTAACTGCCCTGGATCAAGTGGAAGGGACTCAGAAGACGTCTTTGACTTACTCTGGTTATAGCGCAGTGCACAGCATTGAGGCTTGGCTTAATGATGTTGACAGTACGTCATTATAAAGACTGAAACACATGGCGCACTGCCACACAAACACACACAGAAAATGAATCTACTTTATACTACCACCAGAAAACTCTTATTCCCCCTCTGACAGGCTCTACTCTATTTTCGTATGGGCAGCTTTGTTTTGTCTACTTGCCATTTCGACCCGAGATGACACAGCTATAAATATGGATAAAGCAAGGCACCGGCTCGCTTTCTTTTTCAATGCAAGTGCACGTTTTTAAGACACAAATTCTCTTGACTTGAGGCCAAGAAAAAGATCTTTGTCACTTTGAACTACCAGTGCCTGATGGACTTCTCAAACTGGATCATTTTGTTTTAACCTACTCATGGTTGTACCTGAAATAAACTATAATATGCTAACTAGTGTAGCATGTTCTGCTAGATTAGAACATTTACTTGGCTGTGAGGATATGTGTTTGTACCATTTTGCTGTTGTTGTTCATATTAGTGTGTCTGCATTATGCATGAGATCCTGCTACCTGCAATGTGTAACTTGCCTGTAATATCTCACTGCCGATCAACCAAGTTACAGTCCTTTTGCGCCTGTTTTATAACCGGCACATATACAATAGAAGCACCTGTGATTTTCACACTAGCTGTTAACACCTTTTGTCTTCACAAGTGGCCAGTCTCACATTCGCCCAAATGTTGGAGGAATAAAGAAAAGTAAAACATTATATTATCTTCATGCACAGCATCTAGATGGAGGAGAGGCTCAAATACATTAAGGTCAAAACTGTAATTGTCAATGACCCAAACAATGCTTTCTATACAAGGTGGTTAGATATATATTCTGAACAACAACAACAAAAACACTTCTTGTCAAATAATAACATAATATAACGCAATCATTTTCTGTTGATTCCATAAATAGACCAAACATTTTGGCACTAAACAGAAGAATTGGCCTGTGATTGTTCATCTGAGTACAAATATGCCATTATTCTGCTCTGTAAAATGACCCCGGCTAAACCAAACCCAGTGAGATTAGGACGAGCTCTTGAGATCCGGATGAGCCGGGACGATGTAATGAGCGAAAATGTTTAACTGGCTGATTTGGACACTATTGCATATTCTGATGAGCATTGGGACTTAAGTGGGAGTTTAAATGAGGGGGACCCAGCTCCAGAGGGACTATGTCCTGCTGGCAAACAGAAAGCGAATTTACTCCATGACTTAACAAATCACATACTGCATCAGATTTTGCCTTTATAGCTCTCTAAACTAATAGAAGCCTACTGTAATTATAAATTGATTATTTCTAAACATTCAGTATTGGACCCGTACAAGACAACAAGATCTACATGTACCTTTTACAAATGTATCTATCTGTGATTATCAGCTCATACACATGTTCACATATTCCTGTGTCTCTGTGAGAACAAGTGCAACAAATGAAAATATACTCTAACTTACATCTGCATATGCTGCTGTCAAAATTCTGGGGAAGAAAATTTATCTCTTCATATTATATGTACAATAAGATATGCATACTTGATATACAGGATAGAACAACTCTCCTTCCAGACCCTGGATTATGTTCAATGTCAGCTTTTTATCTCCAATGCCAACGCGTCTTGCTTTCTTTCTTCAATGTCTGTGCATGGCAACTACAGTATGGTTAAAGATCCCCTCCAGACATGTTTGAAAATACTCTTTGAATAATGTTTTTTTCCCCCCACAGAAAATGACCTAGTTAAAAGTTAAAATTACGTTTACTGCTTCTCCCTCATTGAAAGACTCAGAGTCTATCAATATGCAAATATCGTTCATTTCAAAAGTTTAACTGCTGGACACAAGATGTCTCCTACTTCACTGAAAAGTCCATTCTCAGTGTTTGTACACCGGAGGTTTCAAGTTTCATTGTGGACCAAAATTGACTTCCAAAATAGTTGTGACGTCACAAAATCCTGCTTGATTCATTGAAGATCACGCGAGAATCCATCTTGTCAGGCTTCAAGTTATGCGCTTGTGGCCGAACCACAGTCAGGACCAATCAGCGTCCTATGAGGAACTACTGGCAGCTCCGGGCGTGGTTTAGGTGTGACGACAGCGAGAAGCGACTGTTCATTCGAAACAATCATGGCAGAACTGAAAGATGAGCAAAGAACGGCACTGAAGGCTTTTCTCGATGGAAAAGATGTTTTTGCTCTCCTTCCAACTGGCTTCGGCTTCGTCATATGGTTCGTTGATCTGATTGGTTGAAGTTAGCCCGTGATAAACAGATGATGATGAACAGATGGTTCATCCAATCACTTGCCAAGTATTTTTTGAAAGTGCCTGCCTCTTACCAAACTGTTTCCAAGGACGACTTGTCAGATGGTTCTGTGTAACAAACCATCTGGTGCGTACACGTCTTAAGATAAATGTGAAAACAGTCTTCTAGTGTTAAAATGTGCACATACACCATTCTGCACAGTGGAGCTCAAACATCCGAGTGAAGTAACAATAAGCTAAATTCTTTGCGGTTAGGAGACGACTGTGGTTATGGCAAATAAGACATGGTTAGAATTAGGCAACTAAAACACTTGGTTAAGGTTAGGGAGAGATTATGGCTACGGTTATTAAACAGGTGAATGTTAATTGTGTGTCTGTGACAGGATGAAAATTCCAAGTCAGACAGTGACATTGGACATAAATCGTCCATTATGAACATAATTCCTAGGATACTGGGCTATACAGAAAGATACTTAGGTATGACAGCATCAGAACACCTCTGTAAGAAAGGCTATGTGTCACATTAAATTCCCTCAAGGGTCTAAGACAGATCTAGACAGCAGCTTGATTTCCTTCAAGGGCCGTTTTGGATTGTTTGTTTGTAGATGGAGAAACATGTTGCTATTTCTGCATAGATTTTCGCATTGGCCCATTTTTCCCCAAGAGAGCAATTTTGTTACCTCAGAATGTACAAGTCGGTTTTTGAGGCATTCAGAATCGTGGAAGCGTGAGGAAAATAAATCAGATTTGGGCTGAGCTCGGGGACTGCTAAAGACTATGGAGTCGCTCAGCTGACTTAGACAGACTGTCAGTCAGAGAGCATGTATGTTAAAGGATCACAACATAGCTCTGTTATGGTAGACTATGGTAGAGTATCTTACTGTACCAGCTCTACTGGAAACATCCATAAGCAAATTCTATGAGCCAAAAATGGCAGCAGATGCAGAGTGGAAAATCATTAACATTGATTGAATAACTGCTCACTCTGAAAATACTATTATTATTACAGTAGTAGTGGTGTTAGAACTAGTATTAGTGTTATCCTGTATTATTATATTATTTTCTCTCTTAGACATTATTCAAAAATGTATTCCTTAATTCAATAGGAATCTGACTGCACTCTGGTATTTTCTCTGCGTGCTGTCTAGTAGCTCAACTACTCAACTCAACAGCTATATCAGCTGTAACATCTTATATGCTGCTAGCAAATAGATTTAGATGATTTAGTCTGTCTACAATGTATTTTAAAGACAAACACCGTACAAAATAACACACCATTCCACAAAGGAGCCAAACACGCTACAAAACATCATCTCTTATCTTGAAACCAACAACAATGGACCTATTAATGCTGCTCTACTCTTCTTGTCGAACAAACAACGCTTGCTATATACGCTTCAATTGGAATCGCATGAGCCGAGATGCTATAGCTCATGTCAGGAGCAGGTGTTAAAGCTGCTTTGCCATATGAGGGTCATGGCTCCTGCAGAACTTGTCCAGGGCCCTTTTTGTCACAGCAATAAAAAGGGTTTGGTCTGCTGGTCACTGGGGAAATCAAGTCAAACTTCTACAGGCCCCAGTTCAGACTCATTCCTCTAATAAGGTAGCTAGAAACCAGTCATGGGCTGGAATTGTTCCTCAGTGCCTCCCAGTAAAATGCATTTCTTCAGTCTCACTGTTTGTAGCCATGAAACAGATGGAAGAGAGGTGAACACTGCCCACCACTCTGTGTGATGATGATGTTTTTTCACATCAGTTCTTGAATGAATCTGTCAGTAATTGCGGTATGCTTAACAAGACAACACAAAAATACTGGATGCATAAATATGGGTGGAACAAAATTACCAATATTGTCATTAGACAAGCCAATATTTCACTCTGCTTATTTCAAACAACACCATAACTGCAAATATGTCAGTTTTTATATTAGGCCAATTCAAAACTGATGATATTCACTGAAGAGCAGGAGAGAAGAATGTAATGTCTATTTAACATATAAACTTCTTTTTAGCAAGACTACACAGCAACGGTTGACCAAGGCAAAGGCCATTAAAGACAACATGTAATCAGCAGAGTATGTACAGAATTGCATTTCAAATTGTGATGTTTTAGATGGTTCTCACTGCGTACTCTTAGGTGAGAAGAATCTCATTAATGAGAAGAAATAAAATAAAGAAACTACAGCTGTGAGGCTGCTCCAGAGTCTCGTTGAAAGATTAAATACAAAAAGTAATTACAGTATGTGTGTAGGAGGATCATAATGATTACAGTTGGGAACATATTTGGATGCACACCCACATACTAACAAAACACTCAAAAGCAGGTAAATGCTATATGCTATATGGTAGTAAACACCAAATCAAAGATTTAATTCAACATCTAGGTAAGTATCAAAAACTGCACAGATATTTCTGTTTGTTTTTTACTTTGTTACACAAGTTTACTTTGGTTCAGGAGCAGGCCACGTCTCAACCACTTCTTATCACCTGTCAAACCTACTTATTCTTAACCCATCCTCTCTTGCCTGAGTTTTGTCTCCCTTCCCCTTTCCTTTACCCTTGCACCTTCCCCCTTCATCCATCCCTCTTCATACCTCCTGTCATCCCCTCCATCCCCCCTCCCTCTTCTTCCTCAATCCTCTGCATACATACCTCTCCTATCTCTCCCTTCTACCCTCACAAAAAGTCTCCTTCTTCCTGGCCTCAAAAGATCAGCCTAGACATCCTCCTAGGTTCATTCACTTTAAAAAAAAAAAAAGTTTTAACATGCATCCGTCCTCAACATCCAATACTACCTTAAATCATTGAACCTTTCATCACATGTTGTGGCAGGGTCCTTTTAAGAGGAATTTGGTTTTGAATTTGTCTATCAAGATAAAACAATACAAACTATACAGAGTCTTTGTGGGTGTGTCACTGCACATTGTCTGATTCTTTTTCTACCACATGCACCACATGAACAAGTGCTTCCCTAAATTCTCTGATAATGTTGTCCCCTACACTGTGCTAATTATAGTTTTATTCAATATATCTAATTCAGTCTAATAGTATAGCATAGTATAATATGAAGGGTGGGAAAAAACGGATTCACTTAAGTAGTCGATATAAATAATAACAGATATTAATAATAGATATATTAATAATATTTTATTTACCACTTTTATATGCAGTATATCAATGATGCTGCTGAAATAAACTCAGAAACAATGACTGACATGTGATGTGTCTTGTTTTTGGAAATATGACTCATGATATACAGCGTAGTCTAGTGTTAAAAACACAAAGAAAAATCGCAATACTCAATAATCTCAATGCATATCGAATCGGGAGATAAGCATATCGTCCCAGCCCTATATAATGTAGTAAATGTATTGCATATAACAGATTGTATTATTAACATTTACAGTATATGGCATCACGCATTTGACATCTGTGAATGTAGATTTGAGCTGAAAAGATTAGTCAGTTCAATCGGGTTTTGATTGAAAATGAATCAGCTATTTTGCCGTTTTACTGACATTAAATGGACAAAATGATTGATGAATTAATCAAGAAGTTAATCTGTAGATTAACCAATAATGAAAATGATTGTTAGCCTTAAAGTAGATACTGAGCTACTGCATTGAAAATACAGCAGGTTATGAAAACGCAGTCGACAACTGAGCTTCACCAAACAAAATCATAAAAGCAGTACTGCTACCAACGGAGCATATTCTCAGTGTATATACCATATGAATCACAACATCCTGATGGGAAAAGCCACTATTAACCCTTGAGTCATATGCTACTGTGCCACTCATTGCACATTAGGGCAGGGAATTATAGGATACAAAACCATTAGAACCTGGGCAATATGATATGTTGCAAGAAAATCATCTACAATACCTGTGTAACCTGTGTATTGACTGCAGAAACAAACATCTTGAGGTTGCTGCATGTTTGTTTCCAGTCAATAATCTAAAATTTCAAGAAGGCTAATTAATAAAGTAACACCTAAACCTCAGTTTCACAGGAAATACACACAGGAAAGTTATACTGTAACATATTCACACTGAAAAAAATGCAAACAATTTGCATAAAACGTCAACATGCACAACAAAATTGTTAAATTTCTGAGGAACGCACCACACAGCAGCTAGGGAGGAGCTGCACCCAACAAATCAACTTGTCTACAAGAGCATCTCTGCTGTCTCACATATGAATGATGAACCAGCTACAGGTTCTGTACAACCACATGTATTTCCAGTTATTTTTGGCGGACTATGGGGGCGTGTACACACACACTGGGCTTCACGGATATAATATGTACACTGGAATCTGAATGTGCAGATGTGGTTGACCTCCTTGACATATTTGAAAATGTGCCTTGACTGGGTTGTTATTACAATTAATAACAATAGCAGTTTTGATATTTCCATCCAAGTTTTATACATACATACATACATACTTTCACGTATTAAATGTGCATATTAACAGCATGTTTTGTTAGTATGTCTATGAGTAATTTGGTCACAAGAGTCAACATATTTGTGCTGGCTGCCTCCTAGTATGCATTGTGCTCTTTACAGCCCACACAACAAAAGTGCTTTAAACCTGTTTGAGTTTGGTCTAAAGGAAAAGGCAAAGCAGTTTCAGTATTATGCATTGTAATATATAACTTTAGTTTTTTCTAATGGATCTCTGCTCTAATTATTTATTGCAAAGCAGCCAGGGAAAGGTTGCGTTATGTGTGTGTGCGAGTGAGGGAGGAGAGGATAAATTCTATCGGAGTCATTGCATAGTCGTACTGGCCTTTTGCCATTCTCAAATAGGTCAGGAGATGTTACACATTTCTTAGTAGCAAACGTGTCAAGCTGTGCTTTTAGAGAGGAGAAAAAGAGCTGGCAGAAATACAGCAAGAAAAGACGTTGTGCACATGTGTGAACCTATTATTAGCAAGCCTATATACCCAGCATGCTTTAGACAAGTTAATACTGTGCTGTTGTGTTGACTTAATGCAATAACCATTACAGACCTAAACGGACAGGATGCATTGTGTAACATATTATATTTCACATACGATTTCTTTAAATCAACACATTTTACAAGACAGCACTGAGCATTAAGAATTAAACCAATGATGTTCAATGATGATCACATTTATAAAATATCACAAAGTCACAATTACAACTATTTCTCCTTCACTTGCTTCATACAGACCTTCAGCAATAGTTGTTTATTTAAAACAAAAGCTCAAGACAAAATACACTGACATCTTCTACATAAATGCTGATTTTAAGCCCAGTGTAACAAGGGAAGCAAAGCAGACTAAGCAAAGATACAGTACACTTAAACCAGGGATTAAGGCTTTAGACCCCCTAGACTAATTACACCTTGCAGAAAAGTGATAAGTGAGAGCAGTCACAGTAAGCAGGGCACAGACAGAGACATGGAGTTATAGTATGAGCACGAGCTCTGCAGCAAACAAACAAAAAGATGCTTCTAGACGCACAGGCAGTCTGGCACAGGACGTTACTTACTGTACCATCAGATGGACATGTAATGGAAACCATCATGTGGTTGAATGAGAAAGAGGATTAGCGTTTGATCCAGATAATGATCTAAATTTCCCCAGTAATGGCAGCAAGAAGAAACACAGCTCCTCCAGAGAGCTCGCTCACTCTTCACTCTTGGACTTTTAAAGCTATTGTGACTATTTTCACCACACTGTTTGCCACATAGGTGGTAAAATAACATCTTAAAAATCCCAAGGGAGAATGGCTGGAGTCAATTTATAATAAGTGAAATCAAGTTGAAAAATAAAGAAAAATTAATAACATGAATAGCTGGTGTTATAATTACTTGTCTAAAAGATGCTTGAGGTGATTTTTCAGCTTATGTAGTTTTAATAGCACACACTACAAATATACACATCTGTTTTCAGGGATATTTTCACGACCTTCTCATGCACGTTTCAGCTCAAGCTCAATCTCTTTCAGACACCAGTACAATAACTAGTAACTCTTTTCATCCTTGACAGAAATGTTCGTGATGGGCCTACCACAATAAATATCAAGGATAAAGAAACAAAACAAAAACATGTTCCCACAGTTTCTATGACTACTCAAAACTTCCTTAGACTACACATAACACCACCAGAGATTTTTTTGAGACTCTGACGCTTTTCCATTTTCAATTTTTTAGTGGGCTAATGTTGCAACTGAACATCAAAGTCTGACTCACTGAGCAGCATTCATTATTGGTCTACAATAAATAATAATCTTAATTAAACAAAAAGAATAATTTCACAAGCTGACACCTATTGAGGGAAGGACCCACAGGAATATTTAATTTATCCCTAACTCAATGAGTCTCGTTATTATTCATCAGTCAAGTCAAATTCTATAGGCTAGCTTTTAAATGTAAACACTGACAATAGGTACTGTCACTCTGCACAAAAATAACATTAAAATGAATAAATACATCTGTTTAAAGTTTGATAGGCTACTTAGCCACCTGCACCTCCCGTTGTCCTGGACAACCTACGCATTTCTAACCGTAGCCTAAGTGCAGAGGTGAGAGGCTTGTCCTACAGGACGGAGATCAGTGTGTGCCAAACGGGGACTGAGCCAAAGTAGCTGCATCACTAAAGACCCTGGCGGGTAGGTAAACCGCAAAGGACTAAGGCAGATATCACAACCCCGCAATAGCCGAGACACCCGAAAACCTGCGGATAAGCGCACGGAAATTACAAAGGACAGATTATTATCAGCGGATAGACGAATCTACTAACATTGCAGAATTTACAAAAAGTGGAACCATAACATGGCACTGCATCCCGCAAGATAAGTGAAGCTCAGCCTGCATTGCGCACGCCATGTCGGGCAGAAAAGCCAGAAAGCATCCTTGTTATGCCTACCTCACTCTGTGTCTCCATCCCACTCAGACTTGTGGTCCTGATGATACGCTACTGCTTTGCTCCAGCATCCTACAGCGCTGTTGTTCGACTAGGGAGGAGGAGGAGGAGGAGAGGGAGGAGGGCATGATGGTAGTGCAACTGGGGCTGACGTGCCGCCTGACGAGACAGAGCCGACCAATCAGAGTGCAATCCGATAGATTCCTTACCAGTCCGCTCAAAGGGAGAAAGGGAGGCGTGCACGCAGACAGTAGTAGCAAGGTAGATTGACGCTCTGAGAGAATTTACAGTCAACTCCTGCAAACTGTTTTCACACCAGACAACACAATCAGCTCCTGTCAGCAAATATAGTTGAATGGGTCAAACAGGTCTGTACTGAGGTGTTGTGTTGTTTAATTCATATCATAGTTTATCTTAAAGCTATAGATTCAAGATTCAAAGGTTTTCTTTGTCTAATGCTCATTCAATATGGGCAGTGAAATGCTGGGTGGTGTACTCTTTTCTGTACCTTTCAATAAAGTAAAATGATAAGATTAAGAGTAAAAATAAGAATTAGAAAAAGAAATATGAAGGGTACAACTTCAAAGATAAAAAAATATATATAAATATAAATGTATTAAAATGATAAAGCATACAGAATATTATCCCAGTGTGTACTGTAGGTGAACTGTGCAATTGTTCAGTGTATTAAAAATGTAATATGTAAATGTGTTACAGCATATGTAAAAGGCAAACTATACACAGCACAATAACCTGTTTATGTGTCCGTACTTTAAATATTATACCTTATTCAGAGTCTCAATTATCTTTTCATCTACTTCTTCACACGCTAACACAGTAACCCCTTAATATAACATAAAAATATATTCATTGTCTTGTAGTTTTACAGGTGGTAAAAGTCAGCAAACTGTATGCTAAGCTCGTAGACGTCCACATTAAGGAGCAGAAAGAGGATGAGTAACCACATTTGGCCATAAGCTTATTTTAGACTGGCTGTAAAATTCATCTAAGACATGTGCTGTATCCTCTGCTGCTGTATCAAACTGCATGTGTTCATCTGCCTTTTTTTAATGCTCAATTTCCAATTATTCCCTACATGGAAATGGTTTCCTGCAGTCTACTGTAGGCACACCTGCGGTTTGAGCTCCAGAACCCCTCCAGGGTGGGGATGGCTTGTAAATGAGATTATACTGGTGGTGTGAGAGGGATCTGCTGACCTGCTCCTGTCTCCTGTAGGCTGCTTCAACCAGACACACACACCTGACGAGCTCAGTGACAGTACTTCCTCTTAGTGTTTGATATGGGTGAACTTTGGAGAGAGAGTAACAGGCTCACATTTCACATGCAGTACATGTAAGCTGAAGTAGGTTGTAGACTTTCAAAGAGACAAATGAAACAGTTACATTCAACATTTTATTGCCCTAAGATCAGCAATAAAGTAAGTGAACCAGACTGACAGCATGACAGAATCAGGAATTTTCTTGTACAAAGCGTCTAATCTAAAAAACAAAATTCTTCATTCAAAAATATTAGTTGTTCAAAATAGGATACAAATGTCCAAAACAAACATGATTATCACCAATTCACTTGTTTATATTATATACTTTCAATATTATAAATAAAATAATTCCAGGATGCTTTTAGTAGTCTGCACACCAGGTGCTAAAAAAAAAAATGCAAAAGTGTTGATGCGTTGAAAAATAAAAGCCCTGACGAAATATTACAACAGAAGGGTCAACAGTCTGAAAATATTTCCATGAACCGGCATGCAGTAACAAAAAATGGAGTGAATTGTACAATAAACCAGTTATTTTAGACTAAAACAAAAGGGATGAAAACGAGACTGGGCCGAATAATATTTGAAAATGCCATTCATTGATTTTTTACAGTGTTATTTTCAGGAGCAGTGGTAATTGTAAGACATTAAGTGACTAAACCTGTGACTTAATTACACTCAGAAACGTAGATTAAAACCAACATTAAGATTAGTTTGCAGTTACTATTTTTTTTGATCCAGATCTTTAATTTATCATGATGCTGTTTCCAGCCATTATTTGTTTAATTGTTGCAGCAGTTCATTTTTTTTTTTTTTTTTTGTCAAATTTGATTTGATCTTGTTGTGTCAAATACTAAATGGTACATCAGTGTGACTGCTAAACATCAGGAAAAACAAAAATAAAATGCAATGAATGAAAAATTACACGTGATAAGCCTGTCAGTTCAAGGCACACTGCTTCCTGTCTACATCCGCTTTCCACACTCTGTCCACATCTATCTCTCTAGTACTTACTATTACAGTTACAACCTGCTTACTTGCTCACCATTTACAAGTATATATACAGTTTCCTTTTGTACCCTTACTTTTCATGTTCCCTTTTAAATCACTTAACTGCATGACCTTCAACCAAACACTTCATTAACAGTACCAACAGGACAGTTCTTTCCTACTATCTTATTCATTCTTTTGTGCTTCTTCTTTGGGTTTATATTTGACTAAACTGTGTAGCTGGGTGACTTTATTTCAAAGGACACTTCTGGGAACAGCCTTTCTGTGCTGGTGTTTGGGTGACTTGGGGGAGTTGTCAGGAGGAGGCCACTGTGGTTTAGTTAGCTGAATGTCTTCCTCTACTTTAAAGGCTTTCTTCGGGGTATCGGCCTGTGGGGGCCAAACTACAGATATTTTGTTGCTGTGTGGTTTGCTTTCCTCACATGTTTTTGTCAGATCATTTTCACCGATGTGTGTTTTGTCTGCCGAACTTAGGCTGCTCATTGAATCTCTCCATTCAAGTTTCTCATCTGCGGGGATAGGTCCAGCACTTCCTGCGGGAGGTTTCTGCCCAAGTTCATTATCGTAGTTCCCTTTGGACTTGAGGAGTTGTTTGTAATGGTGTAGACAGTAGAAATGTCCATGGAGAGAGACGTAATTTCCTAGGCTGCAAGAGAAAAGAAAATTTAAAGGTGCACCACATCAAAATCATAAAACAGTTTCCTCTATTTTCTGAACCATTATACTGTCATAAAACACCAGGGTATTTACTACCTAATATTGCAATGTTTAATGGTGCCCATAGTGACCATTTATTTGAATGAATGCCATATTTACCTTAATTTATTTCCGCAGTGCTCACAGCAGAAACAGGACTTATGGTACTTTTTTTTGTCCACTATCAGAGCATCCATAGGATAAGCTCTCCTCCGACATACTGTGCAGAACTCCGACTTCGGAACTCGAACCTGTTTGAAAACGCAAATCATTAGATTTATTTCCCCCAAGTGAAGAGTATTTCCTTTGGGCTGCCTCACAGTGCAACAACTACAACTTTTCTTTCATGTTTTATTATGGTTAATCATGTTAGTACAACGCAGTACAACAGATTACATTTGATTTTAAAAACCCATGTTACATGCTCATTCATTTGTTTAAATAAAACATTTACAATGGTCGTGAGAGCAAATGGTTCAGTGTATTTTTCCTCAGGATTTTATTTTATTTACTCATCTACCTACACACATGCATGCACAGATATAGCTGCATCTCTCAACTGCACTTTGGCAATGTTAGTGAGCACTACAAATAAGCTGTCATCCGGTTCAGTGCAAGCCCTCAGCCAGCGTATACTGTAATTTTCCTGTTGGAAGGATACATTACATGCTGACTTTATTCTGGGCAGCTAATGGACAGCCTCTTGAAAATATAGTACGGCTGCAGTGCTTATCGTGACCAATTAGACCAATTATTTTTAGAATGACATCATCCTTATTTCAAACATTGTACAAAAAGTTCAACAAATTAATTTCATTCAAGGACCACCATTTGTTTTTGTTTTTCCAGAGCTTTCAATTGAATGTCATGGTCTTTCTTAGTGAATGGAGTTGGTTGAGTTGTCATCACATGCTGTTAGGTGGTCATTCAGGGAGGAAGATTGTAACCATCGTCTCTGTTCAAGGTTGCTTGTTGCCGTCGGATGTAAATAACTTCTATTAAACTCCATGACAACTCAGAAAACTCCATTCACTGATGAAGACCATGAGATGTGGTTGAAAGCTTCAGAACATCAAGGATGAACTAAAATGTGCAAAACTGTATTATTAACACTGTGTTCAGAGAATAGAGTTAGCTAAAAACTATATTTTACTTTTTGTTAGGCATGCTTGCAGTGTGGTTCTGTGGATGGTAATGTTAGGCGGTCGGCGGGTCGGATCACTTTGGTCTAGACTGAAACTATTGAATGGATTGCCATGAAATTTGGTACGGACATTCATGGTCTCCAGAGGATGAATTAGCACAATTGTCAGGTTAACTTTATTTCTAAACTTAGAAGAATTACCTGCCAAACTTCAGCATGGAGCTAATCATTGCCATTGTGAGCCTGTTAGCATGCTAATGTTTCGCATTTAGCCCAGAGCACTGCTGTGCCTAAGTAAAGCTTCACAGAGCTGCAAGCATGGCTGTAGACTTAAGTCTTGTTGGTTATCAACACTTTTTGTTTTACAAAAAAGCCTACACAATTCGTACAATGCAATGTAATTAGAAATGCTGCTTTTGTAACACAACACAAACAGATATTTAAAGACAACCCATCCATCCATACTCCATGCCATTAGTTCCTGTTGTTTCATGCTGTATAGGTCTTTACCAGATGAGACAATCTCCGTCTGATGTGACACAACTTGCGATGTTGTCTCCTCAGAAACAGTGTAGCCAAGACTCTTGAAAACTGTCTCACTCTCTGACCACGTTTTGTGGAAATTCCTCAGCAAGTTCTCAGTAGCATCTTCATCGTAGGTTTCTGTTCGCCTCGCTGCTGCAGCTTTTCTTTTAACTGCGTCAGCATAGGAAAAGGGAGCCTGTTGGGTTGACACGCTCTCAGAGTGCTCAGTGACAGCTGTCCTTGTTCCAGTGACCTTGTTACCTAACTCATCAACATTTGAGAAATGTTCTGTGATTGATTTGGTTTCAGAGAAGGCTGATGGTTCTCCTGGCACAGTTTCTACCTCATTTTTCTGCGGAGGGAGGGGGGTGCTCTGCCGTGAGCCTCCCTTTGTCTCTTGAGAACTACCCCGCTTTGAAGTGTCTGCTGTTGTTTCACTCAGGCTTGACACAGTCTCCTCCTGATCCTTTTTCTCCTCTCTGAATGAGGAACTTTGCTCACCCAGTTCAAAAACATTTTTAATAGCCTGGATGTCAAAAGTTGGCATTTCCTGTTCCAGGATGTCTGCTTTCTCTTTGTCAGGATCTGTGCTTTCAACGTCATTGTGAAGCCGCTCTGTGAGTGGGATAAGCTCTTTTCTGATATATAGTTTCTCTTCTAGTGATTCAAATTTGTTTACAAGACTAGACATGTCCGCCCTGGGAAGCTCATCCTTCTCTTTGTTCTTATTTTCTGCCTCACACTCCTCCATGTCTGGGCCCAGTCGTTCAGGGATAGCAATGGGCTCCTTTCGCATATAAGTCTTATTAATTTCAGCCTTTTGAGCCTCTTCAAAAAACTCTCTCTTTTCTTTGACAGATGCAGATGATGGCTCTGAAATATCTGCAGCTTCAAGAAGATCTAGGTCATTCTGACACAATGGCACGTGGGTCTCAGACTTACTTGGTATTTCATTTGCATTCAAACCCTCTGAAATATTAGCTTGATCTTCCTCATGTGCACATGTTACATCAACCTGCTGAACCTCCCCAGATAAACTCTTTTTTGTCTTTTCTGTTGCATTCAATGTCTCTGAAGCCTCCACAAGTTGGGACTCGATTTTGATTTGCCTATGGAATGATGCAGGCGATTCCACAATCTCCGATTTCATCTCTGAGATTTGTTGGGGAAGTACTGGTGGTGGGGTGACGCCACGTGAGAGCTTGGCTGTCGTGTCTTTGAGTCGAGCCAGATTTTCTGCTCTGTCAAAAGTTGGAGAAGGTGTGATTCTAGTGAGGCGTGATGTCGGGGTGTCACACCTGCGTGGCGGCGGTGTGGGAGGTGTGGGCGGCCTGTGCAGCAGGGTAGGTGATGGAGTAACTCTCTGGGGTGAGTCAGTTCTTTGTGTGGATTCGATGGTAATAAACGTCGGCGAGGGAGAACGCATCCTCAGTGACGGCGAAGGAGCCCGAAGGTCGACAGACTTGCAATAACTCCCTTCTTCTTTCATTCTTTCATGGGAGGTCTTCTTCTTTGTTTGGTTCTCAATTTTAGCAGAACCAATACTGATCTTGGATATTCTTGGTGTTGCCCCGCCAGAAACAGATTTCTCAGAAACTGGCTCATATTCCTGCTTCTCCATCGTCTCATTATCTTCTACGTGCATCAGTTTAGCCTCTGCTAGTTTCCTCACATGTGACAGAATGTCATAATTCTTTTTAGCATCGCTTTTCACTACAGATCCCTCCAGTTCGCATTTTCTTTCTGGACTCATGAGCCAATCGGGAACAGTGTTGAGCAGAGTCTTCACAGATTTAGAAGCGGTCTTTTCTGAAACTCTTTGTATCTCTGTGATGTGAGAGATTAACACTCGGGCCTCTTGCCTCTGAGATTCCTCTGTTCTCCCTGTTGTGGACTTGACTCGTTCATTTTGTTCTGACTTGCCTGTCACTGTAATTGGGACATCCCTACTTTCTTCTGGTGGCTCCTCTGCGCTCTGCTGAACAACTGTCACTCCTTTCTTCTTTTGAGATCCCTTCACATGCTTTTGAACTCCTTTTTGTTGCTGGGAATTCTGATCATCTTTGCTTTCTGTGGTAGTGACTTCTCTCTTGACTTGAATGTGCTCTTCTGTTATACTTTTGTTAATTTGGGCAACTGCAGTTGTTTCCTGAGTTTGGAGGGATTGTTCACATGTTGCTGTCTTGGTTTCTGTAACATCTGTCTTTAATTCTGTGGCAATCTCTTTACCTTGACCTGGCTGTGCACCCCCTTTAGACTTTTTGGACTTCTTTTTCTTCTTTGCTGGAGTTGGAGATTCTGGTTGGCTGTCAGTTATGCTAACAGTAACAGCAGGCGCGGAAGCAGCAGCAGGAAAGGGAGTGACTTTCTTAATCCCCTGCTTTAACTCTGTCTTTACTTCTTTAGCTTCACTGATCACTTTCACCTCAGTAGCTTCCCTCTCCTCCACTTTGAAATCTTGTGAAACACTCTGTTTCTCACAACTCTCATTGGACGTTTTTGTCTCTACTTGCTTTTCTTGCTTATTGTTCTTTTTCACTTTTTGATTTAGTTTGCCTGATTTTCCATTTGTATTGGTAGATGCATTTTCTGTTTGCATTGGCTGATCAGGAACTTTCTCTTGGCTCTTGGTGGGAGAATGATCAGTTTTCTTCTTGTTGTCACGCTGTGGTGATTTGGACTCATTTACATTTTTGTCTGAGGTGACATCTTCTATTTTGAAGGACTGATTGCGATTGTTTTTGGGTAATTCTGGTGCTGTATTACCCTTCGTCTTCTTGTTCTCAGATTGTGATTTGCTTGATTTGACATGCTCCTCAGTAGTGACAACAGGTTCAGGTTTTACTATTTTAACAGGGATTTCATCTTCCTTTTTATCTTCCGATTTGTTGGAGCCCTTGATTTTCTGACTTTTAGAATCTTTCTTTCTATCAGCCGTCATGTTTTCAGTTTTTGAAACATCAGTGATTGAGGTCTGGACTTTGTCAGCCATGACAGACTGCTTGGAGGAAACAGAAACCATTTTCTGTGTCGTCGTATGCATCTGTTGTCTAACAGCTGAGACAGATGAGGTCTTTTGAATGGAGACAACCTTAGAAGTCTCATTAGACACAATTTGCTGTTTAGCGGAAGATATAATTGTTGAATCTGTGAGGATTTTCTCATGATTAGCGCTCACATTGCTCTGGGTGGTATTTGAGACTACAACATGCTTGGATAAATCACATGATAGGGAGTCTAAATGAACATTAAGTGCCATCGTTTCAGCTCTCTCCTGTGTGATTCCTGATGTGTTGTTATTTGACTGCTCTGTATCTTTGGTGGAAAGCATTTCAAAAGCAGCATTAACTGAGTCATGTATGTAAGTGGGTGTTGGAGTGGTTGGAGGTGTGTTTTCCTCCCTCAGCTTCCTGTACTTTTCTTCTGCTTTTATTAATGGAGTGTTAAATTTACTCATTTGCCCTCTCGTGAAAGGTGGAGGAGAGGGTGGTGGGGTGAATTTCACAGGAGAGATGTAAACTTTCTTTAGTGGTTGTGGTGACTCAGGCGGTGGAGGGATTTTACATGAAACAGTTTTTGATGTATGTGTTGTTGATTTTGATTGGTTTTGGCTCATTTCTACTGCTTTCTCTGATGTAACCTCCACCTGTTGTGTTTTACTGAATTCCACTTTGGGCTCCAGTTTTGGGACCTGGTATAAAGCGGGAGCTTTCACTTTTTTGACCGTCATCTTTTTTGCTTTTGCTGGTGAGGGATGAATTGCCTGTGTTGGCATGCTCTCCAGTTCTTGCTGAGATGGAGGAGGTGGGAGGAAGTCCTGCTCACTGGTGAGTGGGGGTGGTGGAGGAGGAAGGTGATCAATGTCAGAATCAACAGAGGGAGGAGGAGGAGGAGGAGGAGGAGGAGGAGGAGGAGGAAGGTCAGTGTCTACCACTGGTGGAGGTGGAGGAGGGAGAGGCAGATCAGGCTCTGCCGCTTGTGGTTTTAGGATGTAAACATCAGTTTTTACTCTGGTTTTATCTCCTTTTATCATTCCCTTTGGGTTAGACTTTAGATTACGAAACTCTGTGTTTAATGTTTTGATGCCGTGCTTTTGGGTAATCGTTTTATGCTCCACCACAGTTGTTGACTTCTGAGCAGACTGCTCCACAGAACATGACTTTGTTCTGACAATTTCAGTTTCATTAGAGATGGAGTGATTTTCTTTTGATGTTTCAACTAAATTAGCAGTTTTTATCTTTTGTATGTTCCTCTGTGCATCAGCATTTAGGTTTTTAACTGGAGGACTCTGTTTGACTCTAACCCTTCTGTATGCTCCGACTCTGACTTTGGGAGTTTCACGCTGTGCTGTTTCCAACAACGATTTGATAGTGCCTTTAACATCACCCTTTATCACTTCCTCTTTCTCCAGCTGGGTTTGTTCCTGCGTCTCATATAATGACTTAATTGACATCTTGACATCACCCTTCATGTCACCCTCGAAGCTCGGGCTCCTTTGCATCCTCGGTGAAGGTGGAGTCTCCATTAAGAGCTGAATCGTTCCTCTGACGTCTCCCTGAACATCTGTTCCCTGTTGACACTTTCTCTTCTCACTGGAGGCATCTTGTAGACTTTGCATTGCTGTGCGAACATCACCCCTCACAATTTCTTCCTTTTCAACTTCCCTCACCACTTGCTTTGCCAGCTGCAGAGATTTTAGTGTGGCCTTCACATCTCCAGGAACTAAATCCTCGACAGCAGCTTCAACTCTGGAAGTTGCTGATTTCTCAAGAGATCTCAGAGCCCCTTTGATATTTCCTGGTATGATATCTGGCTTCTCTACCTCCTTGTACCGCTTTTGAGCCCTCTCCAGGCACCGCAAGGCTTTCGGTATGTTGCCTTTCACCACCTCCTCTTTCTCTACAACAACTGTCTGATTCGCTGATTCAGACAATGAATTCAAAGCAGCTCTTAAATCACCTTTGACTATCTCCTCCTTTTGGAGTCTTTCCAATGAGACGGTTGGCTCTGACATGAAAACTTTCACCGTGTTGTGAACATCACCGGGTATAACATCCTCCACTGTACGCTCAATTTGAGTTTGATTACAGCCGAGGATGAGTTTTGTGCCCTTAATGTCGCCTCCGACGATCTTCTCTTTTTCTGTTGTGTCAGGTAGAGTCTCATCAGGTCCTAAATGGAGCTGTTTAAGATAGTCAAGAGCCCCAGATTCAATGCATGTGGAGAAAAAGTCGACATTTCCTTTTTCAGCATCATCTATCTTAATCTTTGATGCCTGATCTAGCTTGTCTGGGCTGGATAAACTTTGAAGAGCACTCTTTATATCCCCTCTTACAATGTCCTCTTTTTCAACATTAACATTTTCTTGTTTATTGAGAAGGGAATATATTGTCATCTGCACGTCTCCTTTCTCATCCTCCTGGATGAGTATACCATGTTTTGCTGACCCGCCCTCATTGAAAAGGTTGTTAATAGCTTCCTGAATGTCACCTCGTAATATTACCTCCCTTTCAATACTGCTGGCTCTCTCTTGGTTGAATAGTTTCTGCACTGTTGAACTGATATTACCCTTCTCTTCTGAATCTATGACTATCTGCTGCTCCTTTTTTTCCTGTCTGTTCAATAGGTTCATCATAATAGTCTGCAGATCTCCCCTGATGACTTCCTCTCGTTGAATCTCTGGAGCCTGTGTATTCATTAGCTGGTATTTTGCCATCCTAACGTCGCCAATTTCATCAGCTTCAATGAGTATTCCCTTCGACTTCACCATTTTCTGACTATAAAGTTCCTCAAGAGTTCCCTTGACGCTCTTGCCCAGGATTTCAGTCTTCTCCATTTTTGTCTCATTAAAGTTGTCAAATGGTGTTGTTTCAAAGAGCCATGTTGCTGTCTTTACATCTGCTTTAGAAATCTCCTCTTGCATGATGGTTGAATGATCTTCGTCCTCATCTACCTCTTTAATGTGGTCAAGAGGATTTTTCTCAAAGAGCCAGACTGAATGTTTAACATCTCCCTTTGCGACCTCCTCCTTTTTAACTGTCTCAATCAGATTTTCAGAGCTCATGCTTCTTATTTTGTCAATGGACTGGGTTTCAAATCTCCATTTTGCAGTCCTGACATCACCTTTTTGTATTTCACTCACATTAACCGTTCTAACAGATTCCTGTGACAGGGCGTCAGACTCAAAACGATCTTTGTTCATCCTAACATTTCCTCCTTGAATATCATCCACAGTTCTTATTAAAGCCTTGTTTTCTGTAGCAATCCTGTCTAGAGGTTGGGTCTCAAATTTCCACTTGGCAGAGGTGACATCTCCTTTTTGCACATCCTGTTGTGTGACAGATTTAATGATATAAACCTCATCTGTGTCCTTGATAGCGTCAAGGGGCTTGGTTTCAAACAACCACCGTGTTCCAAGGACATCTCCTCGTGTTACTTCTTCACTTGTGACAGTGGTGACCTCGTGGTAAAGGCCCTCTTTGTCCTGAATGGCATAAAGCGTCTGATTTTCAAACATCATGGTGTAATTTCTCACATCGCCTTTCTCATCTTCATCACGGACAATTTTTCGCATTTTTATCTGCTCTCTGTCTGTCTCAGAGGATACCTCCTGAATTTCATCCAAGGAGTAGGTCTCAAAAATTAAACGGCCCTTATCTACATCTCCTCCTTGCACATCCTTCACTGTGGGGTGGCTCATAGATTCCTCTTGGCTATCATGTATTGTATCTATGGATTGGTTTTCAAATAGCCATTTGCAGTTCACCACGGTTCCTTTTTGTATGTCCTCAGTCTGAACTCTCTTGAGCTTTTGCATTTCTTCCTCACATGTAGAAGTCATGATGTCGGATGTCTGGTTTTCAAAAATGTACTTCATCCTTGACACATCTCCAGACCCAATGTCTATCTCAGTGACACGCTTAAAAGAGCCTGTCTCCTCCCCAGTGAGGTTCTCCAGTTTCTCCGTCTCAAAGAGAAAACAAGCCATTCTTACATCTTTTCCTCTAATGTCCTCTTGATTCACAGTGCATGTTTTCAGAACATTTGCCTCCTCGTGGATAGTATCAAGTGCTTGCGTCTCGAAAAGCCATGTGCAAGTTTTGACGTCTCCCTTTTGCATTTCTTCAGATTCATTTTCGCCCTTTAACTCCACTCTTTCATACAGGATGTCCATTGGTTTTGTCTCAAATAGCCACTTGCAGGTTTTCACATCACCCTTCATGATGTCAAGATTTTTACTTGTCCCCACAACTTCTTCATCTTCAATATTGCTGAAGTACTTAATGGCATCAAGAGGCTGTGTTTCAAACAACCACTTTGCAGTTTTGACATCACCAGACTCTATTTCTTGTTTGGATATGCCTTTGATAATTTGGTATTTATCAATGCTTTCATCAAACTGGTCGATTGGTCGTGTTTCAAACATCCACTTGCATGTTGTTACGTCTCCTTTCACAACCTCTTCGCGGCGTACTGTTTTCACCTCATGGAAGTGCCCTGAGCTGTCTTGCATGGCATACAGGGGAGTAGACTCAAACAGGTTTGTATTTGATTTCACAGAACCAGACGTTACACCCTCTATGAGAATCTTTTGAGATTCATCCCTCCTGTTTAAATCTGTGCTCTCAAAGATTTGCTTGAAGTTTGAGACGTCAACTTTATCAATTTCTTCCAGGTCGATTGTTCTGGTGACTTCTTTCTTTTCCTCTCTAATCTGCTCCAGGGTTTGGCTTTCAAATAGCCATTTCTGATGTCTAACATCACCCCTCTCCTCATTAAGCGCTACTGTTTTTTTCAGTTTGCCCACCTCTGCAAGCTCCTTCAACTCCTCAGTTGGAATTGTTTCAAAATAATGTCTGGCTGATCTCACGTTACCTGCAATAATTTCCTCTTTTGTCAGGGGCAGAGTGTTTGAATCATCTTTTAAAGTATCCATTGGCTGGTTCTCAAATACCCAGCAGTTCTTGCGAACGTCGGCCCTGCAGCTTGTGCCATCCTCCTGTGTGAGGTCAGCCTCAACATTCACAGTGCGAGTAACCTCTTTCTTCTCCTCTCTAATGTGCTCTAGAGGTTGACTCTCAAAGCGCCACTTTTGGTGTCTCACGTCCCCTTTCATTTCTTCATTTACTGTTGCCTTTTGAAGTTTTCCGACCTCAGGGCCATTCTTCCTCTCTGCTTGAGGGCTACTTTCAAAAAAGTGCCTTGCAGATCTAACATTGCCCCCAATAACATCTTCAATAGACTGGGGTCTCGCATTGGAGTCATCCTTCAGAGAATCCATTGGCTGGGTTTCAAACACTAAGCAGTGCTTGCGCACATCAGCTCCAAGGATCTCTTTCTTCTCCATTTTTGAGCTTTCCCACTCATTGAGAGAATTTAATGTCTTTATCTCAAACAACCATCTGCCCCAGTCTCCCTTATTGCTGTCCTCCATGGAAAGACTACACACAAGTTTCAAAGATGTAGGTTCTGTGTTTGTCACCTCCAGGGGTTGGGTATCGAAAAGCCAACGTGAAGCAATGGAGTTTTCCAGTTCAGTTTCAATTTTACGCACAGACTTAATCTCCAGCATTTGGCTTGATTGTCCCATAATGATGCATTTAAACTGAGTGTCAAAAGTGCTTGTAACAGTTTTCACTTCTCCATTAATTTCCTCTAACACCGTCCTTAGACTCAACATGTGGCTCTCGTCAATGGTCTCAGTGTGCCCAAGGCTTTCCATGTACTTATTGTCAATCATGTAAATGGTAGCGTTTCCATCCTCCTCTGTGAACACAATCTCTTTTGTTAAATCCTCCTCCTTATGCATTTTATTTAGATTGTCCATTGTTTGGGTTTCAAACAACCACGCAGCAGCACGGACATCTCCTTTATCAAATTTGTTGAATTTGTTTTTATATTCTGTGGAGTTGATATTGTGTGAACTCAGCTCATCCATCGGCTTGGTCTCAAACATCCAAGCTGTACGTCTCACATCTTTTCCAAAAATAATTTCCTGTTGAGTTATTTTGTTGTTGTCGTCGTCCTCATCAAGAGTTTCATCTTTAATGGTGTCCAGCGGCTTATTTTCAAACATCCAACGCATCGCCTGCACCTCCCCGGGGAGAATCTCTTCCCATTCCACGTATTCTTCATCGTTGACGTCATCAGGACTACCACCGTCCTCCTCATACGTGTACTCTTGGCTCTCTAGCTGGTGGTTCTCGGTTTCACTGTAATCGCTGTAGTACTCCTTCTCAATATTCTTACGAACCTCAGGATGAATGTGCTTGTAAAGACGTTTCAGCTCATTCATACTCCTCTGCTTGAGGTAAGTGTCTCTGTTGAGTGGGCATTTGGAGCGGTTTTCTGAAGGATCAGGTGAGTAATCGTGCACAGGAATACTTTGACTTTCTGATGGCATTTGTAGTAAGTCTGGAGGCGGGGGTGGAAGATAATCAGAATCCTCAGCTGGTGGGGGCGGAAAGTCCTCATAATCCATCACTGCATCCAGTATGTCTTCTGTTGCCTCAGTAGCCGATGCTTCGTGCACCTCACTAGTCACTGTGTTGTTTCGTGTCACATTTGAGGACCACTTAGATCGATTGATGTCACGTTCAATCTTTTTAAGGAACAAAAATTATATTGTGGGTAAATAACTAAATCCATCACATTCCTCCTTGGCGGAGTTATATGAACATTACATTTCACCTTGTTGTAACACTTGCAGATAAAGTGTAAAAATGAAATAAAAAAACATGGATAATCTTACATAGCAGGGCACCTGTCAGTCCAAAGTTAATGATACTGTGTGAATAAGTTGCTTTCTTATAATGCTCTTTGCAGCCCCAAATCAGTACATCACTGTGATGAGTTAAAGTTATAATCCTTAAGATTTTCATCAAATCAAACCCTATTGTTAATACTCTTCATAGCCTGCATTATTTAAGCAGTAGCACTGTATGTACATTCTGTTATTACCTCTCTATACAGAAATGTCATAGTTACTGGCGGAGTCCGCCGTTCCCACGCTGGATTCAAATTGCCTTCACACACAAGAGGGATTCACAGGAAATGATGCATGTATGTAATTTTATCTAACTGATAACAGCCTCACTGTTGATTGCTCACTCTCCTAATGCTGCATCAGAACTGTATTAAGTTATTGCCAACACAAACCAAACATTCCCTACAGATGCCAGTACACATTAAAAGTATATAACTGGCGAAATATCGTGTGGCTTTTATTGTGAAGTAGTCTTACGAAATGCAGTGTATTTGTCTCTGAGGTTAGCGCTGACAAGACAGCGGTAATTTTCTGCATTTTTTTGAAAATGTTTTGGACAGCGGATCAGTTTTAAATATTGCAGGAAGTAATGGCAGAGCAGCCAGAGTGAGCTGCTAACCCTTCGACATGGTAACCAACATCACTGTGCCCACCTGTTGTGTCGAAAACAACTTGTGCCCTCTGCAGCATGAAATCAGATCGCAGCTCCAATTATTTTTGACTGGTTTCTTTTTAAAACAACATGACTTTGTTTGACAGCACTGTACCAAGATATACCAGTTGCTCTTCAGCCGAGGAGTGTTTGCTGTAGTATTTAACCACACTTGCTGTTACCACCAGTAACCACAGGTGTCGCCAAATCAACCAGGACTAAAATCTTAAGGATTGCAACTTTAAAAAATATACTGCATTTACTCAAATTACACTTAATACAGTCCTAAATTAAATATTCTTTCCTTTGATATTTTCAATACTTTTGTCTAACTCACGTGAAATGGAAATGCTTACCTTAATTGTCTTCTGTGGAGCAGCCTCTTCTATTGTTCTTTCAAAGTGATCCCTCAGTTCTTTTGTAGTGTACCTGGGTAACTCCTCTTCTAAAAGTCAGCACAGTCATAAAGTATAAGGGCAGGCCTACATTTCTGTTAGGTAGTGACAGTGTATATGGCATAGAATAAAAATATCTAAACAACATCCTACCTGTTTCATTTTGATGGTTTTCATAACTGGATTCCAAGTTATTGTCGCTGTGTGACACCTATGTATTTAAAAGGAGAAGCGGACAAAAAGATATTAATGATAAAAGAAAACTGCACAGAATTAGTGAATGTAATGTTTCAATCTCAGTCCAAACTGTCAGAGACTAATAAACAAACATTAATACACAAATCTGATTGATTGCAATCAGTTACAGTTTTTACTCAACAAGGCAATCAAAGTGTTTAGCTCATTAGCAAAGACTTATCATGCTGCCTGCAGGAACACAGTGATAGAAAACGTTCAGTACCATAGTTCCCTGGTTGAAATTTAGCTGCTGGCTGCCTGGGACGACCTGCCTGCTGCCGCTCGACACTGTCACCTCAGAGTTCGACATTTCCTGTGAAAACAGTGGTTGCCAAATACCGTGAAAAATGTGTGCATGCCGCACAAACACACACAGACAACTCACTCTGTCTCATTTCACCACATTGCCCCCTTTGCCACAGCCACAGATGTGAGCTTACTCCACTCCAATTTACTCCGCCAGCCAAAGCTTAATAGTACACAACTGAATACCATGCAGAGAAGATGCTAGACCAGATTGCTCCCTGCAGTTTGAAATGACTAATCACAGATGGAGGCAAGATGACAAAGAATGTGTCAAGCTGTTCACTCACACTGAACCAAAATAAGAAATAAGTGAATTCTTATGAATTAAACTATTATTTTTCACTGCTTTGTTAAGTTTGTATCTACTGAATGGAGACACAATGAAAGCGCCCTGGAGGTTTTCATGAAAGCTGTTAGAAATGTCATGTGAACACACACTTTGCTCGGGTATTGGTGCAATAATATGGTGTTAATATTCAGTTTAAATGTACGTATTTCTACTTGCAAAGCACCCATGCAGATGGAAAGCTAAATGGAAGGGTGCAAACAGAAACTGCTCAGGTCAGACGAAATGTTACCCTCATTTGACCACAGTCATCTCTTTCATGCTCTTAGCCTGATGAATGTATGACCAGTGCTCTACATGTGTACCTGCACAGTTCTGTGATGAAAATGGAACTGGGTTACATTGTGTGATGTTGCAGTTTCCTGGGTCTCAAATTGTTTCCTCACACTGGCAAGTCCCCCAGGCAGGGAACAGACCTCCGACTCCTCCATGACCTAATGAAGCAGGAAATATCATTAGCTGCCTCCACTTCTACATGACCTGAAATCAAACTGATGCTTAATAGAGCTATTCTGTCTGGTATGCATGCAGTGCAGGCCGCCGTCAAAAGTGGTGCAGCTAATGCAGTTTGCTTTCTCTCTCTACAGACACACACACAGACACAAGCTCACATACTATTCTGTGAATGTAATAGTTTCAAATTTACACAAGGAATTGTGAGAGCTCTTTCTAAGTAAAGCCAACATATTTTATGTTTACTGCCATCTTCCTCTATATTCTGCCCTGTGACGGGACTCTCATGTTTCCCCTCTATTTATATATGTATAAGCAAGACTGCTGACCCCCTTCCCCAGCTGCAAAACTGTCATCACCTCCACTAATACTGCATGACAACACCAACAATAACGGTGACAATACCAGCTCAGTGCAGCACAGCTACTGTGCAACCCTGAATGCTCTGCAGCACCTGAAGGCTAAACTATACAGCATACAACAGGAAAGCAAGCAAACCAAAATAAGTGACCATAGAAAGTTGGCTTCTAATTACACAAATGTTCTTTTCAGTGCAGGCGGCTCTGGCAGGTACCGTAGCTACATGCAGTAGTTGAAACAATGTCCATGCACAAAGTAAAGTACCCCGCTGGGAATGGTGTTGTCTGCTCGCTTGGAGACAGCTGCCTGGTATGTGGCCTCACAGTTGGTCAGTGGGATGACCTCTGAGTCCACAGAGTGAATCCGGTTCCTCTGGTTTAAATCTCTTTCAGGAAGTCCTGCCCTGGTTAAACCTGCACAGCCAGCAGCTACAGCACAAATAGCCAATAAACTGTTAAAGAAAATGTATCTCACGTGTGTAATTAGGTGTCATCCAATTATTAAGAGGTAGCACGCAATACTTAGTAGTGTAAACACATGCAATTAAAGCACTGCTGAGGGTGTCAGATCCCTTTATGTTTGTGATGTGGAATTGTTTTTAAAGCGAGATTAATTGCAAGTACAGAGAAGGGACTTTGTTTTGTGCACTGGTTTAATATCTTCCAGTATATTGCAGATAATGTGGCTCATATAGCGATTATTCTACATTTGTGTAACAACATTTATTAAATCTAAATATGCACAAAAGCACCAGTCTGTTATTAAAAAAACATTTAGATTTTTGAATCAAGATATTTGTTCAGTTTATAAATATATTGACTAAGACAACCAAATTTGAGCCACAGTAATGCTTTAAAGGTGCCAACATAGAGCGGGTGATGCTCTTGTGAATGATGTCTGGTAAGTTATGTAAAATGCTCTACAGGCACATTATTTATACCAATTACACACCTGTCTCCTGACATTCAGTTACTCACAGGATTGTGTTATTATCATATACAACCTTCCAACCCTTCAGAGTGACTATTGTTTGATTGATTTTGGTCCAAAGTGGGAACATTTAGAGCCAATCCAAACTGAACTGTCCAAAATAATCCTTCTCTGTTTCAATGATCCCCTTGGATTAACAGTGTGCTACAGGGGTTTGGTTCTTCCTTAAAATGGTTACTTAGATCACATTGAGTTTTTAAGGGGCCATGACTTACATAAAAAAATGATTGTGCCCTTAAATCATTGTGTTACCACTCATATTTTGTCAACAAAGGTGCATTGCTTGTAGACTACACTTCCAAGCAACATAGAAATGCGTCATGGGGTTTAGGTGACCATCCAGGAAGTGGTATTAGTAGTTATTAAGATGTTTTCTTTTTCATCTTAGGTATAATTAGACTTTATTAGAGTTTATCTCTGGAATTACATCGCCCAACAGTCCAGAACCAAAGGAACATCATTGTTAACCTGCAGAGTATTGCAATGTGCTGAAAAGACAGTTAACGAGATTATTAACTCTTCCAACTATTAGCATCCACAGACTCCATATCCTGCCAGCTGCTGACACAACAGTTTTGTCTGTGTTTGTGAATTCAAAGTATTAATCACACCTCAGTTCTTGTGGATATAAATGTGCTGATGCAAATAAGAGGATGAAATATGAATACGGACTGTTTTGCTGTTTGAAAAAAGTGCAGCATCAAAATCTTCATACGACTATCCATTACGCTGAAGAATAACAGCATATTGAAAATCTTCATCTCAGCTCTGCTCTGCTCAGCTGTGCTCTGTGGTGAATTAGCACTGCTTGAAGCCATGTGTATATCCCACTCATTGTAATATCAAGAATAATGTCAGCAAAAGCTGCCAGACTGGCGACATGAGATGATATTTCACATTTGTAATATTATTTCTAGCAGCAAAGGACAGATTAAATCACTGCATATCTTTTCCCAAAGTACTGAAAACTCAATAAAATACAGAGTCAATGAAACCCCAAATCAGATCAAACACCCCCATTTTTTTAATCAGTTCTTTGATTTACAGATAGCTAAAAGTGATAAGCTATTTAAAAGTAAGATGAGTAGTGGGCTCATGAACCTGAAATTGTAACCCATTAATGCTGCTCTCTAAATTTCATGGCAAAAAGACATTTTATAACAACTACTGGTGCATTGCACTGCCACTGACATATTTATTTTGCCATTTTTGATTTGTAGCTTACCAGTCCCCTAGGATGACCAATTTTAGCCTTGGAGGAATGGTGGGTATGTTTGTGTAAACCAATCAGTCCATTAAAACTGATAAGGGACATGTATGACACAACTCTTAAAATTAGACCATTTTAGTGACTTACAGTTCGTTTTTTAGTTTAAATCTTGACTTAATCTCGACTTAAGCAGTAAAACTATCAGTGGAAAGTTCTGCACTGCAGCATATTCCAGTTGAAGACATAGATTTATAGAGTGTAAATTATTGTGGTAGGAACTAAAATTTGTAGCCAAAAAAAATCTGTCAACCATCTGAGGCTATCTCATGACACGTTAGGTTGGGCTGAGAGCTCAAATAACAAGAAAGTGAAGTAATCTAGGCGCCACGGACTTGCAAAAATAAATCAAGCCTATTTTAAACTTAACCATGAAGGGTCGTGTTTCTCAGTGAAATATAGAGGAAAGCTGGCAGGTCAAGGCTTTCCTTTCCAAAAGCTTTTAGATAGCCTGCATTGATAACCTTGTGTTTGTGCCTTTATATGTAATTACTCTTCGGTATTCCTCATTTCATGGCTTTGCGACGAGGAAGGCGATGAGGAAGTAGAGCGACTTGGTACAAACAGCTCAGCAGCTCAGACCTCCATCTATTTGGAATTAGTTAACAGAATAAATCTAATCTCTCCTCAAGCTAAAAATCCAGAGTTAATTTAGTATTTTAGTCACAGTTTATTTTCCTGCAGGTCTGACTTATGATGTATATTTTGCCCCTGTATCCTGAATTTTGAGTGGAACTGCAGTCAGCATGAGGACAATGTTAATGAATTTTAGAGTACTATCAAGAATTCAGTGCCAGCCTTTCATGTTTTTCTCTGCAGATACCAAAAGGAGATTTTAAAATGTATTACATTTTTTTTTGCATGCAAAACCTCATTAACATAAAAATACAATTTAAAAAGCTAAAAATCATTCACATATTTCTACAAAATTCCACTCAACACAAAGACACAAACAGCGCTCTCAAAGTGCTCATCACCTACCAGGTAAGGAGGATAGTGAATTATAAAAATATGAGCTCAGCAGGTAGAAATCCCACACAAAGGCCACTGCACCCCCGGCCTGCAGGGTCTTTCCAAGCCAAAATCAAATCCCAGCAAGTGTTGGAGACCAGCTCCAGTACTATGTGTTCACCTCTGTCCAACGAGCAGACAGTGACAGCTGATTTTATTTTAGACTCCCCGCCCACTTGCAAAAGATGGGGTGTTTTTTTTTTAGAGAGTGAGGCCGTCGTGCCTCCCATGTCAAGTCCCCAGAAAATCCATATGAAAGTACTTCCTGTGACTCCTCTGCAGACGCTTGTGTACCAATAAATCAGGTCACCCTGGTTTCATCATCACGGCTTCCATCAGAGTGCACCGCATACTCCAGCAGCTGTTACCGCCTGTCATGATATGCCAAATTATGCACATACAAAGCCACAACAAATACTCTGAGATTCTCTCATTATTCACTGCTTCTGTTAATCCCAAAGCAGTGTAAAGTGGCTGTCGGGGCAGGTGCAAATTCAAGTGACAGTAAATGGTGGTGAAATGTGTTGGCCATGCGCTGTGCTTTGCAGTTGGTCTGAAATGGGGTCAGTGATGTAATGCTATTTGTTGAGGAGAGGAGGGTTAAGGGGGGCCGTAAATACGACAAGAGACACCTCTGAGCGTGGAAGAGCCAGCCAGCTCATCTTGTTCGGCTCAGCTGGAGACGGTGGCGCCAGCCTGACTCTGGTATCTCATGGAAGCTGGGCCAGTGTTTTGAGACCAGACATGTCTACCAGGCATCTGCACAACCCCGTTCATCCACAGCATGTGTAACTCATACCTGCATTTCCATAGACCACCTGTTTTAAAGAGACACTCTGGGATTGCTGCTCCCGCCACACCAGACTGAAATGCAACAGATCCTGTTCACCTGTTTCCCTGATCATTTAAAATGTAGATTAATATGATTCTGGCATTACTCTGGAGAGTCTAATGTTTATTGTGAATACTCTTAATGAAAGTCACAATATTTTTTCTGTCAAATCTTGACAAGAGCAAGAAAGAATAAAAAAATATCTGAACATTTGTGTCAGTGTTTCTAGGTCTCATGTTCTTTTCATGGTGGCCCTGCTTCATTCAGCTTGAAGCCAGTCCTCTGTGATCCATAGCAGAGTTAAGCCAAGCAGAGAGGGTGAAAGGAAGGATATTTCATTCTCTCTCTCTCACACACACACAGAAAAACAAGGAGCACAGCCAGCACAGGAGATAAGAAGTGATTTCCATCTGATACTATTAGTCTTTAACATATTAGCAGACACTTACCCACAAAGCCAAGAAGAAAAAGTCCAGTCCAGTGTTTCTACAGTTTAGTGTGCTGTACTAAGTCCTTAGGTTGTAAACACATTGCGATTGTGTGGACTACAAAGTGAAAGAGTAAAGCCTAAAGAGTTTTGGAGGCAATATAATGCTCAAAGCAAAGAGAAAACTGAGAGTAAATGGTAAAGCTTGTATGTGGAATGGCAGGGTGTTATTCTATATTTTTCTTATTTTCAACAAATCCCATGAAAAGAGCAAAACCAACAATTATTTATCCTACTAAGAAGTATTGCCTCCGTAGTTTGTCCACATATACAGTCAGTCTAGTCTATAATACAGTATATTTGGACAGTATTTATTCCAGCAAACTGGAATTGAAACGAAACAATGACTATCAGCTTAATGTGCTGACTTGCAGCTGTCTTTGAGAAAGGGTGGTGTAGGAGTCGTACAACAGCGTGGGAATTGTAGCCGTTTTTACAGTATACGTGTTATTGTAAAGTGCTGCAGAAAAATGGCATGTCTACAAACACTGTTCACCCAATACAACACACTCAAATGTTAGAGTGGGCACTGTAGCCTCATAGTCATTATTTCATTTTTGAATGTCTCCTACTTGGGAAAAAGGAATAGGTTTGTAATTTATAACATCATTACAAAGCTTGGGGGTGTTGCTCAGGGACATGACTGAACGATTTTCAATTAATAACAAGTAAAGAATCATTTACAATAAATAAAGACAGGCTGGGTGAGTAAATGCTCTTTGCTTTCTCAACGTGCCCTTAAGCAAGGCACTAAACCCCTGACTGCTCCCTCCCCAGAAATGGCTCATTGCCAGCCAACACAAATGTTTGGTGGAGAGCCTTAGAGTGTGAATTTGTAAACCTCACTCCTCTTGCAACTACTCACCCATACTGTTGCTGTAAATATCTGTGAGCTCTTTGTCACAGTGCCTGATTAAATAAGAGAGAAGCCCAGAGGAGAAGCCTCTGAGCTATTTACATTACAACCTTTGATTAGATTTCTGAAGAAACAAAGGAAATGTCGCATTCACAAAGGCTGACAGACATTTTTGCCTGACATACTCTGTGATGGCAAAAACAAATATGGTTTCAGAAGAGTATAATGAAATAATGCCATAGCCTAATGATAGCTCTATATATCCACTAACATAGTATAACAATGCAATTTAAACACAAATATCTGAAATATCAGTCTTAATATGATTGCTGCTAAATTATAAAAAAAAAAAGCAACACTTTCCTGTGTAATAGACTGCAATTTTTCCACACATAAGCACAACTCTTAATGAATGTAAACGAATAACAGTTGTTTAAGATTTAATGCTACTATTCACCTGCCATTAACTTCAATGCAAATGTTCTCCTCTGCTGCTCTACAAAGTACATCAGTCATCTTAGATATGTGCAGAACTTAGCCACCGCTAATTACCAGCTCTGTCACCAGTGTAACAAATTTACGACAACAACAATTCTTATTAAATCTGCAATAACGGTGAATTATGACAGTCGCTGGACGTCTCTTCCTGTTTTATCACCTCTCTGCTACATAACTGCTGACACATAAAGGAAGTTTATATGCATTTCATCTGAACTGTGTGGTTTCATCTATAACTTGGGTAACTTGGATAGAAAATATTTCACATTTTTTGTAAATTCTGTTGAAATATTGCCCACAGCGTTTTTTCATTTTGATCCTCTCCCGAGTAGAGGCTTGGTGTAGCTCACATAAGTGAGCGCTGCATGTGGACCACAGGCAGATAGCACCATGGGATGCATGACAATGAGCCGCATCTCTGCCAGATGCCATTAGAAGTGAGGCTATGAATCACAAGGATTCTTGGATTCACACACTTGCAAAGACAGGCTTTTTATTTTTGGGGACAGATTTTGTTCTTTTTTATTCTTTAACTTGATTAACATTTAGAGTGATGATGAACAGGAATACCTCAAAAACCACAAATTAGTACCTGCTTTACTGCAGCTGTCTAGCTAAAAGTACACAACTTACAGATCTCCGCTTTTCTTGTGATTTCTTTCAATCAGACATTTCTAAATTAATTTCTTATTGCTTTGGCTTTTGATCATCTCAAGTGGAGGAGTACAATGTGTTTTGTATGAAGGGTGTATAGATCTAGCATAAAGCCCAACAAGCCTAACAGATGATGTCAGGTGTGAGGGGCCAGTGATATGCTGTATTTTAAGAAGTGGTAGGAGGCAGCTCCAAAGTGTCTGTACCCTGTGGCGTCACACAGAGTAGCAGCAGCTTCTTTAAGCTCCACATAGTCGCTGCTCTGTGTGTGGTGGTCTCTGCTACACACAGAAAGTATCACTTTGTGCTTTTGACCACAGGCCACCTGGTAGTACTGAAGGGAGCTACACACACGCCCAGCCAATCAGAGACTATACACTATACTAGCTAACAAAACTAAAATGATTAGTTTGTATAGAGAGGTTCATGAAATAAAACGAAGGAGCAAATATAGACTTTATGCTTTCAATCAGCAAAATCCAGTGTTGAACAAACTGAATGAAAATAGTGCAATCTTAGAGCACAGCAAGGGTAAAATAATGTAATGGTGTATGACGCTGATTGGTACTAACTCTATTACTGTAGAGAGAGAAAGCCAAACATGAGAGGAAGCTATTTGTTCATTATAAGGAAGGCTATTATCTTTGACGAGCTTGGTCTCCTGTGGTCCGCAGAAAAAAAAAATCACAAGACCTAATTTATACCAGGCACACAGTACACCCACAAACCTCCCAGCCTGATGATGACAGACCTGTCAGTCCTTAGTGATACAATGAAACGCACAAATGGACAACTGAAAACAACTGGCATAAAACTTTTCAAAACCTGTTACCTCTCATCTTTGTCATCTTTCACAAAACCAGACTAAGAGTCTCTACAGCCATGCTAGCAGCTCTGCGAGGCACAGCATTGCTTTGAGCTAAATGTTAACTTCAGCTTGCTAACACGTGCACAATGACAGTGCTAACATGCTGATGTTTAGCAGGTATAATGTTTACTGTCTAATAAAAAGCATTATTTCTGGGTTTTGTCTAATTTGATACAAAGTATGGCTTGTTACGTCTTATTAGTATTCCATAAAATAAAGTGCGACCGACATTAATTAATGAGCAGCAATGAGGGTGAAAAGCTTTTTCTATAAAAAATAAATAAATAAATCATATTTTCAATGCACAAAGTGTTCTGAAGGTTGTGGAGAAAGGGCACTCATCTGAGAGATTTGCAGATCTCTCAGATGATCTGAGACAAAACCTGCAGTTTTGTCTTGATCAATCACAGAGTTGCATACAATACATAAAAGATGTGATGTGTTTTATCACATGCATTTTCATAATAAAGCTCTTCTATAACAGAAAAAAACATCCCTTGGCAAGAGTAGCGCAGTAATGATACAGTATCATAGATAATAATATGCATACTTCTTTATCTCTATATATGTAAATGCTCTCAGGGGGCAGCAGAAAGACAGCGATGAGGATACACTGCTTAGCTGCTAATCGGCACCACAGGGCTCCGAAATACCTCTCCTTTGGTTTTCAAATTGTTTGCAAATTAAATAAGCCCCTGATGGTGCGTCTCCTGCTGCTTCTTTGGAAAATTAGGTAGAACAAGTCTGAAATCGAGGCAGTGCCACTCTTCTATTTGGAACCTGCAGCGAGGAAGCTTCTCACACAGGGTTTAGCCCTCACATCAAAACACTTTACGGGCTGAAATCAAATTCTTGTAAGAGAGAAAATGCTAAACAGGCATCTGAGAGACAAGAACCAAAAGAGATCCTCGGGAGGCTTCTTCCACCGGATCAAAATACGTCTTTCCTAACTGTCTTTTTAATATCTATGCTCACTTTCAAATTGACACTGTGATCTCATATCTCTCCCACTACCACTCACACAAAATAATGCAGGTGTTGTTGCTTGGGGCACGAATACAGAAAATCTTTGCAAACTGTCATGCCGACATGCCTATTTTTGACATTTTAGTGCTGCTGTGCACAGATTAGATGTTCATTTTAGACCTGAAGCAGTTTACAGTATTTAGAAGGCAGTTAAAGCTTCCCAGACTCTATGTTTGTCCCTGATATATTTAGTGTGGTGTTGGATCTCTGGCTGCTGTATAAAGGTGGTTTCCAACATGATCACTGAATCACTGAATACGAAGAGAGCACACACACAAACACAGAGTCAGAAATGAAAAACTGAATGTAAAACATGGCAAAAACTGAAAGCAGTGGAATGCCTATGTATATTATTAACATGTACTGTAAGTTCTGTATCTATACAACACAATCACAGTATTTAAATCAAGTCATGCCATGTCATGTCAACCAAATTAGAAGCAGCTTAGTAATACCAATAATGTGTGCAGTGACTGTCAGCCTTTGCTTACAGTAATACTTCTTTATGGATAATTTCGGTCCTATTTATACATATTATGGGGTCTAAATGACTAATGGGTACAAAAGGTTTTGGAATTGGTCCAGCCGCGATTTCGGCTGTAATGGCTGCAACGTAATGCTTGCGGGCAATTGCGCCCATCAAAGTACGTCCACTAAAAGTGCTTGTTCTTGCCACTTACTCAGATTGTTATTCTAAGTGTCTAACAGCATTGTGGAAAGGATCTTCCTGCAGAGAGAGACCATTTTGTTTAGCCAGAAACACAGTCGTCTTCCTTCAACAACCCAATTTTCGCGAGATTTCAGAGCGAGATTTCTCCTTGAGTGAGACCTCTGTTTCTGGCAAAACAAAAAGGATCCTTGGGGAGAGCCAGGCTAGCTGTTTCCCCCTGCTTCAAGTCTTTATGCTAACCTAAGCTAATCACCTTCCAGTTCCAGCCCTGTACAGTGCTTAACATACAAAAATGAGAGTGATTTTCTCATCTAACTCTTGGAAAGAAAGCGAGTATGTGTACTTCCAAAAATTTCAAACTATTCCTTTAAACTTTTAAACTGCAGTTTGCCTGTCTAAAAAAGACAATAGATGTTATCACACTGCAGACTCGTGCACGTTGTATTATTGAAAAGAACATACTGCTCCAAGAGTTTACAGATTTGTCCCTAGAGGCTTGTAGTTGTTATTGGTTACTGCACATTACAGAGCCAGACTGAGCTGTCAGTGTTTGCACCTCATAAGAGTCTGAAGACAGAGGGATTTCTCTGAAAGCTCCAATCTCTCACTCCCAGTTATCCAAAGTAGGCCTTCAGGAAAATTGGAGAGTGCTGATGGACAGAATGGAAGCAGCTCATGTGCGAATCTCTTGGAAAGGAGTATCTTGTTTATATTGCTGCTCTCTCTCCTCCCTCATGTACTCATCATTTCATGCATAATTGTCTCTTTATGTGTTCTTTGTGCTTTTAGCTTTCTGTTTTCCTTTTGGTGTCTGTCTCACTGCCTAAAATATATGAAATTTCTTTAAAAAAAAAATCAAATATTACTCTGGCTAATGATTATAACTATGTTCAAACACATCAAATAAGTTACTGTCAGGTTACTGAGAAAAATAAAAATATCCATCTGGGATGTGCCATGAGATAGATACAATTCAACACTGCACTTAAACCACTCTTTCTTACTCTATCTAAGACAGTATTCCAACTTGCCAATTAAGGAGGAAAATGCATCGCTGTACTGTAACTTAGGTGGCTGCTAAGGAAAAAAATACACATTTAATTAACACGTCAAACTGCATAAGGCAGATTCCACACACTCCAAATGTTGCAGTGTTAGTCAGTCTGTCCAAACATTTTCTGTTTCTCACATGATGACACCAGAGAAATTCATGAATTCATTAAAAAACACTGTGAAAACAGTGGAATGTCTGTAAAATAAACAGACACTTTATATTAGACTGAGGGCTTTGATGCATAGAGGCAAGTGTCCTCTGGTGCAAAATAATCAATTCCTCCTGGCACTGCCTACCCACGCATACACACATACAGGTACTTTGTGCTTTCAACCCTCCAGCCAGCCTTCAGAGCAACCACCACCAATAACAAAAAGCAGGCAGCACTTTCTTTTAGATGCTCAGTGGGGTGGGGCCTGCCTCTGCCCACCACACACTGTTTGTGTGTGTGTGTGTGTGTGTGTCCCCTTGTGTTTCTGTTTGTGTGTGATGGTAATTGGAACTATGTTAATAAAGCTGTGTGGTTAATCTTTCCTCATGACTGGAGTGAGGAGCAGGCAGCACAGGGAAAGCCTTGAGTTACTTGACTACACTGTGACACACACACACACACACACACACACAAACATGCAACACCGCACTCGCTGTGGTTTTGCAACTGTTCAAGATTTACTTCGGGGACTCCCAGGCTGGCGCAGCAGGTTCAGTGCTGGGCCTTTTAGGTGACTGCCAATGAATATGACATTAACTTTGAAAAAGGAAATCCATTAACTGACAAGCACACCACTGAATACAGCTAAAAACAGTCACTCAGTTGCACAGCAAGGGCAAAGTCACACTAAGATTTTTTTCAGGCATGTATAGTCATGAGATTAAAAGGCCATTTTTCCCCATGAGCCGTCAGCATGAAGTGAATGCACATTATATCCTATGTTCTGCCCTCATGTTTAACTCAATGCTTACTTATTCATTCTCAGAGAACTGTTGTTGTGATTATTTCACATTCAGTGTCTTGCAAAAGAACATGGGTTGAATTCACAGCTCAGACGAAGGCAAAAGAGCAGGGTTAAGTCTATTAGACATTCATATAATAATTATACAATATTTAACACTTATTTTGAACACTATAAATTCAGTCATGATAAGACTTGCTTTGGTGTCAAGTTCCTTCACATTGATTAATTTCTCACAGATCAGCTGTTAATACCAGCGCTTCACCATGACAACCAAATATTACTGAATAGGGCACTTCTTTGAAGTTTATAAAACCTTGATCATGTGTCAACACCCAATTAATATATATAAGATTTTTTTTTTTAGGAGAGAAAAAAGTACACACACAGACACACACACACACACACACACACACACACACACACACACACACACACACACACACACACACACACACACACACACACAATACATCAGCCTTGTAGTGCAGAAGGTTAACATGTGACTGGAATGCATCAAGGCATTTTAAATATTTCAACATGTTTGCTGAATTGAGGCAACGGGCTTGCAATGCAGTGACCTCCATCCATAAACCAAAGAAAAACCTTCTACAACCACTGGTTCCTAGGAAACAAGTAACCTGGTTTTCTTAGGAAATACACTTACTTTCAATAATGTTTAAAAAATCAGTAATACAAAATAACGGACTTTACAGACAAATCTAAACCTTTCATCCAGAGATACAGCACACATTTAACACAACTTCACCCTGTCTGTCTGTTCATGATTGACACCAGATCACAGCAAACAAAAGATGGAGAACCAAGTGAAGTACAAACCAGTCTTTAAGTCCTTAATTAGATCTGTGGTATCCAAAGGAGGATTATAAAGCATTAACAATTAAATCACCTGATCTTGTTGGAGGATTACTGTTAAGAATGATTAAAATGACACAATATTACAGTGACACTAAAGAGGTATTTTTCTCATGTGCTGTTCTGCTCCACACACCCCACCACAATTTGATCAATTTAACTTCTATGGAGAAAAAGAATCTGCAGAAACAAATGTTACAACTTCCTTGAATCTGGGTCATTCTTGCAGAGGAGAAACATCATTAAAATGGAATGGCAGGTATGTGATCATCATGTGGGACTGTGGCAGATACTCTGCATGGCTCCTAACTGCCTCCACCCAACGCTGTCCGTCAATTAGGGTGTCAGGTTTCTGTAAAATAATCACCCAACGCTTTTACCCTGATCTCACAAGACTTTGTTTCTCAACCTGTGAGGCTCTGTACAACCAACAAGCTGAAGAAACAAAGGAAAACATAACGACACTAAAGATCTTCACATGCATTTCTGACAGATCCTGCCAGAGGGAGGCAACAATCAAAGCGTGTAAATGTTGACACGGAGCGATGACAGAGCGGAAAAATGGTCAAGGATAAACCTGATGTTCCAGTCAATTCACCTGTAAATTTTCAGATGCCTTTCATGAACACTAAGTGTGAAATAAGCTGCTGAGACAATGACACAATCAACTTGCAAAAAACACAAGACATCAGCAACATTCATAGCAACAGGGCATATATTTAGCCTCTGCTTGTCCTATGACATAGTCATGCCTGACACCCAATCTCGGCACCAAAAGCCACGACGGAAATTCAAAAAGAACCTAAAAATAACATGTCTCAAGTGACAAAAGACTAAGCACCATGACTCACAGAAGGGTGGCCTACATCACTGTCCATAAAATGCTCTGCATCGTCAAATGCACCCTAATCTCTGTGAGTCTGAACAAGGATACAGTAGATCTGTTGGTCAGTAATGTAAAACTGGAACAAGCTGAAAGGCATTGGAGAAGATTGCCTTTCAGATCCTTCACTTAAGTAAAAGAACTAATACCATGCTGTAAAAATACTCTGTTAAAAGTCCTGCATTGAAAATGTTACTTAGGTAAAAGTATGATCAGGAAACATGTACTTAAAGTATTAAAAGTAAAAGTACACAATGCAGGGTACGACTGTTATACAATTATATATTATATCATTATTTTATTATTACTTGTGCATTATTGTAAAAGCAGGATTTTACTGTTGTAGTTGGTTGAGGTGGAACTAATTGTGAACTATTTTGAATAGGACTGCAACTAATTATTTTCATCAAGGGTTAAGCTGCTGATTATTTTCTCGATTAATCGATTGATTGTTAGGTTTGTAAAACATCACAATTACCCAGAGCCCAAAGTGACGCCTTCACAATGCTTGTTTTGTCCAACCAACAGTACAACATTTTTAATTTTCAAAAATAAATAAAAATAATTAAAAGGAAAAGCAGCAAATCCTCACATTTGTGAAACTGGAACCATGAAATGTTTTTGCATGAAAAATGACGATTATCAAAATAGTTGCCAGTTAATTTTCTGTCAACTGACTAATTGATTAATCAAGTAATTGTTTCAACTGTACTTCTATATGCTGTTGGGTAGTTTAATTTATAACAAAACATCATATTCATAAGCCCTTCCTTTGATTTGTGTGCAAAAATCTTAATTTGTAAAGCAACTAGTACCTAAATTTATCAAATAAATGTAGTGAAGTAAAAAGTACAATAGTTCCCTCTGAAATGTGGTCTAATAGAAGTAGAAAATGGCATGAAAAGAAAAGACTCAAGTAAAACACAAGTACCTAAAATTTGTACTTAATTACAGTACTTGAGTAAATGTACTTAGTTACATTCCACCACTGCTTTTTCCTTTTAAAATGAAAGTCATGTTGTTTTATTTATCATTAAATCTACAACAAGTCTTAAAAAATGTATTGCCTCCTCACATTATCTAGATTAGAGGTGACAAAGCTTTCTTTGTCAGTGTTGAGCTCTATTCATCCTCACCTTTTTGCACTTGTCAACCCTTTCACGCTCATCAGTCAAAAATCTATTTACACACACCGTTGTTCCATTTCGTTCTGGTCATTTCTGTGCTACAGGCTGTTGGACGGCCAAGCACCTCGGCCCCTTGTTTGCTCAGTGTGTATATATTCAGCTGAACTTCAGCATCAGGGATGAAGCCTACTTTGTTAGTCATGCCATGTCTTAGTATGCTGACCCATGCTTATAATAAAGAACCAACAGTCTTGGACACTCCAAACCTGACTGGGTCCTAACTTTCTTAACAGTATGTCTCCAAAAACTGTTGGCTGAGTTGTCTAGAAGTGGCTTTATGTTGGGCAGTAAAAAGGCCACAGAGGGCAGTGATGCTCTTATCTGAATACTTTGCGATGGCATTTCCACAAGTACTCCCAAAGGCTTCCTGATTAAGATTAAAATGTGTTAGCCATACTGTTCACACAATATGGCAGCGTTCTGACTTAAAATTAATAATGTATTTGGTGTTGTTGTTTTCACACGATCCAAGATGGCAGCACGTCTCTACCTGTCCATCTCTACCTGTCTGCATGTCTGTGTTATTGTTCTAGTCTTGACTTCTGTAATTTGTTCTTGTTATGTTTGTGTTATGTCTGCAACCATGTTATTTGTGCTGCTGCCTGTCCTGGTTAAATTAAGGTTAAATGAAAAAAAACAACAGTATTACACATAGAGATTTAATAATTTATTAGAAATAATAAAATCTCCAGATATACAGTGCATTCATATGACAGCTAAATATGTACCATGGCTGTAATGATTCACAAAATTCATGGCTTGATTGGATATGATACTTTCCAATCATAATTTAATACACTTTCAATAGAAAAAAATCCCCATGCCTGGCAAGAGTATGTGCCTGTCATTTAAATTTGATTTAGTTTTAATACACCATTAAAGGTTATAAAATAATATTATCTAAAGGCACTTTCTGTGAATCAGTGACAGTTTATAGGGGAATATGCCTGTAATTTATTACTGGCGAGGGAAATTCCCAATTAGGCCTTTAAGAATTGGGAGTGAAACGAATCAAGTGCCTTGTTTTTAACGAGATGATACAGTATGATTGGGGACACTTTTTATATACAGTATATACTATAGTGGCCATTTTCCAATGCTCATGCTAGAAAAGTGCTGCAATAAAAAGCCTTGTCATATCAAGCATTCAAAAAGAACCAATTCCAACCTCAACCAGCACCACGCACTAAACTGGGAATACAGTGTTAAATTAAATAAGCCATCATCTGAGACTCTGCACACTTCATTAAACTGTGGTAAACTCGAGGTTCATAGGTATAAGGTTGAATTGTATAAATGCATTAACTGATACACGCCACTTTGGCTCACATTAATTACTAGGGCAGTCATGAGACACTCTAATTGAATGTAGCATTAAACTCTGTTATACAAGTAAGCAACAGAGACATACTGGCATAAAGGTAGAGTTGTATCCAGCAGACTGTGAAAAAGCTTTGGTTCTGCTCTGCGGTGGTTGGGGCAAACTCAAAGATACCCACAAGACAGATTTTTCTCCCTACATCAATTACCAGACTGCCCATAGTGATTTACGTTAACTGAAATTGTTTACTAAACACAAGAGCCCATTATGCAAAATGCATCATGCTTAATTAATCTTTGCTGCAGTGAGAGTGTCTTGCGGTGTAAGCATATTAAATCATAAGTCACATCAGCTTCAACTAAAGTAGAAACATATCACCATAGCAGTGGTTTTGGCCTATGAGAGATTAATAATAGAGCCTGAAGATTTGCAGTGGAGTTAAAATGAGTGTTTTATTCATGTTGTTTTAGAAGCACAACATGTTTATTTGGATTTGAATACATTTCAATCATTATTTTTTTTCATTCATCTACATGTGGTATACAATAATGGCTAAATTATACTTCAAAAGTGATCAAACCATTACCATCCAGTGAGGGGATCAAAGGTATCTCCATAGTATTATGCATACATTATATGAATAATTTAGAAAGTAGAATTTCAGTTTTTATATTCCAGTAATTAAAGTGTAATTCATTCTGTTTTTCCTGGACAACTTCAGAAGGCCAGCCAACAAAATATCCTTGTCAAGCAATGGCAGAGTCTCTTCAAGATATCTGTGTGCACCTACCAGCCATCTTGTGGTAAAACACAGCTACTACAACATCAGTTTGGTGTACATGATGGTAGGCAATGACGTACAAGGGATTCATTAATTTCCTCTGCCAGTTTAATCCTTTTCAAGGTCAACAGAGGTTGGATCCTTTTCCTTCACACGTTGTACTAAAGGCAAAAAGACAGCTGCATTGCAAGTGTATAACAAGAATAACAGAGAGGACAGGACGTCTCTTTCTTGTTGCTGTGAAGTGCTGATCACTGAGCCAGTTATTCTATTGCCCTAACCGTAAACACCCTTTGGTTAATGTTGATCACACAGCACAACATCGACCACACATTACCAGGAAAATGTTTTCTATTGCAGGTCTGGAAAGTCTGCACATATATCAACTGTAATATCTCACAGCTGTTGCTCCTACAATAGAGTCTGAATGCAAATGAGCCACATGCATAAAGCCAGCCAGCTTGCTGAAGCAATAATTCAACTCTCCTAAGCCCCGCACAGTGTCACGTTTAACCAATGCTTCTGGTTTCATTATTTATGTAAAAGAAATACTGTCTGCGTACTGTGAGATGGACTGACAGATCTGAGAAATGTCAATCCAGGAGGCTAATATGCTACATGGCCCTCTTAACATAGATGCTGATTTCTTTCAAACTAAATGAGAATTTACTATTGTGCACACACTCATTTGTTACAGTTGTCACGAATACCCTGTCATTCAAATTCATCAGCGGTTCACAGTGCTGGAATATGACATGATTGGCTCCCACACACTGCTAATCATGCATTTCTGCGTTCTGCCAGATTGTCTTCCTCTATTAAAGTCATTCATGTTGGACTGATTATGCTCATTGTTCTTGTCACAGTGTCAAATTACCGAGAACAATAGCATCCAATGAGAAGTTGCTACTTCCCATACTTTACAAAATCATGCTAGCACATTCATCAAACTCATGCTCTGGTAGGGAGTGGATTCTGCATCAGAGCAGACTAATCATCAAATGCTGGTGAATAAAGAAACAACACAAAAATATAAATTACAACTCCCTACTTTGCCACACATTTTTTGTTATATTCTGTTAGTGTTATATTCTGTTACTCTGTTAGTCTTTTGTTCTGTTTCCTCTTTTATTTTGAAAGTCAATTTGTCTTGTCTCTTTAGTTCCAGCCGTCATGTGTCATTGATTATCCACACCTGCTCCCCAGTCCACTTCTTTTGTTCTTTGTCGGTTCGTTCTGAGTGCCATGTCCTGGTTTCCTGGTTGTCATTTTGTCTAGTTTTCATGTTCTTGTTTTTGGACGTTTTCCCTGTGCTGGACCTGTCAGTTGCCTGCCTACCTGTACCTGCGTGTAAGCCTCTTTGTGTTAATAAACCTCTGACCTGCTGGAGCCTCCCTGTCTGTCTGCACTTGGGTCCTATCCTTTTTTTTAATGAAAACTGCAGCTGGAAACAGAGTTGATGAAAGTGGTGTTAGTGATCCGAAAGTTCTCTGTGGGTTCATCACTACCAGCAACCCCATTATATTGTTAATATAAAAATATTGATTAATGCACCTTTAAATGGAGAATGAACCATTTACTTCATAGCACATGTTTGTGTTATACGTGCTTGTGCATGCTTGCTTGGAAGACAATCACAGGCAAACCGCACATAATATAATTCAACAGCTGATTGAGCAAGCCATCTATCAGTATCCATGGTGATGGATGTTTCCTACTAATGGCTGAGAGTGGCGAGTGAGCCCCACAGTTTACCTGTTTAGTTACTCTACCATTAATGTGGAGTGGCCTCCACAGCTGTGAGGGTGGCTTCATACAGAGTGACTCTCTGCAGTGAAGGGTTAGTGAGGATTGATCAGCTTGGAAAAGAAACCTGGGAGGCAATTGTCCATGAGGAAATGAGAAGCGAGAAACCTTTACTTTAGGTGGAAACAGGGATGTGTCTTTCAGTAACAAACCAAACAGTTTAAAGGCTAACACGCTACTCTATGTTTCTTTTTTAGCTGATTCCTTTAAGCTGAACAAGCATATTGTTGCCTTTTTGCTTCACACATCTGCCCACCTGTCACTAAAATACCCTTTGGCTAGCATATTTTGTAACAGCCACAGGTGGATTTCTCTGAAATTGTCACAGTGTAGGACTGCATCTAACGAAGCATGGTCTGTCAAGGTTAACCTTTTCTCTGGCCAACATACCTTACTTCTAATGGATGGTGTTAGGGTTGCCTTAGCAACAAACCCACCAACATTTATCTGTCACTATTCACTTGACACTATCATCACTGATGAAGTGATAGCTGACACACGCACAACCATAAATAGAACAATAATCGTACTTACAGTTGGTGAAAGTGAAGTTGATGATTCTCTCTCCAAACCAGCTTACAGTACTGAAGTATTAAAGTATCTTTAATCCAGATGTGTCCCTCTTTGGATTAATTGATTGATTAGCAGGCCAGCGGGAGAGGGACAGGAGAGTGGTGGCTACTCACTTCGGCCCATCTCTTGATTGAATTTCCATTGCGGTGCAATTGTATCACCAGGTACTGTGACTACAGGAGGGAGAGGACACAGGTCACCGCACTCGACAGGGTTCCACTTTCTTTGCAGGGGCCTCTATCAGCGGCTCTATAAAGGCAGAGAATTGACAGGCTGTGCACAAAAGCTCTCTAGAGCTCCATAAAGAGAGACACACTTAATGAGTCTGGTACTATGTATGGCAGAGGCCTTTCACACACGCTTGAACACCCCAACAAACACACACATGTTCACACAACATAGACAAGATATGGAGACAATTTCCCTGAAATGACACATAGAAGCTCACCGTTTTCTTAAAATGGTCCAAAATGGATCTTGTGGCTGCTGGGGAAGAAGAAATACGTAAGAAAAAGAATTCATGATAGATCTGTCCACTGTGAGGTGTTGAGTGAAGGACACTGGATATCCACTGTTAACCTGAGAGGAATGCATAATTCAGAAACGCCGGAACAGAGTGTCACGTAGAGCCTTGTCCTTTCACAGCCATCAGGTTACACTGAGAGGAGACGACTGACAGAAGACCACTTTCCTTCATTATAATCCTTGGCTTTTCAACAACATAATAAGAGGAAAGTTTTCCTGAAATTGACCTCATGTGAAATATATAAACACATTTTTCATCATTAGTTATCTTTGTTTTTCTTTTTTCATGTGTGCTACGTGCGAAAGTAACAGGCTACATGGGAACACCAAATTCTCATTAGCACTAATTAGGACGGCAAAATACAGTCATGCTGAAATTAAACAGCATTTGGGAGTATAAAAGCATTAAAATAAATCCGGATCTTGAAATGAAGGCACTTAATGTCACAACAGTTGGTGCAATGTCAGATCTCAGAATCCAATTTACTGACAGTGTTTACTTATTTTTTTTCTGTCCTGTAATGCAATAATGACTAATACTTCAGAAATAATTGTGCAGTCTTGGAGTAGCTCTGTAATAGCTTTTTAAGTATGTAGTCCCTCTGAGCTCTGAGGTCTCTTTTCTAGGACCTCTTAAATTATTTATGATAATTAGAACAATTGTTTCATTTAACATGAGAAGATGGCCGACACTAGACAAGAAGAAGAAAGAAGAAAAAAGAAGTAAGAAGAAAATAAGAAACAGGGAATCATATGCACTGATTCAACATTCAGTACACAGTACAGCAATGTTCTCACACTAATTAAATAGTGTGTGTGTTCAATAGACTTTTAGCTTAAGTCATAACCTAATATTTGATTGGTCCAAAACCAGGAGTTTGCACTGATGCATAAATACCTCCATGTGTTCTGTGTTGTATTGGTTAAATTCTTTATGGTTGTTTTCTATTTAAATACTGTATACTTTGTGTTTTTCATTCAAAGTCTGAAACACATTGCCTTCCATGTTTTTTATTTTTCTACAATATTACAAGTGCTGCCCTTTTTCTCTTTAAGAATGCCTGTCTTTTTCATGTTCCTTACATGGAGGTGATGTTGGGCTTGAACCCCACCTTGTTATTAACTCCATCTGTGTAAACACTTAATGTACTCCTTGAAATTAGTAATGTAAACAGCAGGTCTCTGTTTCAACATAATGTGGTTACCAGGCGTCAGAGTGCAGCTGTATCTTTGCATGGTTGACACAATACACTGTCTCTGTTTACCTTGTCTTTGAATGAATTTGTTTGAGGTATAACTGCATGCATGTTTTTTTTTTTTTTTACAGAATGAGCTCTTTAGCAGCATCTACTGCTCTTTGTGAGAAGCACAAGCGCCGTTCATGATGCCTGTTCAACCACATCAGTGTCAAGTTATTCAGACGTTTGTGGAAATGTGATGCCTAACTGGATGCAATAACTGGGTGAAAAGTAGAGAAGTGACTGTGTATGAAAGGTGAAAAAGTAAGGCTACTAGTTGATATGCCCTAGAGCAAGGCACTGTATTGCCTTTATTAAGACTATCATTAGATTATTGTGTTTGTACGGGGCAGCTTCGTGTACTTTCTCTGGCTAAATAAAGGTGTGAAAAATCACGAATTCTGAACTTTTCCAAATGCAACATTCACTTTCCCCTTCATGTCCAGAAAGCACACTAAAATACCTCATATTGAACATGAGGGAAGAGCATAATTCCCTCTCCTCTAAATCTCAGCAGACCCAGAACCAGCCATACCCACCCACACTTCTGGCTCTGTGTGGAAATGAGCATGACAAGAGATTTTTGAATCGGTCTGGGCCTGCAGATCATCTGTAGTTTAACACCGTGGCCACCAGATGGCAGCGTGCTTCATTGATTTATTTTACCCTCGACCCAAAGAAGTCATAAGTTGAGGACTTGATGTTGAATATTTTATTTCCACTAAAGGGACATAAAAACAAATAAAGATTTCCTGCTGCATTCTGCTCTAACCTAGCAGAGACCCTTTACATTTGGCCGGTCTAACACACATAACCCAGCAGGGACTAATTACATTTGATATAGTAGGGCTAGAGGTGTTTGCCAAGGCAGCTGTTTCTTTTTACAAGCCTCTCAACTTCATCAGGTTCATTACCATGTGTGGCTTGTTTGAAAACCACAACTTTTACAGAGACCACAGTAATACAATAAGAATGATCTGCTATGATACGAAGGTTGCAGCGGTTTGTAGCCTACATAGTTCAGTTTCTAAAATTACTTATAGCTTAAATATTGCAACATAGGAAAATATAGGCCTTAGTAGAAGTCAAAGTCAACTGGATTTTCTGTTTAACCCTTGTTTTGGTCTAGAATGAAACAGCAAATCTAGTCTGTGGCTCACTTTTAGCTGCCCTTTCACCCGGATGACTACAATCTTCACTGACAAACAAAAATGGGATTATTTTATTTTATTTTTAAACACTATAAATGCCTATGAATATGTTTTTTTTAGTCATGATTAAGCCCACCTCCTTTGGCAACAGTCAGCGCACATGATTATACAGTGGGATTTGCGTTGAAGCCCACAGTGGGCAGGCAGCAGCGCTCTGCGGCTGATTCCTGGTTTATAAAACCACGATTGGACAGAATAAGTCACGTTGTCCGTGAAGCTGTCAGTCTGATGCTGCACCATTGTTCCCGGAGCAGCCGGAAGAAGCGCCTGTAAAAGCACTGTTATATGCGACAATTGTGCCGGTTAGTCCAGTAGCCTATAATCGAGAATCCGGTACCGGTTTTAATGATCTCACAGCGCTGGAGGATTTCCGCAGAGGAACACCGTGACATGGTTTAGGGGAAAATTGTGAAGTCCATTGAGAGAGGGGCGTCATTGACTGGCTGGATACTGATGAGAGTAAAGAAATGAATGGTGAGTAGCTGACCAATCTTAGCCTGTATTTTAACACATGCACATCGATTAGAAAATACAGGCCTATTACCTTTTGTTTCTCACGTCTTTTCTCTGTTGCATGAAGTTACTGGACATTTTATATGTTTGCCTGCTGATTCGTGACCCATCCCTGCATGGTCCATTTGTCAAACTCTTCTGGGCATCACACCTCAGTAGTCACTCTGCTTAGGACATCTGCTACAACTAAATTGTCATTCAAATTTGAGAATTGTACTAATATTTCAAGACCACGCTTTCTTTGTTCCACCTAAAGCCTTGATCACGTTACAGCTCAAATGTGCACCAAAGAGGATGCTGCATGTTAGAGCTCCTAGATGCCTTTGTGTATTATATTTGAGGTCGCACATGTGTGTCATACAGGCTGCTATGCTAGGAGCCAGCTGACTGGTATATGGCCAACTGGCTGAGAGGCTCTCATGCACACCGCAGGGAGAGGAGAGCCTGGTTCCCTGCAGAGCCTCCTGCAGAACAGGCAGAGGAGGCAGAGAGTCTGTTCCCCTCCTGCCTCCCCGGGGATGCCCTCCCCTCCCCTCCCCTCCTCCCCCCAGCGATAAAAGGCTCACAAAGAGATTAAGATAAAGCTCTGTCAATCATCCATACCTCAATTCTGAAATTGCAAAGTTTCCCTGACAAAACCTGTGTACTACTGATAACAACATATGCATTATAAAAGAATGGCTTTGTGTGCATCTTGTTATGGCAGCTTGTGTTAGCTGGTACAACAAACAGCATAAAACATCATTTAAAGTCACCTTGATCTCTTCTAGTTCCAGAAATGATAAAGTTGTCATGCAGACAGTTACTATTACATGTGGCTGCAAAGTAAATATTTTACATTTATATTTCTCTTCTACATTCTTCACAGAACAGAGGCGGGTCACTGCAGTGTAATACATTTTACTAAAGGTAAGACCACATGTCCTTCTTGCTGTCTGAAATATCATACTGCCAGTCTTCACATTAGCATATTGAATTCATGCCTGCGAGATAGATGGTGTTCAAAGCTCGCACAACTGTTGCTACACTGCCACAAAAGACCCTCTGATAACAAGATATGATGTGATGTTGATGCAGACAACAGTGTTTAGTCAATACAGACAGCTGCGCTATTCTCACTGGATTATACAAGAGAGATGCCTCTGATATCAAAATGATGAAAAGAGGGCATATTCGTTTTAGAGAATGTTGCATTATATGCTTGATGTTTATTTTTTTTCTCCATAAACCAACCATCAGTGCTGCAAAAATGGGAAAATCACAAGCCATGTCATATTTCCAAGGCAGTAAAGACTGACAGATGAGGTTTTTTTTTTTTACTGTTGCCTGTGAAGCCACATAGTACTAATATGTTGACAATAATGCAATCAAAAGATGCAGTAATGTCTTTATGTGAACTGTTTTTTTTTTTGTTTTTTTTTTTACATATTAGGCTGGAATATGGCAGCATCATTATCCTTCCCTGCCTTCTTCCTTATTGTTCCTGCGCCAGCCTCTTTTGTCAGAAAGAAAAGGCAGCACCTTTTGTTATGCCAAAGCATGCACTCAAACATGCGACCATGCACACACAATCACACAACCATTTCCATCTTTGTGATTGAGATCTGAAAGGTGAGGGGGGTGGGCGATGTGTGTGTGTTTGGGGAGTGGAGCCTCTCTTCTTGTGACTGTGTATTTTTCCTCCTCAATCCATCTGTCTCCTCAAACTATCAGCATCCAGCCCTCAGAGGAGCAGAATTTAATTAGTACATGTGGCACTCAGTTAAAGGACATTGAAACATTAAGTAGATGTATTTACTTGTGAAAAGCTGCATCATTAAGCTGGCTTATTTGAATAAGTGATTCAGCCATGCTGCCATTACATACTGTAGCACAGATGGCTAAAGCTAGATAACAGTTAATGTGGTCCATTAAAGATTCGCAGGAAAGGTGTTATGGCTTAACAGCGTTAAGATGAGTCTCAGCCGCAGGAGGCTGGTGTGGGTGAATTGTCTGCACACAAAGGTTGACATGCACAGCTAAATCAATTTTGTTTCCTTTTATGTGGGAAGAACAGGAATTCATGGCTTTAAGCTTGACCTGGAGGTTCAGACAGATTTACTGAGTCAGGTTAAAGGTCAGATTGTAAATTGACGTGGGGAAGACTAGCTGGATTGTGCTTTACATTAAGCAAGAAATAAAACAATCTGCTGGAGTTGTAATTGTTATAGATATTGGTATCTATAAAGTCCGATAGGTTGACATCCTACCTGGATATAAGTGAGACAAATCTAACAAACATTATGGACTGTCTTTTTAAAATAATTATCTTTTTGTATATTCCAAGTAATATACTAGCAAGTATCCCAACACACAGAAAATAACTCAATATAGTGCACAGAACATTTCATCCCTCCTTCCCTCCCCAACAGGCTACAAAATACATTTTAAATGTAAAATAATAATCCACAGGAATTACAATATAAAAAGAAGAAAATTACTCATACACATAGAACTAGTTGATACAGCTCATTCATAATTCTTATATTCCTGCACACAAAGGCACTAGCTATTAGTCATTTCTATTTTTTACCCCACTGACCATGGACAAATAGGATATAAAAGGTGTCCATATTTTCCTAAAATGAGCAGATTTTCAGGCTTATGGTAAATTTCTCTAGATTTAAATGAAGCATGACATCTTTCAAGGGTGTTTTGTGTTTCTTTTCCAATTAATTAGGATAAGACAACAAGCTAACAGGCAGGTAAAGGAAAGGCAGCATTCTCTGATTTTAGCTGTCTTTTTGATCAGTTGCAATGTTCTGTGTGATTTACACAATATATGATTGTACAATACAACAATTGGCGCTCTCAGTAATTCTGCATTCCATATTCAGTGTGTCTTTTTGTGAATTGCCACTGTGCATGTTGTGCTCACTACAATGTTCTATTTGTGGTTTCTCTTCCCAATTGTCGAATTATAATCGCAGCATCAGTGAAGTATACAGAAGGATTGTAGTGTGAAATAATATCAACCTTTCAGATTACAGAGCAGCTTTGTGTGTCTCAGCAGGGTTCGTGGTTCCAATTTAGAAGCTTTTGATGTGACTCTTTTTCTGTCTTTGGCTCCTTCCTGGCTGAGCTCTGAGCTTTTACGGTTCATGATTGTGCTCTCTTGAGATGTTGCCATGACACCTATTTGGAATCTTTTGTCTGTTGCCAGCTAATTAACTGTTAAGAAAAAAAAAAATTTTCTCCCTTAATGGGTTTTATTGTCAGTGCATGGTCTATGGCTATGCCACTACATAGATTCTGTAATTTGTTTTATTTGCAAATATCCTACAATCGGTACAGATTATACATTTCAATTTTAATTTCACAATTAATATTCTTATTCAGTGATACTTGTAATACCGCTGCATTGCTACACACATTACTGTTACGTAATGGTTCAAACTAAGGAAAGCTCTAGTGAAGTAAAATTAGGAATTTTGGATCAAATAATTGAAGATAAGATTGCAGAACAAATCAGAGTTATGCAAGATAAGCCTTATGTGGAAACACTGCCTTCATATCAGGCATTCAAACGCATTCATAACATTTTTTGATGAGAAATGGAATTTAAAAAAAATAGTTTAACTCTTCGCTGTTTCTCATGTTCTGTCTTGTTGTGCTGTATGTCAGTGTAAATGAATTGTATGTGGCCTTATGTGACTGTGTGTTACGCTGCCATTTTGACCAGGTCTCTTTTGTAAATGTATCTCAAGAGACTTCCTGGTTAAATATGTAAAATAAATGAAGAACATTTAGTGTATATAGAAGGTCTGATTTGAACTTTTTAAATCTGGATTAGAGGCTTTTTCTTTAAAGGTATTGAAAAGAACAGTTTTCTCAGTCATCTTCTTCCTACAAGTGACAGAATCCTACATGAACACACAATTTCATGGTTTTGGTTACCGCACATGAGAGATTTCTGTATTTCCAGTTTTCTCTCTGTTCTTCTCACTGGTTTGGTGTGGGCGGGGCTCAGTTGGAAAAACACGATGCCACGTACTTCCGTGCACCAACCAGCATTTAACAAAACATTTGAATCAGAATCTGACAGTTGCTGGGTTGTTGGATCAAATCTGATCCAACCACACCCACACAGTCCTGATGAGATTAGCAGCATTTTTGAGTGTTGAGTTCTTAATAAATAATACCTAAGGATGTTTTTATTCTTCTAACTTTAAATTTGATTGTTGCGTATTTAGTCACGAATATTTAATGTTGGAAGATTTTATAGCCGCAAAAAAGATTATGCAAACGGTTTTGCATGTGTTGGCACAGTTTGGCATGTCTCATGCTCTGACGAAGCTCTTTGTCAAAAAAAGCTTAGATAATACATTTTGCACAATGGAGATAAGTGCAGATGTTTTGATCTTTTTTCGTTTCAGCACAGTTTAACCAAATGTCTCATTATCTAATCTTTCATAGGCTATCTAATCAACCAAAAGCCACGTAGAAAAAAGCTAATAGTTCTCTTAAATTCAACATGCTATTAATGAATTCAACATCATTGCTGCTATTAAAGGATCCCAACATAATTTTTCAACATCATGACAGAATTCTAAATAAGTAGAAACTCAAAAATAAATACAAGTTTTTAATTCTAACTGGTACTCCTGATGTCTTATAGTGTATATCTGAATTATTGTTATAAAGGGTAATATAGAAATGAGTCACATTTGACAGAGTAAGGCAGAAACATACCTACACATTAAGAATGTATCGATGATCTATAGAGGAAAATGAACATAATATAACCTATTCACACTTACAATCTAGATTAAAAATCTCACAATCAGACTTTTAACAAAACCTTTATCAGAATCATAGAAACATAAAAACATCTTATTTGAACTCCTAACGAACAACACGTTGAGTAACACCCTTTAGGTGTGTATCCTGGATAACAATTCACAGGAAGTATTTTGTGTCACCTCGTTTTTCATACCACTCTAATTCGCCATATACTGTAATCACATGCAGAGCTGGCCTACTTCATGAATTTTCTCAGATAACAGTGTGAATGTTTTGCATATAAAAAAAATGATTCAAGATCTCAACATGATGCTGGCTATATATAAATGATAAGGCTTGTCTGCAGAATATGAACCCCACATCCCACAGCTTTCCCAGCCTGTGTGAGAGATGAAAGCAGCCCTGTCTCTATGAAATGCTTTGGCAGCTCTGTTTCTGCCAGCAAAACCGACTTTTGCGAACTTTCAGGTGGCATGGGAAAATATAGTCATAAATAAAATACAGAGCCATGAATAATTTAGGCAAGCATTGTGATTGACATGGGGGGGAGAGTACCTGATTATGCCTCCGCACTGTGTGACTGGAATTACAGCAAATCAAAACATTAGTCTGAGTGTGGAGCTCGCTCGTTCGTACTTGTCTGCTACGGTGTATTTTGATCACCGCTTGTAACAACAAAGACGGCTGAGATGCTGGATGAGATGCCTTCTCAGAGATTACGCTTCAGTTCAAACATGTAACTATATTTCATTAAAACACTGCTAATGCTGTTTGGTGTGGAAGAAAACAAATGAAACAACACACACAGCATCACGTCAGGAGTCAAATGAGTTCACAACAAAAATATTCTCATTCAAGTCATTTACCACATAGTAGTGCACCAGCCACTCATAGTAGTGGCAGTTTTTTCCAACTCTTTATGCTTTAATACTATGTTAAAATCAAACAGGTGTGGCTAGATATGTATTACTGGAGTAGCGGCCGCCGTTTGCTCTGGACCCATGTGGACCCATGTGGTTAATAAGGAGCAGTGCTTCCTCTGTTGTCCAACAGAACAGATCAATGATTCCCAGCACTCGGCTGTACTGTAGCTGCAGGAGGGAGGCTGCAGCAGGCATCACCAGGCTGTAGCTCCTCCGTGTGCTGAGTGCTGAGCAGTGGGCTGCATGCTCTCCTCCCTTCCCGTCTCTCCGTCTCTCTCTCTCTCTCTCTCTCTGTCTCTCTCTCTGTCTCTCTGTCTCTCTCCTGCTCCCCCCTCCCTCCACTCCCCCTTTCATGTGTGTGGAGCAGATCTGTCTGCAGCCTCAGGCAAGTGCAAGTTAACAAATGTACAGAGCGCATGTGAAGTCTCATTTGCATAAATCTGTAGATGTCGCTACATTTCTTTAAATGGATTCCTTTGTGTTTAATTGCTGAATGTTTTTTTTTTCTCCTCGTGTACACGTGGAATTGTTTCAAAGCTGACCGAGAATGAAGATGACCGTATTTGACAATTAACGTTATTTATTTGCATAATGTGTCTATCTGACCTTTATTGCAGTACAATGGAAAAACAGCCTGAGCAAATGTTTACTGTCACTGTCACTGAACAAATTGTCAGGCGTTTTTGTCACACGGGTAATGACAGGCCAGTTGCAAATTCGGCAAGGAATTGTGCATAGATAAGATATTTTTAGATACAACATACTGTAGCTTAATTGCTGCATTTGCACATGTTTTTTTTTAAAATAACTGAATAATCTATGAGAGTCGTCTGCTGCTGTCTTTTTCTGTTCTTACACACACACACACACAAACACACGCTATTAGTCTTTGAGTTTAACCATCCATTGCATTCATTTATATTTGGTGGGTCGTCCTTTCGTGTTCTCCAGGGGCAGGATGCAAATGACTGTTTATTGTGTTATTCCGGAACATGATGGTAGCAAATACATATTAAGGCAGATACCCCCTGAACTATCATAAAACACGTTCTACTGTGGCCTTGTGCATTTGTGTTCTGTCGGTGGCAGGGATCCTCCACTGACATCATCTGTAGCTGTATAATCATCCAGGCCACAGCATCTCCTCAGGGGAGTCCAGCTGAGACCCAGCCTCTCTCTCTGTATATCTATCTATTTATCTCTCTCTCTCGCTCTCGTCCTAGCTTTCTCTCTCTCTGCCTCTCTCTCTTTCAAGGTTGCCATGTATGGCTGAGTGTGACACAAGTGATGGATGAGTTCGAACACAATCTCAGACCGGCTGCACGGCCCACGATCTTTTGTGGTTTCAGGGTTTGTCTTCGCTCTGTGATCGCATCAGTTGGTTCCACTGGAACGCACCCTCAGTCACTCAGACAGGCTCTACTGCAATGAAAAAAATATTTCTCACATAAAAAAAAAAAAAGAAGAAAGAATTAATAAAAAGATCTGCCAAGCCATCTGGGCTGTATAATGTGTGCTTCATCACTGTGGAAACACTAGTAGTCTGTGATGCGACCAGCCATATTGAATGGCATAGGCATTTGGCAGACGCAGATACAGAACAAGGAAGCAAAGTTGCAATCTATATCAATCTATATCCACCCGACCCCGCCCCTATTCCCCCACACATACACATTTGGCAGTCGTTCAAAGAAGAGTCTGATGGAGGAAGTGCATCTCCTAAAGATTATATTTACATGCAAATAATTAGTGTATACTGTAGCTAATTAGTGATTTATGTACATTCACCTGCAACATTTCATACCAGTGCAGATGGGATGTTCAGGTAGCTCAGGGGAGGTGAAAGTGTGGAGGGTGTTTGACTGAGTTTGGCAAAATCCTGCTTGTGTAGCTGACGTGATGGTGTATATCTGTGTCAGTATTTGCTCTGAGGAGAGACCAACTGCCAAAGGAGGCAAAGTGATCTATGGTACACGTGGGGATGTGGCACAGTCCAGAAGAACTTCTAGCTACTTATTGTTTATGGGCAGTCTGTGTATCTTTTATGCCTTTGGAAATACACAACGGGTGCACTGCAGATCTTGTTCTGAATGATGGCAGATGGCATTATCATCTGTATACTGCAACTTCATAGTAGAGCTGCAATATGCAGTTGATGGAGACCTGATGGAGACCCCTGGCCTTGGACTTGAACCTATACAGGTTGAAGAACCTGCCATCTGTTCTGTATGGTATTTGAACATACTGTGAGATTGCTGTGTTGGGTGTTGAAGGTGATAAACAGGGTGGGTGCAATGATTCATCCTTGGTTCACTCCAGTTTCTGCCATTAAACGTTCTAATTCATTTCCTCTGCTGCTAAACAGTTGCTGATATGTTGCCATGAAGCCAGACAGTCTAGAGTCAAATGGTTTGGTTAGATCACTGAAGGGTTTATGTAATGATTGCATTTTAACTCAACACATGCACACCCTCCAAACTTGCTGGATCTCTAATATTGTGCAAAGGACCCTGGAAATAGTTATCGCAGGAAAGTATTGGATGAGGCAGGTCATGTGTCAGAGTATAGACAAAAGGCAAGCGCTCCTAAATTATTCTTCTCCCGCTTCCACTTTGTTCATGCTCTGTAAGACAAAAGACAAACAAACAAGGTCAATTAACCTGTATCTAAGTATTGTTTTTTAAAAATGTATACAGTATTTGCTGTGAGAAATAACAAGCACTCCACTATTTGCTTATTTGTTTGAAATAATAGGACTCTGCTTGGAGATGTCATTAAAAACACATTTTAGAATTTACCTTTCATCTGTTACAGTGGGAGTTGGGCAAGTCTTTTGCATATGACCTCAATTACAGTATGGGTACACGAATGATTAATTCTAAACATTTTCGGGTTTCTTTTGCCTGCTGCCTTCGATTTCCTTCACTGAAATAAGAGAGCCTCTTGAAAGTCAGAGCAAATATAGGTCACCATCACTGGTGCAATGGTGTAACAAATGCCATCTCTCCAGCTGAAGTTTTGCGTTTGTATGTAATAGGGCAGCATATATATGTGTGATGCTCATGGGGGAATCATTAAAGGAATGCAGATGAGGTCGTCTAATAACACTTTTCATCAAAGGTTCTGGAAGAAGTGATCAGAAGAACAAGAAAAAAAACCAAATGAATATATTGTATGATATGTATTATAATAATACACTCTCCTTATAGTTAGCTAAAAGCCTAAAGAAAATCTAGATGTATTAACATAGATGTTTCATTTATTTAGATCCACATTAAGTATGAAAATGACAATAGCAAACAAAGACAGGCATGGGTTTATGCCTATCTATTAACATTATACAAATTTGAATACAGATGTTATTTAAGGCACAATCACTGCAGCTGTTCCCACCTATTAGTATGACTAAGCCATTACCATTAATTTTGATTGCAGGATCTTTTAGTGGAGAGAGAGACACATTAACACACTGCTGCTGCAGTTGTGGTGTTATGCCTGCTTGTTCTTTGGTCCTTCTGATTCAGCCATAATCGCCAACTGTAATCTTTGAGTGCTCAGCAGAGTCTGTCAGAGTATAGTCAGTACACTTCCACTGGCTTCCTGTGTGCAAACCGCATATTTTAAAGGAGACATTTCAATGGCCAAAGTCACTCTTAGAAGTGGTAAACCCTTAAATAATATACTATTCCCACTACTACTGTTACTGCTACTACTACTATTAAATGTATGAATGTAGCATGCTCTGTACTGTTGATGAAATAATGACATGGACAAAAAGAAAGAAGCATTTTCCTTATTAAATGCTATACAGTACAGGCTAACTTCATACTGATATTTGCTTTAAAAAAAAGCTGTGATTCAGATCTATGATGATCTTTGACCAAATGAGCTTATTGCTGCTTCCTAATGGGACCGTGGCTGGAGGATGTTATATAGTATACGAGAGAGAGAGAGAGAGAGAGAGAGAGAGAGAGAGAGAGAGAGACGGTATGTGCAGTGTTAGGAAGAGACAACATGGATGGAGGAGGAGTGCAGTGCTGTCAAGGTGAGGTTCAGTGAGGACACTGGTGAGGATGCAGAACATTGCAGGGTCGAATGACAATTGTTTTCTTAGACAATCCTTTCACATGAGATTGTCAGTATGTTGACTTTAACAGACATTGTGTAAACCAACCTGCAATGGATTTAAATCACATCCACTTAAGAGCCATAAAAAATGCAAATGTGAGGTTTTGCTACTAAGTGAATGCTTAGTAGCAATGTCTCTAACTGTACTATTCTTTTAGTCTATGTGTTTGTGCTCAGAAATGGTCATTTGTTTGTACAGACTCTAATGCTGCGCTGGCTGTAAAAAAGCCTCTAGGCTCAAAGCTATCCTGTCCGAGGAAGTGCAGAGCCTTTTATGTTGACATACGGTCCAATTGAGTGCAAGAATGATATAATGGCTCTCTGACTGCACAAGCTGAGGCCCCACTAACTGTTCTGCAGAACTTCCTGGCATAGGAAGTGCTGGGACCACATTCACTACAGTGCTGACTAATCTCATTATTTTGAGGATGAGGAAGTATATGTTGATATTTTCTTGCCAACCTCTTCCAGGTATATGTTCGTATTTCTTATGCTAATTTTCTGGGCAAAGCTACTTTGCAGCTGGATGATTGCCAGTTTTGGCAAAGTTTTTATATAAACAATGTGTAATGTTCATTCAGTTTGATTTTTCTGTCTGTATGAGTCATTTAAGCTTTTATTTTGTAGTTTTATGCTCTCTTGATGGTCCTATTATGTTGTTCTTGGCATCAGATGTTTCCCCTTTTTCCTTCCTTCTTTGCCCCTTTCCACCTCCCTACTCTCTCACTCCACCTCTTCCTCATTCTCCCCCTCCTCTTTACTATTCCCCTCTGAATCCCCTCCT